>CAXAMN010028650.1:0-67517 GCA_963970005.1 Durusdinium trenchii
CACCCCTTCACCTCTAAGGGGCTTTGATTAGACACCCCAAACGGGGGTCCCTGGTGTGGACAATCATAATCATCCCAACAAACCGTGGAACCACAAAGTGGACCGGAACTATAGACCTTGGGAGTCCAGTCGACTATGAAAAGAATGGTCTGACGAACGGGGACCTGATGATTTCGGGAACTTCCTGAAACCTTCAGCCGGTCAAAATATCGTCGAACTGGACTTCTAGGGAGTATGATTTTGGGACTATACCAGCACCTACGGACGGAGCAAGTATGCTACGAACGGGGCTCCTGGCCGTATCCGAACCGAACGGAGCGATCGGACGCCTTAGGACGTCGGGGCTCCTGGCCGTATCCGAGCGATTGAAAGCTACAAACGTAACAAAGGCAGATGGAGAAGACCTCCCAGCAGAGGTTGAAGAACCCTATAGACTCTCCCTTTCAGCGGCTCACCGGTGACCAGACAGATTCGGAACAGCCGGTTTCCAGGTCAAACCTGCCGTGGTTATGGAGAGGTCGAGGTGCTTTAATCCAAATCTTACGATCCTCCGAGATCTGATGTTGGTGTCACAAAGCAATTCTGCCTTTGGGATGGTTGTATGGATGAAAAGAGGTGAAAAGGCCAACATGTTGCGTTGGAAGATCTAGGTATGAGGACCTCGATGGTGTCTTTTCATGGGCCCCACCGGGACACTCCTGGGGATGGTCACTGGATGGGCGAGAGAGAAAATGGCACCGGAAACTCCACACTGAGTGCCACTGAGTGCGGGAGAACCCTCCCTGAAACGGAAGTGGACAACGACCTCCTCCAATATTCCTTTACAAACAGGAGATGGTCCACTTCCATTCTTTTTCAGGGAGGGTAATGAGGGTATATCACCGATGGTACTATAGTACTATGTGTTATCATTGGTGCTTTGCGCTTCTTCGTTGATGTTCCACTCGCAAGTCGCACGGGTGTCTTTTTCACCCAGAGCTGTTGACCAACACTGTCAAAGGGCGGGTCAGCTGGAGAAAGCCGGGCGCTGGGTCACCCAGGCACTCCCTGAAGCTTACTCATGGTGGAAGTGGATGGCATGGAAAGGATGACCATGAAATCCTCTACACTGAAGCAAACATGGAAGTAGACAACCCTGTGCTTGCAAAGGAAAATAGAACTCCAGCAGGCCTGTCGTCCACTTCAATGATAGGAGGGACATTACGTACTGCAAGCTGCTGTTGCCATCCAAACCATGACGAACACCCCTTTTTAGTGTTAGGCCTCCTGAACGGACGGAGAAGCTTTTACTTCGGCACAACTGCGCAAGCGTTCGGAAAACGATGGCCGCAAACATGCGCGCGGCACCTTTTTTCTATGTATTACATGTATAGGTCACTGCCAAGTGGCCAATTGATAGACTGGGCTGGAGCCAATGTTGTTGCAACATTCGCCCATGCTGCCGCTGCGCCGCTGCGCGCGCCGCGTAAGTGCAAAAAGCTATGACCTGCCACAGCCTGGGATGATCTGCACCTGTGGCTAGAGCCAAAAAGCCTGCTGGAAAGCCGTGGCACATTCTCGAGATTTCCCGAGTCTTGTGGAGGTAGACTTAGCTTGAAGATTTTATATATTCATGAGAGTCGAGTGGTTGTTTGTTGACCCAGCAAAAAAAATATCCGATGATATGCAAAGCATCTGTACCGGTGGTTCGTGTTCTGTATTCAAAACTTTGTGCCTGCCGCGGATTCAACATGCTTTGTGCCTGCCGCGGATTCAACATGCTTTATAATAGTTAATTCTAAGGTAGATAGACAGTACTGAACTGGTCATATCATTTAGCCAGCTTGACTTCCCGAAACACGAACAAGGAAGCAACCTTAAACATGAATCCATAGGAACATTGGAAGGGAGTGTACGTGTCTTTCAAGAAACATAGGCATGAAACAACAGATCGCAAAAGTATTGAGACCCGCGTGTGCAAGGGAGTAGATCTTTCAAAATCGTTTCTGCTTTGGTGTTTTCAACCAACTTGAAAAATATGAGTCAGAGGGTCCAATCATCCCCAAGTAAGGGTTGAAAATAAACATATCCGAAACCATCACCTAGGTTTGTTTAGGAGCGCCACCCTGGTGTTGCCCTACCATGGTGGCAAGGTGGTGCTTCCATCCTGGTGGACCTCATGTGCTGTGGATGGAAAACGGCCCGGCTGTTCGGATGACCATGTTCAATCCGAAGACCGAAACAGGTGGCGCCATCCATGAAATACCATGATGAAGTGTACATTCTGACGAACACATCACATGGAAGATTTTCTTGGCTTTCATCCTTCAATCTCAATTGGCAACCCCGAGTTCTGCTGCAGGATGGCACTGTTAAGCCGTGAAGTAAGCTGTTAACGAGATCTTTTGAAGATTTGATTCTTCCTCCGTTGGCTCTCTTTAAAGAGTATACAGTATACGAGACAACCCAGATCTCCGAATGGTCGCCCCGAGGAAGCCTGTCTGTCTAGCGATGATGGCGCTGAGGAGCTGTTGGAACCTCTCCCTACATCAGGAAACCGTGTGAATGTCCTGGTCCCCCTTTCTATCTGAACACTAGACTATACACCGGATTCAGAGATTGGAAGATTTTGTCCAGAAAAGGTGTGTGTGTGTGTCTTTCAATCCTCTTTTCTTTTGCGGCCTTCAGTTCTTCGATGTCTTCAAGGCAGGAAACATCCTCTCCTCTTCTCCTCCGCCCGTCCGGTCTCCGAAGCCCCTCTCTCAGGTCTCCCCGACCCATCTCGAAGCTGCGGAGGGGTCCGTCACCCATGAGGCCGCCGTGCAGCTCGTAGGAGCTGCGGTGGCCAGCTCGGCTCGAACGAGCGGGAACTGGCGCGTTGGTGCGCGCACCGGTTAGCGGGGTGCCCGGCACCGGCGACACGAGGAGTACCTGGCGAGACCTGAGACCTGGTGACCAGCACCCCCAACAGGTCACCACCTGCGACGTGACAAAGTCGAAGCCTCCAGACAGGAGACCTGTTGGAAGGTGCTGGTAAGGATCTGACACGATTAAAACCAGGTGAACCTTTCGTTCTATGATCTGGTTCTCGCCAGGGCACACCACCCCATGGCACCCCATGGGGCATACCCCGCTGGGTTCAATAATGGCTAGGGTGGGACGGGACGTCTTTGGTAAAACACGTCTCTCTCTCTCTCTCTCTCTGCCGGCGATCTGTCAGGTGGGTATCATTCGACGGTTGGGGGGATCCATCGATGGTCCTGATGTGTGCGATTGGTCAGTATTTATTGAGTACCCTCCTTCTAACAATCCCAGACACTCCATGGGACTGCCATAAGACTGCTGATCAGTTGGGGTGGTGCCAGGGGGGTCAATGGGGGGCGCAGTCCTATATGGCAGTCCCAGACACGTCGTGTCTAAGAATCATGGTTCCGTGGAACACAGCCTGTTGGTCGAGGAAATCAGTCCTCCAGGGGGCCATGTTCCACGTAACCATCGGTTATTGGATGGTGATTATTTGCAAGTAGCTAGTAGGGGCTGCTGGCATCGCTACTAGGAGCAAGGACGCTACGTTCGGGGCTCCTGGCCTCGCCAATTGTATACACTGTTGGCCATGGATGACGTTGGACGCTGGGTTGGCCAGCTCGCGAAGCATCCACAGCAATAAGGACAGGCGTTTTCGTGCTTGGGGCAAACCTTCTTGAAGAGCCCACACCAATTGGTAGTGCCCACTGCAGCATGGCATGTCCGGAATCTGCAACGGGATTCGTGTCTGCGCGCAGACTCCCCTGCCAAATGACAGGGTCTTTTAAAAATGGCCTGCATGGGGGAGAATGGGAGTGCCTGACACAGTATGACACATCTTTCATCTCATCGCGAGCATCAGGGTACTCATCCTCGGTCACTTGGACGGAGAGCGGTACCAGAGTTCTCTGGACATTTTAGAGACCCTCGATAAGAAAGATGGTTGACCCTAGTTTGTAATGTACCTTCCAACAGGTCTCCGAACTGAAGGCTTCTGTAGACTTGAAAGTCGCGACGGTGACCTGTGAAGTCGGGTGTTCAGGACACTCTTAGTTTCCACACTGCAAAACTATGGGCAGTACTATGGTTTCCTTGGGTTGTCCCCTGCATCTGGTGTCCCTTTTGAAGCCAATGACAAGAGAAGCCCGCCCGCCTTCCAGTAAGGTATCGTCCTGTCAGTCCATCTTCCGAGACCTCCACCAGCCTCCCATGCCTCGCCGTGGCAGCTCCGGTGACCGGAATGCCCGCGTTTGTCTCCCCACGCTCGGTCTGGTGGTTGGTCGCGACGAGTCTGGGACTGCCAGGGGTGGTACTGGGGGTCAATTGATCGGCATATATGCCAGTCCTATGGAGTGTCTGGGACTGCCAGTCTGGGACTGCCGAGAAACGGCCGGTGGTTGACTGGGGGTCTGTCTGGGGCGGCATAGATTCCAGTCCCATGGAGTGTATGGGTAAGGGTTTGGGGGAGAGTCATAAGACGTCGCGTGTCGACGGGTTTGGGTGATTTGGCGGGAAGACATATGCGGCCAGGTCGGGCTCCCGTAGGGTGGGGTGAGGGTCAAGGGGCGTAACCCTAGGCTTCCTGGCCCACCATTAATTTAATAGGCTGAATCCCGAATCAACTAAGGATTTTACAGTACAAAAACCAGGTCAACCAATCTTTTAATGGTCTTGGAAGTCTAAGGTAAGTTGTAGGGCCCTCCATCTCGGGACCAAGCAAGTGCACAGCCCAATGTGATGGCAAGAACACGTGTCGAGAAATCGTAGAACTGATGTGTCACCCCCCCGATTTCTGTGTCACTGGAAATAAGCTTGCAAAGTCGATCACTCTGGTTCCAGTCGTCCGGACATGTCAGTGGAGATTGAGGTGCAACCTGCAGGTGCAACCTGCCGACGCGCCAACAGCCGTGCGCAGCCGTCCGCGTGAACTCGCCGAAACCCGAACGGCCGTGTCTTCCACGCGTTCGCCGTGGCCGAACGGCGGTCGTAGCTGTCACGCAGATCGAACCACTGAAGACGACACGGTTGGGGTGTTGACACAGAGTGAATAAGTAACCAACCAACGATACCAATGTTTTAGTCTTGCCAGCTGACAAGACAAAGGGTTTGAACATCAAGATGTTTGCCTTGTTGGGATGACATTGGGGTTGATGGGGGTCGCTCAAAGATTTTACTATAAAGCTGTAACATGCTGTTAACATGCTGTAACATGACGATGATCTGTCCACCTTCCCTCACCCAGGAGCCAAGTGAACGCCAGCCCAACGCAGAACACGCTGAACATCGCTGAACTATACGCGTTACGCGTGTTCCACGCGTGTTCCACGCGTTACGCCTCATGCGGCACCATCCCTCCATGAAGGGTTTCAGGTCCACCTGCAGTTGCCGGGTCTCCCGGGCAGTGGACCCCGCTGGAGGTCGAACGCCACACGCGGATCGACCACGGAAAGGGGAAGTGCGAAGGTCGGGGAGACCCCGGGAGTCTACCTGGGGCAGACCCGGTGCCTAGAGGTTTGTCGACCATCGCTTGAAAGAGAACCAAAGAACCAGGGTCCCAACAAACCACAAAAAACCTGGCTTTCCCTAGCAACAAACATGGTTTTTGTATGTGAAAACCTTTGTTTTTCATGGTTTGTGGGGCCCCTGGAAGACTGAATTGAAAGGTTGAACTGGTGGTGGTGGATGCGTTTGTCCGTCCAGCCGAAACGTCGAACATCTGGGTCGCGCGCAAACCGGTCTCGGTCTGCAGACGATGCGTTATGGCGGTATGGGGCTTTCTCAAAGTGGTCAAAACAGCAGACTGTGCTCCCAGACTTTCAGGAAAGATGTGCAGACTTGTGTGATGTTTTCGCAGAAAAGGGCCCAACATCTGCACAGCGGATGGCGTGGAGGTCTCGGATGTCGAGGTCTCCGTATGAGCAGCTCAAGGAGCTCAAGGAGCTCATGTTACGCAGGACCAGCGAGGAGCCTTTGAGATCCTCAACGGCCCTTTGGATTCTTTGGCCTCCTACGGCCCTTGGACAGACAAGATGAAGTCGCACCAGGTTGGCGATTTCACGGCCAAAGCTGTTCCTGGACACCTCTGGCGGGGCCATCAAGACTAAATCGGGTGGTGTTCCTACCAAAACGTCCTTGGAGATTGGACCAACACGTCTGGTTGGTGCTGTTTCACCATGCTTTCACAAACGAAAAATGTAAGTCATTGGGTTCAATCATCCCAAGTACATTAGATTGAACATTAATATGAAAGTATCACCCAGAAGTTGTTGGAGGCCCTCCTCATGCACCCCGCACACCTCCTCTGTCGCTGTCTCCGGCGCTGTCGCTGTCTGCGCTGCACTCGAAGGTACCGAACCTGGGAGAAGCCGGGTTGAGGGCAGGGAAGCCTCTTTCCATCCAGGGAATGTAAGGGAATTGCACCAGTATTTAATTCAAGTGATTTGATCTCTTTGAGTATAGTAAAAATGTGCCGAAACCTTCAAATAAGTTAGTTGTACCCTGTACAAATATTACATTTGATGTCTTATCCAATTGACAACTTCCTCCTGCAAATGCGCCAGCTGCTCGGAACCTACTAACTACAGTACTCACAACAGTGGACCCTGGGTCAGTTCAGTTGAAGAGTCCAGTGCAAAAGACCTCAAAAAAACATCACGATCAAAACAGTGCAAAAGACCTGCGCCACATCAGATGCGTGAGGCTGTCTCTACCAAGTCGAAATGCTTGGAGGTTAAAATTGCAATGAAAAACTGTTCGACTGTTAATAAAACTGTTCGACTGCGGTTAAAGTTGGTTTTTAAAGGTTTGGAGATGAAAAGGTCTTCCCCGCCCTTTTACCCTTGCTCTTCCAAAGACATTGATGGTCTGTCGTTTCCTCCGGCATGGAGCGAGCGTGAGCGAACTCGCACACGTCGACGGCCTCGAAACCACGTGCCGCTGGGAGTTTTGAGTGCCGCTGGGTGAATAGATCTGCAGCTCTTTCAGCTCAAAGTCGCATGCAAATGTTTCGGCCACTTCGACAAACAAATGACTCAGATCAAAAGATGTTTCTGCGAACTCCTCGATTTCTGTTGTGGCATTCAAATCTGCGTGAACAAGTGCTTGTGCCCCACTCAACAATGGTTTTCCTGCATGTACATTAACTAGGGACCACACATGTCAAAAAACTCCCCAATTAAATGGTTCTGCGACTCCCATGGCCAGTGGGCATGAAAAACGGGTTTCCCCGACAGGCTGGTGGCGGTGGAGCATCCAGCAGTAAGCGCACCTGCAGCTCCCAAAATCTTGATCACGGACATGGCACGGGAAAGTCACCGAATTCTAAAAGACCTAGCCCAAACACTCCATGGGACTGCCATAGGACTGCCGATCAGTTGGGGTGGTTGACTGGGGGTCAATGTAAGCATATATGGCATACATGGAGTGTCTGGGTAGTGAAGACCCAAGAACAGTGAATACGTGGTGAAACCCTGTACCAGCACCCGAGTCAACAGGTGCTTCCTTGTGACAACTTGATAACAGAGAAACCATCAGAAACCACCTGTTAGGGTCTCCAAACAGCTTGTTGGAGGATCCTTGCATTATATGATATGACCGCTGCTATAGTGAGGCTTCTTCTAAGGTTCCCAATTTGTGTTCCACGACCGGACACCTTCCGCGCTTCCCGAGGTCGCCTTCCTGGTTTTAAGAAAGACTATACGTTGTCATTGATTGTGGCATCATGGTTGTTCATGATTAGTAGGAATTTGACATATTTTGATACGACCTGTATAAAGCATGTTTTCCCGGTGACCCGGTTTTTTGGCTGTAGACGGCATTGTTTTGCCAAAGGTTAGCCGGCTACCATCGCCTCGTGTCATCCTTAAACACTCGCGGTGACCAAATCATTTCTCATATCAAAGTAGTCTTCCTGCGCAGGGTGACCGTACTACCATCAAACTTGGATCCACTACCCTGAATCAGCGAAATGGATGGTAGAACAAACAAACCAACGAACCAACTGACCAACCACCCAAAACCAGCTCTTTTTTTAGAAAATCACACCAAAACCCGAGGCGGACCCAGTCCGCGGAAAGACAATACCCTAGGGATCCAGTCGTACGTCCTCAGAAGGTACGACTGGACCCTCCAACCTTCTGACAAGGTACGACTGGATCCCTAGGGATACGTGCCTCAGAACCTCTCTTCGATCGTCCACCCTCGTCGTCGGACGGACCGTGTGACGTCGGTCCTCGGGTTCAAACGACTCGGCGCGGCGTCCAAGTTTGAGGGGCTCAGAGGATGCAAGAGGCACCTCTGTTGAAGCGAGTTTGGTTGGGGGACTTTCCAAAAGGCCACAAAGAACATGCCACTTATATGCACGAGTGGAACTTCCAAAACAGAAATTTCAATGTCCTTCCCTTGGTTGGCACCGAGACCCCCCCCAAGAAGAAACACCACCGGAAGACTACCGGAAGTGACCACCGGTTCAATGCCCAGCTCTGCCGGGGCACCCCATCGGCCGTACCAATGAGATCCACCAAGGCATACAGCGGCCTCGAGAAGAAATGTCCAGAGCATCGTCCAGGAAAACGAACGGAATGGTGTTTCGAAAGAAACAAGACAACAACAACAACAACAACAACAACAACAACAACAACAACAACAACACCACACACAGACAGACACGTCCCCAAATCTACCAGTTGCTTTGAGACTCTCTGGAGCGCAGTTGGGATTTCGGGCTGCACGAGAGTGCACCGTTCATCAGTGGGAGTTGCTGAGCCGTCGGAAGCCGGGGCAACATCGCCAGGGCCCCAACTAGATCCTCAGGTTCGGTTAAACCCCCCTCACACCCACCCCAGCCATCGAAACGGAGAGGGCGGCCAGGAGCCCTAAAGAACCGGGTCAAAACCATCCGTGCAGCTTCCAGGACCGCTGGAATGGGTGGTTCATGCACATGCCTTCACCTCTTCAAGGGACTATGAATGGACACCCTTCAAAGACATGCGTGCAGCGGGGTCGTCCACCGCCGACCGGACCGATCCAAGGAACAGCCGTGTGGCCCCATGTCATCAGCTCTGTGCTTTCCAGGTAACAATTGTTGTGACAAACATCCGCCAACACAGAACTCTCTCTGAGAAATACAAGCCTTCGAAGCCACGTGGTGAACATCTACAGCTTGTCCAAACACCGCCCGACTGGAGGAAAGTCATACCATGGAGCCCTTCAAGTTGAGGATCAAGACCGTCAACCACGGTTACAGGGGGATGTGTCTAAACCTGGAACCCGACCAGTCCACCATGTAGCGAAAGTGTATTTTGATGTAGGTCAATTGGTCTGTCTCCTGCCCTAGGGCTCCAAGTAATTACCCTCTTAGACGATCTTAGAAGGTGTTTGGAGAAGGTTTGGAGGGTCCAGTCATACTGAGGAGGTACTTGGAGCTCTAGGGCTGGCAGGCGGACCACACGGGGGGCCCATCTGTCTCTTCCCTTCCCCTCTCACGGGCGTCGAAAACACCAGCCATGACCACCGACCGTGGATGGGACCGCTTTCGATTTCGAGCGTCGTCACGGGGCGGGACGGGGAGCATGGAGCTTCGTTGAATGTAGACTCTTAATTGATAATCCCCCCATTTAGCGGGTTAAAGCCGCTTTATATATGGATGGGTTAATCAAGAGTCTACATTACGTCTCATCTTCCACGGGGTGGCGGCGTGCCTGACATGAATCAGTGGTTGCTTTCCTCGTAAGGAAAGAAAGGGATGTATATATATCCAGGTACGGCGGAGGTACCTGATCGGAATCCGTCACCCTATGTTGCCCTCCTTCCCGACAAGGAAACCAAAAGTCAAACGATTGGAAGTTCGGCTTCGCCCTTCGATTTCGCTTCGCTCTGAGTTTTCGAGCTTGGCACAAGGAATTCTACTGTGACCATCTGCCACGAAGCGATGGTTCCTCAGTGCTGGACTTTGATAGTGCGTGCGTCGGGTCTCCAAGATCACAGGTGACAACTTGAGAGAACCTCCCATGTGTCTTTTCACATATCGTTTTCATCTCAATTTGATGTCAATCTCCAAGGCCGCTGAACATGCTAGTCAAACATCAATCCCATGTCTGCCGAACTTGGAGGGGCCCAGGGTGCCCCTTTCACATCCACAGTTGGAAGATGGACTTGGATTGGTGGTGATGTGTTTCCTCGATTTCAAGCAAGCCAGCCGGACTGGGTACCAAGTGCTGGCATATATATATATATACCTTGTTGGAAAAAACATGGACCACGACCCCGGGAGTCCAAGACCTATATGATTGACCTGTTGTTGTGTTTTCAGCCCCAATAGAACAGTTTGTTCTTCGGGACTCGGACAACGGTAGCCCAATGGTGGGCCAGGAAGATCTAGCACAACAATTCAATATCCCGAGTAGTTGGTTGGTGAAGAGGCCACCAAAAGGGTTGTGTTTGGATGAAGAAATACATCTTCAGGAGCATCTATAAACCACCCTTTGTTGGTTTTTTGTTAAAGGTTTTGTGTGTTGAGTCCTTCTCACAAAACAGCTTGGAAATTTCCGGAAATTTCAAAACAGTTCGTAGCAAGGAAGTTTCCAGAAATTTCGATATAAAACCAATCCTGACCAAGAAATGAGAGTTTCCGATGTTTCAGGTTGACCTTTTGATGTCAATAACAATTTTCACTCTGATAGCTTTGGTATATGTCAACAAGCGCATAAAATCACTCTCTATCTTTTATGGTGTTATAAGCACTGTTGTATAAATGCCTTGCACATTTGATGTTTGCTGTGTCATTAACCACAAACCGACACACACAACAGGAGATTTGGAGAGAGAGAGAGAGAGGAATCAATTTTCTTCATTGTAAGATATTCTCGCATTTTCCTTGCATGTGCTGTAAATATCTTTTGGTAGATGGGATATTGGCTATAGCAAATGCGCTGCGAGAACCTGAGATTTAGGTTTTAAATTTGTTTGTCAGTTTGGGATTGGACTGAGCAGTATTGTTGGGAACTTGCCAGTGGTTGTGGACCATTTGACTTCTCGCATTGACCGTTGAACTTCTCGTGTTGCATTAAACTCTCGTATTACATTAAAAAACTGATAGGTTCCCTTTGGGATTGCAACGGAAACATTGGAACAGGTTGTGTTTTGAGATGCCACTCTGAGTCACCTCGAGGTTGGCGGCCGCCAAGGCCACTAAGGAGCCAGCGACAGAAGAACACTAAGGCCCACGCACTGTTCAGGAACAAAGATGAGGTTCAGCGACAGCCACTTGAAAAGATTAGGACATTCAGGTTCCAAGCGTTGACTTCACCTCCACGGTTCCCTTCCACCAGTTCCCTTCCCGCAGTTCCCTTCCTCCGTTCCCTTCCCACCCTTACCCCACTGCCCTTCCGGCAGTTCCCTGCCCCCAGTTCTCTGACCACACTCTTTGCAGTTAGATTTAGCTAGCTAAATCTACTTGCAAAAGGTTTGCAGTTAGGTTGAGGCTAATGTTTTTAGGCTAGGTGTCTTTGCTTTCAGGCTGGAGGCAATAAGGTTGGAGGCCATTGCTGTTATGTTGGCAATTGCTAGCAGGCCATTGGTATTAGGTTGGACACCATTGCTGTAAGGTTGATCGCTCTTAGGTTGGAGGCCATTGCTTTTAGTTTTGCTCTTTGGTTGGAGGCCATGGCTCGTTTGGCCGCCTTCTTGTCCATCTGGCGAACTTCGAGTGCTCTCTGCCAAGCACGCTTCAGCCGTCAAAACTGCTGTCGAGATTTTCTTAACCCCTTTACGGGCAACTTGGTAGTTTCATATCTCCTGGGAGCTTTGGACCTTAACAGTTCTTTGCAAGCCATTGAAAGGACCAGGATGCCAATGATCTGGCAGGGTTCCTGGTGCCACGTGGGGTTGTGTGATCCTCCTATTGGTTTAAAGCCGCAGCCTAACTTCCAGGCCTGTCATGGTGTCCTACCTAAGAGCCACGGCCGAATAGCCTAATAGCAATGGCCTAGTCAATGGCACCCAACCTAATAGCTGGCCTCCAACCTATCAGAAAGTTAGCTCTTTTCTCCATCTTTTTGGGCTGGGTGTGCCCGATCTAAGGCCCACCAGCATCAACAGCGGCAGGAAGGGAAGTGGGAAGGGAAGTGTGGGAATGGAACTGGAGGAAGGGAACTGGAGGAAAGGAACTGGGAACTGGAGGAACGGAACTGTGGGAAGGGAGTTGGAGGAAGGGAACTGGAGGAAGGGAACCGTGCGAAGGGAGGTGGAGGATGGGAAGAAGGGAACTGCCCTCGAAAACAATGTTGGCAAGTTTTATGCAATGCTGGGTGTGTTTAGCATTTTTTTGCAACATATTAGCAACATTTGGAAATTGCGTTTACATTTGTTTTGTTTGTTGTCCTTGCACATTTTTGAACTTACTTGATTAGTCAAATGTACCAGCAGCAAACATGTTTGTTTTACATGTTTTGCTTGATATTATTGTGAAAATGTTCAGGTTCTAATTTTCACGCATACAAAACTCAATGTTTTCTTGTTGAGAAACAGGAAACGATGAATCATCGCAAACTCTTACAAAAATTGAGTTAACGCAGTTATAACATGTCATAGCAGAATTGCTAACAATGCTAACTAACATAACATGCTAAAAAGAAACGGGCAATGTAAGTACGACCACCACCACCACCACGACTACTACTTCTCCTACTCCTACTCCTCCTCCTACCCCGACTCCAACTCCTACTCCTACTCCTACTCCTCCTACTGCTGCTGCTGCTCCTCCTACTACTACTACTACTACTGCCACTGCTACTGCTACTGCCACTTCTACTGCTACTGTTCCTTTCCTACTAGCGGCGGCGTGCGCGGGCGAAGCGCGGGCGAGGGAGCGAGGAAGGCGACGTGTGCGAGGGAGAAAGGCTGAGTAGGTTTAGGTTCTCCCTCAAGGTCATCAACCATAACACCCACATCCCAAGAGAAGGAAACAAGACTTCAGACTTTGGATTGACTGCTCTTGTTGTTTATGATTTTGGTTACAAGTGTCCATACACGCAGTTCACGTTTCCAGGACCTTGGGGGGTATCAGGTCTTATTTTATCTTACATGTGAGCTACGGCCACGGTCAAGACATGCGAAGACCACTTCAGTGAAGCGGGGTAGGTTTGCGAACAAACCCCTGCAAAATGATAAGGTCCACCTCAAGACCGTCTTTAATTGAAGAATGATAATTAAGCTTCTACTGTCCCTCATATGCGACATAGGTTGGAGGCCATTGCTCTTCGGTTGGAGGCCACTGCGCAAACTCTACCTAAGAAATTGCAAAAACATGGCTACATGTGCAAGTGCAGAAACATGGCTACATAACACACACACACATGTGACCATGTGAAACTTTTTGCAACTGCGCATACATGTTGATTTCAATTTCTTTGACATGCATGAACAGTTTTGCATTGAAGAAACATGTTTTGCAGCTATGATTAATCAACATGTTTTCAATCTACAGTAATTTAAATTGCTATGACAATGCGCTAACAATGCTAACTCTAACAGTGCTAGCCTGCCAACAATGCGAACACGTTAGCATTGTTATCACTGTGAGCTAACAGAATGCTAGCTGTACATGTTAGCATTGTTATACCATTGAAACAACCATGTTACAACCATGCTAGCGCACTGTTAAAACTCTTTGCTACCTAACATGACATGTCATTAAAACGCGGGCAATGTAAGTGGGTAGTGGTGGTGGTAGTATAGTAGTAATAGCCGCAGTCGCTTCAGACAGGTCGCGGGGCTTTTGTTTACGCAGGTGGGCGCTCTTCCCGCGACCTCCACGACTGCGATGGGGCTCCTTCGGCTTTGCCCTTCCCATTGGCTGTCTTTTTCTTTTCTCTTCTTGTTCCTCTTTTCCAATCTCTTTCCTGCTCCTTTCTCTCCCTTCGTTCTTTATCTTCTCTTCTTTCTTTTGTTCTTGATCTTCTCTCATCTCTTCTCTCGTCTTTTTCATCTTTTGTTGTTGGGAGCTCTTGCAGGTGGATTTGGAGGCTTGGCACCGCTGGAAGGAAGGATGTCCTGATTGGACTGAGCTCTTGTGCGAGTGGAGTGAATTGCATCTTCTGAGCTTGGCTTTCGTGCTGAGCTTTGGATGTCGAAGTTCTCCAGCAATGAGTTGGCCCCAGGACAACCCAAGTGTATTCCACACAGGCGCGACCTCTCTCCCGCAAGTTCCCCCACTCCCGGCAAATGGAGTGACTCACCTGTGAGCTCCAACTAGGAACGCAAAGGAGGGCAGGTGCCCCCGTAGTCCTCCAAAAACTGTGGATTTTGAGGGCTAATCCGTGGGGCCGTTTTTGGTGGAATTAGCGAGGCCTCCGCCAAGCCAAGCCTCCAAATCCACCAGCAAAAAGCTCGTCCCTGTAGTCCTCCACAAAACTGTGGAATTTAAGGCCGCATCCGTGGGGCCTCGACCAAGCCAAGCCTCCAAATCCACAAGGAAAGAGCTCGTCCCTCTAGCCCTCCAAAAGACTGTAGAATTTAAGGCCAAATCCGTCGGACTGTTATTGGTGGAATTTAGCGGGCCGGGCCTCCACCAAGCCAAGCCAGCAAAGAGCTCGTCTCTGTAGTCCTCCAAACAACTGTTGATTTTAAGGCCCAATCCGTGGGAATGTTATTGGTGGAATTTAGCAAGTCGAGCCTCCACCAGGCAAAGCCTCGAATTTGAATGTAATACGGGAAGTTGAAAGGTCCACAACCACTGGCAAGTTGTAAAAAAAACCTGTTCAGTCCAATCCCAAACTGGCAGAAACAACGTTGCCATTTTTCATGCACACCTAATAAACCTCAGTTTCTCGCAGCGTAATTGCTATCGCGCAGTGTGGCCACCTACCAAAAGATCTTCACAAACATGCAGAAAACATTTTACGATGAAGGAAATTGTCTTTCTTTCTTTATTTATTTCTTTTCTTTTCGTTTTCTTTTCTTTTCTTTCTTTCTCTTTCTCTCTCTCTCTCTCTATTTCTCGTGTGTGTGTGTCAAGCCCTGTTTCGAAGGGTTTCTGCATGCAGGGGGACAGAGCTCTCTGATGCCACTCTGTCCAACGAAGCTACGCATCAGAGAGGGAAGCATCCACTGGCCATGGATGTGTACCTGCGAGAACTTTTTACAAGCTGTCCAATCCGCACGGTTTGATTCATGGTGGTTCCACGATACTTCCCCCAAACCTTTCGTCCTCCAGACTTTTTCAGCAGCCGCGCGTTTTTTTTGCAGCATGTCATTGTGAGCAAACCATTTGTTGAAACACCTTCAACTCACCGGACTTTTCACCGTGCCGTTCTATCACCATTTTCCTGGAAATTGAGTTAACTGAAAACCAATGTCGAAGTGTGAGCCGCTCAGCCGTCCCACATCAGTGCTGGGTGTGATCCTCCGCAAGGAGGCGCTGTTTACATACTGGAAATTGAGCCACTGAATTACCTCTCTTTCACTGACTCTCTTTCATCTCGATCTTTATCTACCCTGAATTCACTGCTCATACAGCCGTCGGGCTATAAAACGAATTTGCCAGCCGCCGGGCTTAAAAACGGTTTTTGTCCTCCCTCCCCCCCCTTCCTCCCCCCCCCCCTTGAGGCAGGTCTCCCGAACCCCCCCCACCGCGTTCTACTCCCTACCTAATTAGGGTAACATAGGGAAATGGTACTCGACACACTTGTGCGTCGGTGCCTTTCCCTCTGTTGTCCCTTTTCTAGTCTACTCTACCCGGGCGGTTTAAGACTAAAGTCCCGCTCCCTAACTAGTGCACCTAATTCACTTCGTCTAAGTATTCAGTAATTCTAGAGTGCTAGGTATTCAAAAACACACATGGACATACACCCCCTCCCTGCCCCCGCTTTCCTTCTTGCGTTTTTCGTCGTTTGTTGGGCTTTCTTTCAGGCTTTTTAGGTGGTTCTTGAGGTTCGTTTCCCTACCCCAGTCAAGGGCTAAGTATTCACCTTTTCATTTTTCTACACCTATCTTTCTCTCTTGCCCTCTTAGCGCTTCTCTTTCTGTCTTTCTTTCTTTCGTTTCTAAGGCTTTTTAGGTATCTATTCAGGTTTCTCACACGAGCGCCGCCAAGCGGCACCGTGTGTGTGTGTGTGTGTGTCAAGCCCTGTTTCGAAGGGTTTCTGCATGCAGGGGGACAGAGCTCTCTGATGCCACTCTGTCCAACGAAGCTACGCATCAGAGAGGGAAGCATCCACTGGCCATGGATGTGTACCTGCGAGAACTTTTTACAAGCTGTCCAATCCGCACGGTTTGATTCATGGTGGTTCCACGATACTTCCCCCAAACCTTTCGTCCTCCAGACTTTTTCAGCAGCCGCGCGTTTTTTTTGCAGCATGTGATTGTGAGCAAACCATTTGTTGAAACACCTTCAACTCATCGGACTTTTCACCGTGCCGTTCTATCACCATTTTCCTGGAAATTGAGTTAACTGAAAACCAATGTCGAAGTGTCAGTCTGTGTGTTCCTGACATGACAAGCATCAAATGTTCAAGGCATTTTCACAACAGCGCATACAACACCATAAGCTGGAGATATTTTATTCCTTTTTAATGGTCACTTTGTTGAAACTTCTGGAAACTTCCTGGTCAGGATTGGTTTCATATTGAAACTTCTGGAAACGTCCTTCCTACGAGCTGGTTTCATTTGGGAATCTCCTGAAGTTTCCACTCTGTTTTCTGAGCGTTTGGTTGGTGTTTGTGGTTTGACTTAAAGATGGTTGATGACTTGAACCAATATGAGTGAGTGGGCTCGATCGTCCCAAGTAACCGGTGAACATACTTCCGAAACCACCACCTACTTGAACCACTCGTCGACATCTTTTGCACATAAATCAAGCACCGCCAAACACGTCACACGCTGCAGCCAATGAGTCGAAAAAACAATACAAGGATTCGTCAGGAGCACTCGTTACACGAATGGAAGGTCATCCCGAAGAAAACCCGAGCAGATACCGGGAGACCACCAGTCGAACCTCTGCTCATACCAGCCGCATGTCCACGATCTGTCCTTTCTGAAGCCGTCATTGCGCAAGTTCCTCGTCAACTACTGGTTGGATGACCAGATTGCCTTCCCTTCTAAATTCGGTTTGGCTGCTTTCCGTCCAATCTCATCTTTCAAACCCCAAAACAAACCTATTGCCAGGCACCCCACCTGCGTCAAGCGCCCACATCCAGCCGAGTGACACAAAGATCTTCATTTGCCCTGCCTGGCACATGCACGCGGCAGATCTGATGGAGAGGATCTCATACAAGACTCACTCTCCTTAAAGAAACCGAAAAAGTAGAAAACGATACACTCAGTATTATACGGTAATCTTCCAAGTGGTGCTGGGGATCATCCCGATGTTGAGACATTGCGTCAGAGTACATCAGATGCAAATACGACTGCCCACGTCATGTCGGTATGGTACCCCTCGCACACAGCAGCGGCGCCTGCAGCGGCACCTGCAGACAACAAAAAAATCTGCCGGGCAACACCCTGCAGCCACAATCTGCAGGGCACTCTGCTGAGCGGTGTGAGCACCCGAATTCAAAGCGCACAGAGAGACATGTCGCAGCAGCACCCTCGAGCGACACCCTGCAGTGGCACCAACCTCCAAAGCGCACCGAACCAGCGCCCAAGCTCCCAAGCGCATACGGTCACGCATCCCAAGCGCACACACCCGGCAGCGGCACCAACACCCAAGCTCCCAAGCGCACACCAGCGACACCCTGCAGCGGCACCAGCGCCCAAGCTCCCAAGCGCACACGGCAGCGGCCCTGCAATGGCGCCAGCGCCCAAGCGCACACAGCAGCGGCACCCTGCAGCGGCACCAGCGCCCAAGCTCCCAAGCGCACATGGCAGCGGCCCTGCAGCGTCAGCAGCACCCAAGCTCCCAAGCGCACACAGCAGCGACACCCTGCAGCGGTAAGGTGCGACTTGGGTTGAACTGATGTGACTTGACCCTACCGCTAGCAGCATGAAATATCATGATGATGGTGGTTTGTAAGGAAATCTATCTCACCGTCCCAGCCTTTGCAAAGCACCCCTTCCTACAACAGGATCAGGCATTGACTGTTACGACTGTAACGATTGTCAATGGAAAGAAAGACGGAAGTGCGCAATGACATGAAGACACAGGACCTGACAAAGTGGCTATCAGACGAGCTTCATTCGGATGATGCACGAATTTACATGCGCTTGGGCCTCCTTCCCGTATCCACGGAACCTCTCCTCGTCCGGCAGGGCCGCCGCCGGGACCAGCATCGTCACCACGGTCCCAAAGAAAACATTTTGCCCTGAAACTTCCGGCGAGCTTTATGCTTTGGTATACCAACAGCATTCGCGGTGTCCAGCTCCTTCAGAGATGGACTCCTGGGAAGCGCGGGTCTAGGTATTTTTCCCCGAACAGGTTTGCCATGGTTTACCTGTGGGGGGTTCTTACTCCTTTGGCAGAGGCGCTCAAAATCTCCAAGTGATCCGCCGACAAGACCGTCAAACAACTCTTGGCTGTCTGGCGTTGTATAGTCTCGAGATCCTCCACCATCACGAGCGCCAGGCAACAAGAAGGCAGGAGATTTCGATCAAAGGATCAAAGATAGCCACCTTGACGTCACACGTTTTGAGATCAACTGCAACACGCTCCACGGGAACATCTGCGTGTCAGACAACTCCGGAAGGCTCTTGGCCACGTGGACTTTTAGATCCTGCGCGCACCAACTGTAGGCGGAGACTTCCCACGATATGACGTTTGAAGCCATCTGAAGCAAACTCCCAGGATTGGACTTGGTGTTTAACTGGGCACTGCCACACGATTGGAAAGAGTTGAAAAGCGAGAGCAGGGGGCCTGAGCCTCTAAAAGGTAGACATTGTGAATCCATATTGCCACTTTCACCTTGCGGGTGAATGACACATCCTTGGTCTTGTACGCTCTCCCCCATGTCCCTAGAACGGCTCAAGAAACCACTTAGGAGCTCCGTGGGATGTCGAACTACCCCAAGGACCGAACAACATGCCTGCAGAGAAGGGAGTCCTATATCGAACAGCTCCCACACCATCCTCCAAATAACGCCTCCCCAATCGATATTTTAAAAGAGTTCTTTAACGTTTATAAGTATATACATATATATATATATTTATATATTTATTTATGTAATTTTGCCTTGCATCTATCATATCAGTATCATTATGCTTCACATAAGACAATACATCTTACATGATTGTAACTGTCTTTTATGTCAGTATGGTTCCTTCCAATATATATATATATTATATATCTTCATCACCTACCAGGTGAGGGTTGTTAGATTTTGTCAGAGATATCCCGGTCCTCCTCCACGTCCTTCTCAACCGCGAGTGCTAGGTCGCAGTGGTCACCACGGGCGCTGAACAGCGGCGCGAGCACTAGATCGTAGTGAGCCAGATAGAAAGAATGTCTGTAATAATGCCAAATAGAATGCCAGAATATATGCCCGATAGAGTGCCAGAATTTATGCTCGATAGAATGCCAGAACAAACGCCAGACGGAATATCATATTAGGTGCCAAAATGTGTACAAGATAGATATGTTTTTGACATGGGGATGAAGCAATACTATAGCTGTCGGTTGTCAACCAAGTAAAGTATATGATTGAACATGTGTTTAACGTGTTTTCGGTTGATCAACAAATCCCTAGCTTAACAAAAAAAAAATCCAGGTGACGAAGCCGGAGGCCTCGGTGACCTGCAGGGTCACCACGTCACCGACATGCAAGTCTCGACCTGGGGCGGAACGGGACGTGCGAAGACGTGTGAGCGCAGGCGAAGAATGGATTTGGCGGGCGATGGCTCTCTAAGAGCATGCGAGATGGTACCCTCTGGTTTCAGAAAATGTCCGAACTTCTGTGAACTGCCTCACTTTGAGCTCACTTTCTGAAGAAAGGCAAGTGATTGGGACGGTGTCAGTTTCGAAAACTGGTGGCTTGGAGGACGAGTCGGTCACGGCGAATCTGTTCTGGCTCAAAAGTGATCCAGTCTCCGTAAAGCCCCCAGTCTCCGCAAAGTCCCAGTCCTTCGCAGGTGACGTGGCCAAGTGATGGCAGAGTCATGCCACTTCAGCCGGGAGAAACACTCACAGCCTGGCCTTGTAGGGAAGGCACGCCATGTCACAAAAGCACCATCTAACCACCATCTACCGCTCTTCCAAAAGAGGTGACCTAGTTAGTTGCCCATTGATCTGCATGCTGTCGCAGTGCACCTTCCAGGGCTGCTTGGCGCTCCATCGATCTTCAGATCACCCTAAAACTGTAGGGGCTCTAGTCGTACCTCGTCAGAAGGTATGACCGGCCCCCCCAAAGCCTCCCCAAACACCTTCTAAGATCTTCTAAGAAGGTCCTTGGAGCCCTAGGGGTAAAAATCAAACGTGATCTGCGTGGCATCCACAAAAGCGTTGCAGGAAAGAAGTGGTTTCTATCATATTCCGTCCCTGTCTGCTTTGGAGAGGCAACGGGATTCTCCTGAAATATAAATCTTGGAGACTGTAAACGTATTCTAGGTCCTACTGCTGGCAAAAAGCTGTATATAACCGAATTGGCCACCTAAAGGCAACCTCAGGGTAGCAAACCCACAAACATCAACTCAAATAAGTGACCCCAGAAAAGTAAACTGCCCTATGTACCAAAACAATCACAAAACGATTGAAACATCTTGAAACTATCTCTCCCAAACAGTGCAGACTGTTGATGAACACAACCTCATGGTATCATCTCAATCTCCACAATAAAAGTGACCTACTAAATGACCCTTGATTCATCAATCGTCAACCGTCATTGCCTTAAATGCCCCCTCTCACAAGAGAAGGACCCGGACTCCTCCCCCAAACTCCTGTTCGTCCCTTGCGCCACGGTGCCATTCCACGACAAGTCCACCCATCCTGGGTCATCGGAAGCTGGTTGGAGGCCATTCCTAGTAGCACAACGTGTCTGGGACTGCGACCTCAGACACACCCCTAGTCAACCACCCGCAGTCCCATGGCGCAGTCCCATGGCAGTCCCATGGAGTGTCTGGGGTAGGTTGGATGTTGGAGGCCAAACGGGACACCATCCGGGGAACCGGCAGTCTGGGTCCAAACGGGACACGGTCCAGTTATTGGTCTGATGCACATCGTGACACACAAGGTCGTCACGGACGGACAAAGACCACCACCGCATAGAAACCAGCACCTATTGGTTTTGGAGGGTGTGGGTTTGGGGATGGGAAACAGCAATGGTGAGATGAGTCTGTGAAATCTTAAATGAAAATAAAACCATTTGAAGCACGAACTCAGAAGTGCATCCTGGGCTCTTTTTCTAAATCTGTTTTCCTGCCGAGAAGGTCTTTCAGCGCAAGAGGCACATAGACCGACGGCTTCCACCGTGTCTTCATCCGTCGGCTGGAACCGTCTTCAGGCGGTTTGACCGAAACAACTCGAAATCATGGCTTTCATGGGTCTTGTTTTCGTGGAAGGCCAGAATCCTCTTTAATATCGGTAGGATTCGGAAACTAATCGGTCGGATTCTGAAACTAGGGTTCTGAAACTGGGGTTCTGAAACTAGGGTTCTGAAACTTGGATTCTGAAACTAGTATTCTGAAACTGGGGCTCTGAAACTAGGATTCTGTAGCGGAGCGCGGGTGGTAGCGCAGCGGGCTCAAGCAAAAGGGTTTCCTAACCCAACCACTTCCAAACAAACGAAGGCCGCAGTAGCCTCTTTTCCAAGACCTCAGGGGTCCTCACATGCCATCCATGGCAGTCAAGCGTGGCTCACAAAAAGGGGCCCCTCTTTGGGCCCGACACATGCGGAAAAGCAATCTGTTGCACCAGTACAAAAACACTTCAGCTCTTGAGTGGGAGCTCTCTCAGTCATCAGCAGCGCATCTTCACCTGCGTGGAGTTCACCAGCAGTGTGATTGCAAGGCTCCACTTGTAGCGCTCAAGCTCAAGCTGCTCAGCTCGCATGGCCAGCGCATGCTCTTCGAAGGAGCTCATAGGGCCAGCTGTGGACAAGGGGTCGGAGCCATGGCCAAGCGCATCGTCCACCTTTTGGACGGCAGTCTTTCCCAGCCGTTTGTTCTTCTTGGCAGCAACGAAAGATAGGCGATCGACCACAGCCAGGTGCGGAGGAACTTGTCCAGGCCGAGGCGACTGTCAGCGCGCTTTTTGGTGAAGCCATCAGCCAAATCATAATCGGATGCCAACCACCTCAGCTCACAGCCCACGCGGCGCAAATTGTCTCGCAGTTGAAACGCTTGCAAAGCCGCTCGCATGTTGCTCAAGCCGAGCAGGGGCGATTCATTGACTTCAATCGCGTCATACCCTCCCCTGCTGTCCGTACACAGCACGCCAGGCAGGAGGCTCGCCTGCTCTTCAGCGGCTTGCACCAGGTCGACGCGGCGTTCGGCTCGTCGGCTGCCGACGCCATGGAGTTCACGTAGTCGAACCCGGAAATTCTGATCCTCTGCTTCTAGGATCGACTGAACCTCAGCATCGTTCGATCCGACAGCTTTGCGCCTCAACTTCCATGTTCTCCATGAAATGAGAACCATGGGGACGACCTGTCCCTTCAAAGCCAGTGGCGAGGTCGCCAGCGTCAGAAGGCCGCCGGTGGAGTCACCCTGTGGGCGGTTCAGGTGTGACTGATCACCCATGGAGACGAAGGTGACGTCATTCCACTTCTTCACGCCCTTGAGGGGGAAGAACTCGAGCTTGATGGGGTTGGCACGGACTTCACCGATCATGGACTGGATCTCGCGAGCTGTCTCCAGCGTGCCGTTGGTCACCACCTCTGTCAGGAGCAGGTTGCATCTGGCGCAGATTTGTGGCTGACTTTGGATGGCCAACCATTGAAGTGCGCCAAGGGCCGTGCGGCAGGCTGCTGTTTCAGCCTTGTTGAGGCTGCCATCTTGCCGAAGACGATCAGGAGGAATGTCCACATCAACCAGTGTCTCTATGTAGGAGTCCTGATCGACGGTGATCTAGAAGAGGCCATCGTCTCGGCGAACTGTTTTGATGTCAGTTCCAGCATGCCTGTAGTTTTCCCTTTTCGCTGTTCCCCATTTGTAGGAAGCCAGGATGCGGTCATAAATCATCTTCCATTCGTCAGAGTGGGGGTTGCCAACAACATGGAAGTCGTCCACGTGACCGCCCATTACACCAAGTAGGCGTGGATGTCCAGTTTCACCGACCTCAGACTTGGAGAACCAGGCCCACAGGCAACGTTCGCCCAGAATGGGCGTTGCACCAAGGTTCACAAGGGTGCGGTGCAAGTCCAGCCATAGTCCACGAGGTGCCGTTGTGCTCCCGTAGATGTTGCGAAGCACTCGCATCACACCATCTTCACCAATGCCCAGAGCCTCACGAAGTTCTCGAACTCCTGAAGTCCAGATCTCCTGATCTGCATCTGTTGGCTGTGTCTGCAGAAAGGCAGTGGCCAGGTCCAAGCCATGAATTGGCCATTGGTGATGAGTGGAGAGGAGGTAGATGAGGCTCCGGCCGATCATCGATTGGACAGGAGCCGTTGTCTTGAAGCTGCGGTCCAGGAGTGAAGGTGTTCAAAACCCAGGAGCACAATTCGTGCCTTTGCCTTCCTGGTGCCATCGCGAGCAACGACGGTGTTCTTGTCCTCCAAAGCCTCGCGCCGAGCATCTGCCAGCTCATCTGGAGGTGCGGGCTTCCAAGTGAGAACCCAGCGAGCACGAATGATCCTCTTGGATCCATAAGCTTGGCGAAGTTCAGCATCATTGAGGCGTTTGCGGACTGCCTCATTCTTCAGGAAGGAGTCCACCTCCGTGGTCTTGGCACGCATGAAGAGGGCCTTATCGTAGCTTGACAACTTCTCAAGCTTGACTTCAGAGCTGTTCATCTTCTTGGTGAGGTAGAGGATGGGGTTGCGCTCAAACATCTTTCTCTGCCGGTGACTGTTCAGGGTGAGGTCAAAGTGGATCATCAGAGCCTCTTCGGCAGTTTGGAGCACAGAGAAGATGTCAATCTCTTGTGACTCAAGATGGGCATCTTGTTCAAGCTGTTCAATCCAGCGGATGTCATAGTCAGAGTGCTTGACTCGCTTTGGATCAGGTTCTTCAGGATGAGGTGCTGCTGGTGAAGCTTCTGCTGTCTCTTCAGTTGGCGATTCCGGTTCATACTCATTGACCATGTCCGGTGGGTACTCAAAAGCAACCTTGGGCTTTGGGACATAGCTGACCGGAGGTGTGGAAGAGCTCGAACCAACGCCAACAGGAGAAGAGCGATGCGCTGCACGCCAGTCTTCTGGTGCCAAGGTCTGCTTGTGACCAGCTCGTCGGATTGGCATCATAGTTGTATCATCAGGTTCTGGAGGAAGATGCTGAGTTTCCGGCTGATCTGGTGGTGGCACTTCATCAGTGATGTCCACGGACTCCCGTTGAGGCAGGATGTCCGTCAGCGATTTCCACTTGGTGATGTCCTCCCGGTGGTTGAGGTCATGGTGGAGTCGCTCAGTCGGTGTGACGGGTCGCACAGAGTGTACGCTGCATCTCAACAGCTTGCCAGACATCAGGACCCAGACGATGTGGCGCCTAGGATCATCTTGAGGTTGATGTGGTAGCATCTCCGTGAAGATGACTCGTCCTGGGCCTACCCAACCAGGTCGGCTGCTCTTCTTCATTCCTCCACGAGGTCCAGTGTGGATGTCGTGAGGTAGGACTTGACGCCAAACTTTCACAAGATCTGCCACCTGAAAGGTTCGAAGAGGTTGGCGAGCTTTGCTGTTTCCCAAGCGAGACAGGATTCGTTGGGATCGACTCTTCACTGCAACTTGTTCAGCTCGCTGTCGTGCTGCCACCAGTGAAGCATATATGTTGCCCGATCACCAAGGTGTGCCATGATTCTCCTGTCCTCTTCGCTCACGGTGTAGTCACGACCGAAAGCCCATTGGTGCGAGCTGTAGCCGCTCACATACTCCGTGCTGTTGAGAGCTGACGTAGCGAGGAACAGAGAGATCAGCGGATCTTGGGTGATGTTGTCCAGCTGTATGGCACTTGCTGTAAATTTGAGATCTTTGATTGCATGTTCCACCACTCCATCCTTCTTTCTCAGCTGGGTAGAAGAGCTCAATGCCATTGCCCCGCAGGAGGCACCCAGCTTGATGGAAGTGAAGGACTTGGCATTGTCTGCGATGATGCAGTGTGGTTTTGGATATTGGCTCAACCAATGCATGGAGATTCCCTTGATGACCAGCTCGGAGTTTTCAATCTTCATGGTGGTGATGTCATACTCCGGCAACAGTGGATAGACGGCTCGTAGTCGAGTGGCCATGTCTATCATCAAGAGGAACTTCTGCTTGGTCGTCTTCCCGGGAATAGTCCACTCAGCCACATCTAGACCAAGAGCTTCCCAGGGACCAAATTGTGCATGAGTTGCAGCAGGAGGCACGTTGCCACTTGAGATGCCACCAGGTCGTAGACCATCACATGTAGGGCATCTGAAGTCATGGGCCATCTTGACCTTCCAGGGTTCCAGATTGGCATCACGTACGATGCGGGCCAAGTTCCGACCAGAGCAATGGCCAGCAGCTTTATGGAAATGTGTCAACTTCACATGCCATCGATCACGTTCTTGATCAGGTCCGAAGTTGCAGATTCAAGGCATCTTCGAACTCTTCCTGCTCCAGTCTCCGAATGCCGGCGGCGTACTGGACGAGTACATGAGCAAGTTGTTCCAAATCCTTACTTTGATATTCTGAGATGTAGTAATCTGTGTTTTGGGCGGCAAGGTGCATGCAACAAATTGAAAATATGGCTCTACGAACTTCGGCTGTGTCAAGCGCTGCTAGGCTTGTGGGTGCACAAGAAGCCAGCATCTTGCATTGCTTGGGGCTCAAAATCTGTACGAGGGGCAAATGCTCAAGCTCATTGCCCGTTGATGGGAGGTCGCGATGAACGTCACACAGGGCTCAATTTTCTGCAGCTGCTTGTCCAGTTCTGTTTGAACATGCTTCAAAGGCTCAGGTGGTGCCAAAAGGACATGGCAATGTTCCATCGATTTCTTCACCGCCGTCCACCTGGCTATGATATCAAGGATAGCAATGCCATCCACATTCTGGGAATGTCGCCACCACGCCACTGTGGTTCTCAGAAAGGCTATTCTGAGGATCAAGTTGAGGAGAGCTGATAGTTCTAATTTCGAGACTTGATGGAAACAACAAGCCTTAAACCAATTTACAATCCAAATGGGTGGTTTTATCCATCAACAGTCAACACTATTATGGTAACGATCTTTTTTTGTGCAAACTTTCGAGCAACTTTGTTAACTATCGGATAACTATCAATACCCCCGCAAACTAACAGGGAACGTAAGAATTGACCTGTGGTTTAGACCGTTTTCCGAATTCCGACCCTATGTTAATCTTCCAGAGTGTATATCAGCTAATATCAGCATTTTGTTGGACTATACCAGCACCACCTATTCTATGTGGTGATTGGATGGAGAATACACCTACCCGGGGTGGTCGATACTATCGTCCAAGCTTCGATCGTCCTTCCCGTTGTACATCTGCCCGTCATAGCCCACTGTCCAGCACGCCTGGTACGTTAGAGCTTGTTGGCTCACTATTGTTCCGGAGTTGCTATGTGATATGCAGCTGGGTGCATCAAAACCATTGGTGAGTGGTATCTGCGTCAATGTCCGCACTGGGTTCGTGCTGAGCCAAAGCAACCTAAAGGATTGATTCTCAGTTTCGAAAGCCTACCAAAAGCTTAGCGGAACGGATTTCCTTGGCAGTCGAACTCATTCGCTGACTGGTTCTTTTGGTCTATCAAAACAGCTCTATCTACCATCCAACCTCCTCCTCCTGCCCGCTTGTGCAAGAAACACCGCACCTGCACCCCGTCGATGGTGTCAGTCATTTCATCCAAGTCCTTCGGGCCGTTGGTGGTCACCCCCAGTGTCAAGCCTCCGGAAACGCGCGGCGCTCTCTGCTGCGACCGGAAGATCCAAATTCTGAGAGAGTCTGGAGATCATTGGAAAAAAAAGAACAACAACACTGGATTCGGAGGCGAGAAAGTGAGGTGATTTTTTTAAGGTGTCGTTGTCGTGGGTGATGGCTCTTTTGGAAGGATCAGCAGAAGGACAAACTGTTCAGTTGATCTGTCATTACAATATGCCAAGATGCTCAGTGGTATAGGTCTCGAAGGGTTCGTGGGCGGCCGGATGGCGGGTCGTGGGTCGCAGGTTTACAGGGGCCTGGCTTTCGGAAGATCTGGTTCCAGAACTCTATGCTGAGGTTACTTGGGCTCTATGCTCCCTGAAACAATGCATGGGAAGTGGACAATCGCCTGTTAACTAGAGGAAATGGTCATTGAAGATCATTAAAGTCGGTATGTTCAACGAATTCATGATTTGTTTTTCCAGGAAGTATATGGTGGTTGATCAGTATTCTTTCATCCTGGGTTTTCGATCAACTCCCATATACTTTGTTCAACTAGCAAAACAATGCACTCCTCCACATTTGGCCCTTCCAGCCTTCTAAGCCCACTGTCTGGTCATGAGTCAGGCCTGATGAAAACGACATGCAAGAAGAATCAAGATCTGCACCCTAGGGATCCAGTCGTACCTTGTCAGGTACGGTGATTGGAAACTGTTTATGTAGGTGCCAGGAGGGTCCAGTCGTACCTTCTGAGGACGTACGACTGGATCCCTAGGATTACATGAAAGCCTGATTCAAACAAACCTCAGTCTCATCTTGACGTTCGCCCGGACTCGGGCCCCTCCTGGGTCCCCCTGACCGTCCATCATCTCCGAGCGTGTCTTCGTGAGCTCCACTGAGAAGTAAACGCCCGAAGTGGCATTTCGCGCCAGCCTAGGAGGAATGCTTCCAGCCAATTGAAATTTGTGTAGAGAGCTGTGCTGGGCTGGGCTGGGCTGTTTGGATGAACACTTTGGTAGACGTCTGAGGGTCTTTTGCACGAACACGCTGATGGTGACAAACACGACGGAGCTCGCTGCACACCGTGGTGGTTCTTCAACGTCGACTGACTCACGTCGACTGACTCACGTCGCTCGTGCTTGTCGGGTCGACTCCGGGTGGAGTCGACGTGCACCTGGGGAAGGTGGGGAGGGGAGAGCGGAGGGTTCATGATCTCTCCGATCTTCTCATAGGATCAGCACCAGAAAGCCCTATGAGTTCTTTGGAGATCGTGAGAATCCCGACCTGGACTGGATGAACCATTGTGTGGGGGAAACGTGCCCAGCCCCAAAAACCATCTTTGGATAGGTGGTGATGTCATCATTACAGTCTATCATCACGTGTGACTCACCCTGAAATCTGTTTTGGAGATTGATGAATCGAAAAAGATCTCACATGGGGCGTTTAAAAAACGCCTCTCATCTTGACCAAAACCTTGGCTCGGACCCCTCCCTCTTGATGCCTC
Organism: Durusdinium trenchii; assembly: GCA_963970005.1. Taxonomy (NCBI): domain Eukaryota; class Dinophyceae; order Suessiales; family Symbiodiniaceae; genus Durusdinium; species Durusdinium trenchii. The sequence continues at coordinate 28,420 of CAXAMN010028650.1, forward strand.
GTGCTTAGTATGAGGGTTCATGAACCACCAGAACGACTCGCACCAGTCGTCCGTCCTCAAAGCCCGGACCCGGTCGGACACCCCTCGGCCCCGGGACGGCTCGTTCCCAATCAGCCCTCCGTGCATCTCATGCCTCGCTGCGGGAGACCGTCACCCGACGTGACGTAGACGTTTCATCGGGAGACCGACGGCGATCATGGAACCAACACGGTGGGGCCATCCGGATGGAAAAAACCATGTAGTGGCCCAGGGGTATTTATTTGGTTTCTTAGATGGGCACGACCGAGAGAACAAGATGGGCTTCATAGAGCGAGTTCACTGTGAACTCTCCTCCGCTTTTTCGGATCGAGTTCAAGGCACATGTGATCCCCGTCCAGATCCCCGTCTGTACGGCAGGTTTGGAGTCGGGCATTCAATAATATATTTAAAAAAATAGGAAAACACATGACGTCAGACACAATCCTGTACGACAAATAGCGTTTTTAAGGACCAAAGGTTGCTATAGAATCCTTGTGTTCCAGTCTACTTAAAAACATCAACAAAAATAATAATCGAGAGCATTTTCCTAGGAAACCTCCAACCAGTATTTATATTTTTTCTGTGCTCTCTCAAGGCCAAATCGAAGAGAACATGCTATTTTTTTAACTGAGACTTCTTGAAGAGAAGAGTCTATTCCATTTCAGTTTTGTCCACAGGATTTTATATGATTTTTGAGATTTATGAAGATATACCATAGATAACCGTTGATATCCTTGAGGCTTTGGTATCTTTGAGAGTTTTTTTGTACTCTCTATCATGGGGCAATATGAATTGGATCCTCAAGCTATTTATATCTGGCGCTGTTGCCTGCAGGTGCCGCAGGAGAACGCCGAGAAGCCTGAACCTCCCTTCTGTTGACCAGGCAATTCAGCTGGGCGAATTAGGGTGAGGAGGATGTGTCCGTGGAAGTTCAGGTTTTTGATATTGTGGGACGGCAGCTTTGCAATCCTTGAGTGGAATGTAAGGCCCAAGCAAATGGCAGCAGTGTGAGACGTGAGGGTATACAAGCACTTGGGTGGCCCATTGGGTTTTGCTAGCGATCGCCAAACGTTGAGTTGAATTTTTTGTTTTCACGTCATTTGAACTGGATCCTCAAGATATTTCTGGAGCCGTTGCTTGCAGGCGTCGAAGGAGGAAGCAGAGATTCATGAATTTCCTTCTGGTGGCCAGGCACTTCAGCTGCGCTGACTGGGGTGCAGAGAGTGTGACAGTTGAAGTTCAGGTGTTTTATATTTTTCTTCCTGTCACATCTTGATCATCTTGAGAAAATAGGAATACGAAGACAGTGACAGATACACAATTGCAGCTGTTGGCCAACCTCTTGCAACCCGATATTTGGGCAGATTTGCTTTATAAAATCCTATACAAGGGCAACTAAATTATTTGAAGGTCTTGGGCAACTAAACTTCAGTTCGAGCATTCTGCCAATCTGGTCTTGGTCCCCAACAAGATGTGAAACCAATGAACATGAATCTACACTTCTGTCCACGCTCTGCATCCCGTTTTTTACCTTTTAGCAGGATGCTGCAGAGCAGGAGACCCTTGAGCAGTGGCGACTTCAACTTATAGATCTTATAGATGTCTGTCCTTCGTGGAAATTCCACATTTATAAAATCCTGTCCACTGGGAAGACAGTGTTTTCTCCCAGGATGGTGCCCAAGATCGCGGAGCAGCAGAATGTCAGCAGGCGGGCTTGGGCACCAGTGTGTCAGTGGAAGTGGAAGTTCATGCGTGTTATATTTTACTGTCACATGCTTGTCTTGTTCAGAGCATGGAAATCAAAGTATAGAAGACATGAAAGACGTTGTGTGGAGATGCCGAAGGAGAACGCCGAGAAGCCTGAACCGCCTTTTGGTCACCAGGCACTTCAGCTGGGCCAATTGGGGTGCAGAGAGTGTGTCAGTGGAACTCATGTTGCTTTATATGTTTCTGGTATGTGTTGATATTTCTCTCACAGCTCCAAACAATAGAAATACCAGCGCAGGAATGAAATGGTGTGAATGACTTGGGGATGACATTCATCTTCTGAATGCTTTTCTGCTGCCTTTGCTTGCAGGCTTGCAGGATGCGTTGGACGAGGATGAAAACGTGGAGATCATGGAGGCCGAAATTGTCTCTGTGAACAGTTTGTTTAAAAGCATGATGCTAGAGGACTTAGATGGATTTGCATTCCGAGGATAAAGTACATTCATGGGGATCGGGATCATCGAAATCATTGCAGATTACGCGAGTTAGAATGATTAGAAGGAGGAAGCATGGGGGAAGAGGCATAGCAGAATCAGTATGTGAACATGTCCTGCCGTCTGGTGTGCCAGTATATTTTCCTGAACAAATGATTTTATATTATTTAGTGTTCCAGTTCATTTGGTTTCCTGGAAATCCTGAAATGGTGGTCTTATAAATGCCTGTAAATATAGCTTGTATGAAATCCTGCTCATCCTTTGTTATTTTGCTATTGGATCCTGTCCTTGGTTCAACATAAAATCCTTATTGTTTTTAACATAGGCCTCGAAAACCTTATGAAAAATGGATGTCCAGCTACAGGACAAAATATTGGCCGTACAGACGGGGATAATACAGCTGCTCAATCTGCGGCGTTCTGTCCAAGTCCTGCTTCTACACAAGCGCTGGCGATCCTTATCCAAAAGACTGCTCCCTGAATAATCTCAGAGAACAGTTGCCTGAAAAGAAAGGCTAAAGTGGAGAAAGTGAAACAATGGTTGTTGAGATTAGAGTTCGGAATATTTCTGTAACAACATTCAGACTTTCATCACTGGCTTCGGAGGACCTCGACTGCCAGGTGGTTGAACTGGGCAGATCTCGACTGCCAGGTGGAATCCCCAAACATCGATTTGGTCGAATGCATCCAAAAAGGACGCATATCAGCTACATTTGATGTGGGAAAATGAGCGGAAGCCCAGTTTGCGGTCCAGTTCGTGTGTGGAAGCTTTTCGGATATGGCTACTGGTTCAGAAACACAGGAACCTGCAAAATTTAGTCCTTTCAGCTGGTCCTTTCACCGGTTGAGCTTGGAGGGCATCCGATTTTTGAGCCGGGCGTGGCATATCGTTCTCACCTGTTGGGTGAGCCGCAGAAAACATGATCTTAGGTTGGAGGCCATTGCTATTAAGTTGGAGCCCGTCGCTTCCAAACAAATTGCTAACATGTTTTCCCAACTCGTCCAAGACCTGGGCTACTGCCCGGCCCATGCCGGCACGACTGCTGGCACGATATTCGGTGCCCTATCTCTCTAAACAGTGTCCATCCTAGATCACTGATTCAGTGAACCTTTTTCCACTGGCTGGATTCCTTCGGTTACCCCAAAACAGCTTGGGCAGCTTTCCACGGACGGTCATCCAAGGCAGGGTCATCCAACACCTGAAGGAAGGGAAACACATCCATCCAACGTCCAACCCGACTCCGGCGCCGCAAAGCCGCCGAGGAACATGTCAAGGGCAGGGTCAAGAGTTGCAATATGACATGGGAGTTGTGATGATGTGTGTGCACCCAAGCCTGCCCGAAGCTCTACACAATGTATCACCAAAATGGTGTAGAACGAAACAAAGGCACTTTTACAGCGAAACCAAGTTCATCCATTCTGCAGGCCAAATTTTAACGAAGATGTATGAGATGAGATGATGTGTTGGGTGTAAAAAAGGGAAAGGCCCAATGCGTGGACTGGTCTAAGTTCCTTCTTCCGGATAAAGAGAAGATATTGTTTTGAAGCTCTGGATACTGGGCCCACGCAAAAGCACCTTCTGGGTATAGGACTATAGCTTTAGCCCATCTATTCCATGATGTTTTAATCCACTCAACATATTGTCATAGGTACGGCTGAGTTGCTTGGCAGGTCTGTGTGGGTGCTGGACATGAAACTATCCGATTGAATCCTAGGGTTCCAGCCACATCCTCAGGTTCGGTGGTGGCACCCACCCCAACCACCGAACCTGAGGGGATGTGGTTGGAGCCCTAGGGGAAGAACCTCTTTTCATCTCTTTTCGGGCCGCCCTCCGCAAAAACGATGTCGTTTGAGGAGCCCTGCCCCGTCTGTCCCGTGTAGGTGGCACTTAGGGCGTCCTGGAGGAGAGGCGGTGTAACCAGCGGGAGTACAGGCTGCCGTAGAGGTCATATGATCTTGAGAGGAAAGCTTGTCAGGATGCTCAAGATGCACAGGAAAATTGGTCTGGCAAGGACATGTGAGAAGATTCTACGTTTCCGGGGTTTGGAGTCATGTCATGATCTACATCTCTTTGTCATGGGAGGATGCATGGGGGGCTTTTGGAGTGGATCCACAGATTTGAACATCCGCAGTGACGGAAGGTCCTCTGATAGCCGGACGTAGTGGCCTTTCTTCTTGAGACAAAAGCCAGACCTCGGGACAAGGAACGAACAGTGTGGTCCACAAATGTTATCCGCGCCACTGCGGATGTCTTTGCAATCCAAGGTGCATCTTCACTTCTTTCTCTTCTTGTGGGACATTCTCAGCCTCAGGCCCAAGGTGTGCTGTGCCACGAGCCGCTGTTGTTTTACATTCCAGACATATTTTTTGCCACTCACCACGTACTCAAGGAAAATGTCAAGTCAAGTAAGTGGCAAAACAAGTATACCGTATACCCGAAGAGACAAGGCCCCCAAACTCCTATACCCGGATCTTCTAACTCTACAGTTTTTTTAATTTGTTGATCTATAAATCCACATAAAACCAACCAAAAGGCAGAAAGTGTGCATACCTGGAAGATCCAGGTATGGGAACTGGATGGAACTCAGTTTTTCATAAGGCGACTTGCCAAAAGGGGAGGATAACACAAGCTCTTCATGTACCCCCAGCAGCACTGGAGGCCCACACGGCGTTCATCGGCTCTGCGAGGCTTGGCCTCGCATGGCTACGCGGCTTGGTCTCCACCAGCAGTCGGACTTGTATAGACTGGCCCCTCAGCCAACAGAGGGTCTTTTGCCAAGTACCCCAAAGCACTCGAGCGAGTAGTTCCCAATCACCAACTACGAAGAAAAACAACAAAGCCAACGTCCACAACAACCCCTTCTTTTGGAAGTAGAGGCCCAAGACTGGGATTCTTGGAAAAAAGGAGGCTGAAGCCTCCTGCAACGATGCGCCACTTCGATACTCACCCGACAGGCTTGTGCAGCTGGAGTTGCCCTCAACGTTGCCTTGACCGACGCCGTCCAGCATAAGGCACTGCTAAGTCATAGGAGCCGCCGCGACTGCCAAATCCAACTCTCACGTGCGCTTGAGCAACCAGCGGCAGACATGTGGTTTAAGGACTTTTCAGGCCTGCCGGCGCCAAAGTTGGAACGTCAAGCCAGCAAGACTGCAGCATTCTGTCCAATATTGACAGGTTAAGCGGCATCTGTGAATTTGGACACTGGATCTCCTTACTATTTGTTCGTGTGGTACGAGCTCACTGGTGTAGTGAAAGTAACACGCCTGTGGGATGACTCCATCGTCTGTGTATGCACGGGGCGAAAAAACCAAGCATGTTTCCATGTGCGTTCACAACTTCTCTGCAGGCCTGGAGGGTCCAGTTGTGCCTTCTGAGAAGGCATTTGGATGGAGATGGTGCTCATAATCTACCTTTCTTCTCCTTTCTCTAGCCCCCCTGACCGAACCTGATGGGTTTGGACAAGATGGGATCGATGTCAGGCCTGAGATTGCTCAGTTTTCTCTTCCCTTCTTGTTAGGGGAGAATTTGCACACCTAAAATCGGTCCACCAAATGGCCAGGCCTCCAAACACTCCAACGGTGGTGCCATTTGCTGGGCCGAGATGAGAAATGGCGGAAGTATACGGGGTCCTCGAAGTTGGTGCTTTAGTAGTGGACCCACCATCTATGGCCAGGCCATCTTCGGGTGCCATGAAACTCACCTACACCACCCAGACCCCTGGCACTATAGCTTGACCTGCAGGGCCGTAAACTCACACCTGCGGACGAACCAAACGAGCTAGTCCGAGGTCAGAAGCCTGTGACGATCGAACTCTCTCTCTCTCTCTCTGAACGTTACAGTGGTGTAAAGAGGTGAGTTTCATGGCACAGACCCGAAGATGTCGGGTTTTTTGTTGGTGGGTCCACTACTAAACCACCAACATGGGGGAATTTCTCATCTCTTTGTACCACTGGTTTCCAGCGAAAATCGGTTGCAACGTCTCATGAGTTTTTCAGGCCTGGCAGCATCAGGCCACTGCTTCACAACTCATTGATCAACAGGCCACTGCTTTGGAGACAAGGTGAGGAAAAGGATACGTAATACACTAGTTCTCATCTTGCACTCACCTCCTTTCTCTCTGGGTGGCGGGGGTTGGTCCTCAAAAATAAGGAGACTCGTGTCACGTGTTCTTCTTATTTCAAAAAGGGACGCCCCTCTTGTCTTGGCCCGATAGGGTTGGCCCTCTTGAAAACATTAGTCCATGGGATGAATATGGATCCATCATCCCATCTATATAAAGGTTGCACAAACAAACCTGAAACCACCACCCGGTGACCCAGTCATGATAATTCTGAACCTCTTCGTGTTCTGAAACCATCCGTGCCGTCCTTCTCCGTCTATCTCCCTCCATCATCCGCAGATGAAGTGAAACGCATGTGTTCCCGCATGGAGAGCCCCACCGCTTTCTGGGCCTCGCGTCCAAGCGAAGCTTCACCGCATCGCAACTGCCCAGCAGATCCACCACAGCAAAGAGGTCGCTGGCCTCGCTGGGCCGCGTCGCGTCGCTCGGTGCTCCGGTCGGCCCTTTGGGATCGTTGACGACAACGCGACGCGTGACCACGCGTTGGACACGAAGACGTCGTCGGTCCAGGAAACTCGTACCGGACTGACGACGGTTGGGCTCCAGGAAAGTGCTTTTTCCTCAGCTGAAGGTATGACTGGAGCCTACTGGTACCCTCCCCAAACACCTACAGTATAAGAAGGCACGACTATTTTTTTAGCGCTATAGCTGTCGGGGGATTCCAAGCGTTCCAAGCGTCTGACAAGTTCCGATGACCTGAAGGAACGTCGTTCCTGCAGCGAAGGTCCTGATCCCTTCACTGCAGGGCAGATCGTCTTTTGGACGGGTGTGCGAGTGCTTCGAAGTAGTGGGCTGGGTGTCATCCAGCCAGGACACGCATAGTAAATTGATGTAAATTGATACAGCTTGCCGGTCTTTCCTCTGTTTCTGTGTCTCTCTTTGGATCTGTCCTTTGGATGTCCATGATGTCTGTTGGGAAGCCTTCGCTGGCAAGAAGCAAGCGATGGCAGGGCCCTGGCCGATGGAGGCGGATGGTTGGAACCCCATATGCGCTGGCGCCAGCGCCATAGATCCTTTACAGAAAGTGGCTGGGACGGCGGGTTTGCGGGTTTCGGTAGTGGCGGTCGGTCCCTTCAGTCCTCCGCCGGTCTCAAATCCGAAAACTGGGCAGCGACCGGTCGGCGTGAAATCAAACCGTTTTCTCGGCCAGCGACAAAGTCGGAGCTCTTGCTTCAGAGAATCTGAGCATTTACCCTGGAGCCTTGGAAGTGCTACAGGACAAACCCTTTCAGCCAACCTTCATGTCCGAACACCTAGCCTTCACAGCTTCACCACAATGATCGCTCGAATGGCGCAGCGGACCGCATGACTGGAGAGGGCTTAAGCCATGCACACCGATGAATTTCAGGCACACTCTCCAGGCAAATGACCCTCTCCACACCGATGACTCGAAACCGTTCGGTTCTTTCCTCGATCCACCAGCCACACGGGTGCGCTTCGGTTCGGTCGAAGGACCCCACAGCAAGTTTGACCGTTGATCACTCCGAGTGTTTACGTTGGTGTTCGTGGCGTTCTTGGATGGCCAAGCACTTCCATTGGAGATGAAGGAATTCATGATCCTGGATCCTTTTGGGGGAAATGCCAAGCACTTCCATTGCTATTTTGGCGAGTATAATCATGATATATCATGATCATATAGACGCTTGCATGACATACTCCCTAGAGCTCCAAGTAGCTCCTCAGAAGGTATGACCGGAGCCGGACCCTCCTGGCTCTCCCCAAACACCTTCTAAGATCGTCTAAGAGGGTACTTGGAGCCCTACAGTAGGGATTATCATGTCACAGTCGTGTAGATCCAGCCAAACCGCCGCTCTTCTCGGGCACCGGCATATGGCACTTGCGCATGTTCTCGTTCGAGCACCACCTGGTGCATCGGGTTGGTTGGTGCTGTTGTATTGGGTCATAGAGGTGAAACAAGACAGCGCTTTGTATCATGAGAGCTGACGATGGAGATCGATGAATGGACCAAGAATAGCAGTGCCTGCTTCCCACTGATAGGATGGATGACCTGGTCTTGCGGAAATGGCAACGGTCTCAGTGTCCATGCGGAAAACTGAGTAGTGTTCTCTTCCCTCAAAACGACCGCTGTTGGAGCTGCGACGCAACGAACCCAGTAGCGATTTCGCCGTAACAAAAACGCCGATTTCGCCGAACAAAAGCCGAACGCTTTTTCTCAACTTCGTGTCCACCACACACCGAACATTGCTCCCAGTAGCGATGCCAGGAGCCCCTAGTAGCGTCCGATCGCTCCTAGTAGCGATGCCCTTTGCTCCTAGTAGCGTCCGATCGCTCCTAGTGGCATATCGACACGTTGGCCTCGTGGCCCGACGAACTGTGCCCAGTTCGAACGCCGGAGCCTCACCGTTCACCAGCACTACGAAAGCTCCATCTGGGCGGATGAGAACGCCCACCTGGCCGAACCGGCCACCGGGCGGGCACGTCATGGGCTTGAAGAGAGAGAGAGAGAGTGACGCGATTGGGAAGGATTCTATTCAAAGGTTGCACAGGTTGCATCAACTATTGCGCTGCCTGGGATTTGGGTTTGGTTCTGGAAACATGAAAAACTTATGCTGCATGTCTATGGTTGACCTGGCTGCTGGTGGAACGAATGACTTGGGAGGTCAACCTACGTTTTCAAAAAGTTGGCTCTCACCAATTCCGCACATGTCAGCCACAAGGTACTCTTCAGGGTGTCAAAGGCAAATCATTTGTTCTTTAATGCACCTCCATCTCAGGCACCTTCAATTGAACTGGAGGCCCACCTGATCACCCAGGACCTCGTTGTTCCACCTGCTTCTTCACCTGATCAACCAGCCACTTCACCCCCCACCTGATCACCATTCTGCAGCGTCGAAGGGTTCCAAGGCGCAGGGAACATATCTGCCTGGCCGGAAGCTGTTCGATGGGTGTGTATTAACCCCGATCAGGCCAGGGGTGGTTGACTGGGGGTCTGTCTGGGGCAGTCCGAACTGGCAGTCCCATGGATCGTCGTGTCTGGGGCAGCAAGTAGCGAGACCTTTCCAGTTCGAACTTCGACCCCTTGAAGGACAACAGACATCAATAGACCAAATGTTACCAAATCATCCAAAACCCAATGGAAAAGAGTGTCTCCCTATTGAAATAGACACCGAAATGTAGCTGCGAGAGACCCTATACATCTTGATGGCGAAAATCAACTGTCAGAAGGAACGCACGACATGAGATGCGATAATGTGTTCCAAAAAAGGAACTAACAAACCACTTCAGTCAATGTGGAACACCCTGGCCACAATCAATCACAACTGCCTGCCTAAGTACAAAAAAGCACGCTTGGCACATTCCCGCAGTGATGGAAGGCTAGCAGGAAGAGAATAGCACTGCGGAACACAACGCGGTATTTGTCTTAAAATACGAGTACGTAAGTCATATAGTTCATTATGTGATCAAGGCGGCTGGCTGAACAGCCGCTTACACCACGAAGCTGCTTCGTAGAATGCCGGCGGAACCGTCAGCCGGCGATCCAGGATTCCGGCGTCTCGCGGTGGGAACCTTGAGACCAAACAAAACCTGGGCATGACGTTTGTCCGCAAGCCAAACAACATGAGTCCCAACTCTCAACAGTCCCAGAACATCCGCAAAAACCATCAAAACCACATCGGCATGAAGAAAAACACCCTATTTACTCCCCTGCAGAAAAATCAACGGCCCCCCCCAAATCTCGTCATGAGCCCCCCCATCTCGTCATCGTCCTCTTCTCACGGTCTCCGTCCGATCCGGTCCTCCTGTTCTCAGCTCGATCCGAATCACTCGATGTCACGGTCGCCCGTCGGATCGGTGCCTCCGTGGGATCCCAAAAGAGGCCATCATAGCCAGCGATCCAGGTCTGTGGTATCCTCCGTAGGTCACGACGCCGCGTTGTGTTGTCACGTCACGTTGTTCCGTTACGTTTTCACGCCCTGTGTCACCGCAGAGGTCACGATCGCGCGGTTTGAAACCAGGACGACCCGCATTCCCAGAGGTCAACTATAAGGCAACAGAATTCTGGAGTTGATTGTGCCAGGTGCTGGCTCATGACCAGAATATCACATATTATAGTTGGTTGTTCCTCCAACCTCTTTTCCTACAAGGCCTCTTGACCTTTGTTGGTTCCTAGAATCTTGACCAGTGGTCCTTTCTGGGAAGTTGTGAAAGCTGTGGCTGGTGGGAATCCAACACTTGAACTCGCTTCTGAACATGTTTTAAGCGAAACTGAACTCCTTGGACTCAGCCTGACAAGTCAATGTTTGAGTCATTCTTTAGCAAGTCGAGTTGCGCAAATTTGCTCCTTGAATGGGTAATTCCAAAGCATGCCCAAGTTCAGAAATCCAAATTTGTGCAAGTATAGTTGTGCGGGGTTGTGATCGGTTCTTGCCCAACACTGGGCCCAGATTGATGGTTTTGTCAATTTCTAGGCAAGACCAAGTCTTAGGTGTCATGTACTGAGTTGGAATCAAAAAAGCTGGCGGAACAACCTTTTATGGATCAGCTCTCTTATGAATTCGAACACGACGGATTCCATTGGGGCAAACATTAATTCTGCATGTTTGACTGACCTGTAAATGGCACGAATTGCAAAATGTCGGCTGTCTAGAAGACAGTATCATCTTTTGATGATTCTATATAGGGGTATCCGTATCATCTATAGATATATTCTCCCTAGGGATCCAGTCGTACGTCCTCAGAAGGTACGACTGGACCCTCAAAACCTACATAAGAGTGTCTTCACACATCACCGTACCTGAGGTACGGTACGACTGGATCCCTAGGGTCTAGGACTGTCTTGTTATAATCAGTTTTGGTTCAGCAAACACATGCAGTCTCCAGCCCCACCAGCTCACCGGGCACCAGGCACCAAACCGGGCGGCTTGGGACTGAGGAAGCAACATACCGGACACATCCACCTGTTCCTGCTTGGGATTGGGCGGGTCACCTGGGTCCAAACCCGGGGACCTTGCTTGAGACTGACAATGAACAGATTCCACTCTATCAGGGATACCAACCTTCCATTGTTTTGGTGCTTGAGCTCTTGACCAAAGCCGGGTGACCTTCGGGGCCCAGCGAGGGGCAAGAGATGGGGTCGACCCCCCCTGGGGCGGCTGCCCGGTATGGGTACGCTGGTCTTGTCGTTTCTTCCGACGGAACGCCGGCGGTCGGTCTCCCTATTTGCTCTACACACCCGTCTTGCTTGAAGAGCCCTCTCCCACTGCCAGATCGAGAAGTGAATGTCCACCTATCTCGATGACCTATGTCCACCGTCTGGCCACGTTGATTAGGGAGGAACGCCAAATCCGCAGATCGAGACAGCGAATTGTTTCTTCCAGAACGGTGACATGACACACCAACTCCTCTCTCCTCCCACCTCTAAAAGGTAATGCCAATAAAACGTCAATAGACCAACGAGTGTCTTTTCCAGCAAGCTCAATACCAACCTCATCACATGCCAAACCAATTTCAATGCATTTCAATGCATTTAACCCCCAAGGCCGTGCCAAATCCGATCCATACGGGCCACCATGTGACGCGGCCACCCCATCACGTGCCACCCCATCCGTGATCCCTGGCGCATCCATCGTGTCCGGCGGGGTGGTCAAGTCCTGACCGAGCTGGTCAAAGGCGCCGACTCAACGAAACCCGGCTCCCGACACAGGATGACCAGCGGAAGGGAACAGCTCCGCAAAGAGTCCTCCCAGAAAAAGACCGAGCAATGGGGGGAAGCTGCATAGCAGGGGTTTGGACCCTCAAAACCTTCACCTTTCAGGGTCCTTGATTCTTAAGGACATATAAAAACTATACGGGGGGGGAGGAGGCGATGAGATGAACAATGAATTAGGGACCATTATTGAAGAAATCCAGATTTGAATCGATTCCTTTTGACATCTATTTTCAAGCACCACCAAGAAGTGTTGGTGTTTTTGTTTGCTGTGGCGCACTTCAAAATCCGGATGACATCTGACTACCGACTTCATGTCAGCCGAAAATATAAATGCCAAAGAGAAAAATATCATCCCAGTTGGGATAGACCCAAGCAACAAACATGGAACGAATATATGCAAACATGACCACTGCAACTTTATGTTTTTGCTTTACGGATTGCAACACACCCGTTAGGATGACTCTTCAATTGAGGAAGTGGGATAAAGCTCATCTGGCAGAGGGCGTAGAACTTCGTCCAAAAAAGAAAGTCAGAATCATACTCTGACTGGTGCGACTCGTAAGGAATGAGGAAATGGATCTTACGGTTGCAAGGTTTAGGGCTATGCCCTTATGATTCTCGACCTTGATCCCGCTACCCCTCAACTTCTGGCAGGAATGTCTGCTACCCCTCAACTTCAGGTCGACCCAAGAATCACTCGCCCCCCGAACTTGCGATAGAAGGAGCCGGTCACTCTCTCACGAGGCCGGTCACCGAGCTGAGGTGAGCTAGTTCCGGTGAGCAGCACTTTTGACCCCAAGAATATCCAAAGAGATGAAGTCCATGAACCAACCCTGGCACCAGATTCTTCCTGTCTGGAAGTGCATCCAAGCCGTAAGCCGGGTCTATACAGGGCCAATGGTTGAGTCTGTCCCAGGGTGATAGTCGTCAAGAATGACGATTGGCAGGGAGATGAACATAAAACGGACGTGTTTTACCACGCAAAACATGTCCCTGTCCATGTTCTCGTCTGTTGGAGATGACCGGCGGTACAAGAAAACATATGACGATAAAACTTAAAGTTCTACCCTTGCCCCGATCTTTCTGCTCTCTTACACCATCTTTCTGCTCACCCAAAGGCTGTGGGCTCAGGTGGAATCTCGATTGGAGATCCTCTTGATCACATCTCCACACCAAATGGCCAAATAGATCAGGCCCTAAGAATCATTGGAGGGTCCACATGGCGGAGTCGGACCTTCTCCACCAAAAAGCAGGGGTCCGGATCGGAAGCAAAGGTCTGGCCATTTCTTTTCCCGGGAAGATGAACCACTACCGACTCAAAGCACTCAGAAACGTCACAAGGAATGGCAAATTGAGCAATTCTCACTGGTCACCATCCATAGCTGGGGGTGCCATGGCTTTCTGATTTCCTTCATTATTTGTCATTCACTCTTACATAATTAATTGCTCTCTATGTTTTCAGGCCATAAATAATAGACTGAATGACGAATAACTTATATCTGTGCTGACCATTCTTTTCATGCGCAAAAATAGTCGCTCACTTGCATCTTGTTCATCCAAACAAAACAAACAAGTCATTGTTCAATTCTTTTTCACCTGTATGTCCTGCATGCTATCATTCAAAAGCTCCGTAACATCACCACCACGTGCACGCCCAGGAGAACCCCAAAACCCCTCATGCGGACCGCTCCTGAGGCCGTGTCTGTGTGACTCCAACGCACAGACCATCCGGATGCCCTGACAGCGGGAAGCCGTGTCTGCGAGCCGCGGTGAGTGATGCGGTGAGTGAGCGAACCGTGGACTCATGCCGAAGTGGGTCGAATGTCCACGCAGTTCATCCGAAGTGGTCGTGGGTTCGATCCAAGGTGGCTTCGTTGACTTCAAGATCCAAAGAGGCGGAGACTCCAAGTAGATAGCATGCGGGTCTTCCATGGCGTGTGATGGCTGCCTGGTACCTGGCCGAACGTGCTCTTCTTGGATGCTTGAAGTTCGTCAACCACACCGTCTGCTCTGTTTGTGCTGCCCTCTAGTCTGTTTGTGATGGGTTTGGAGGCTCTGAATATTGTCTGAAAAGGTAGTGGTAGCGCGTTTGGGTATATATGAACGTCTCCTTGATTTGGTCCAACAGGCTGAGATGTTTTATGCTTCAACCAACTTCACATGGTCGGTCACTCCAAACATTTCTCCTTTCAAACACTTCAGCATCATGCTATCTATAGATCATCAATTGCAGCAAGCTCAAAGAAAATAGCACAAACACACACCCTTGAAATATGCATTCTCAACCATTTTATGGTGCCCAAGGTCCAAGAAAATAAGTGCGTCATCTACGCTGTGCGCACAGCGGGTCTATCAGGTCTATTGTGCTCCGAACCAAAGGCGGTCCGAACCAAACGCTTCATGAGAAACCTGTACCAGCACCCGACTCTACAGGTGCTTCCTGGTGGCAACAGGTGCCCAGAAACCACCTGTTAGGGTCTCTAAACAGCCTGTTGGAGGGTCCTGGTATGTATACGAAAGTCTCCTCTCACATTGGATTTGCTTAGGGAACCGGTAGAAAAAGGAACAAAAAAACATACTCTCCAGGGGGCCCATGGGGGCCCCGGTACCCAGGAAACCGGGGATGACGATGATCCATCTCTGATCCCAACAAACGCAAAAACCACCACCCCGGGTCCGTCCGCCGCCTTCGCGGGTCCGCAGCACTTCCAGTTCGAAGTACTTACCTCTCGGGCGGCGGCGGAACGCGGCGAGGGCGATGCTGGGCGATGAGGCGGTGCCCGCAAGAGGAAAGGCGGTAGGAAAGGCCAGCGATGTTTGAAGGCAGAGCCACCACGGAAAAAGAAGGATCCAGAAACTCATCTGAATGTGGGGTAATCGATCTAAAATTAGAGAATTCCAGGGGAGCATGGCACATATGCGATAGGAAGTGCAATCATTCAGTTTGACCATGAACGGACGATGGAGAACCAAAGGCTCACCAGCATCAAGGGCGAATGCATGACGGATACATGACGCACTAGTTGCGTACAGCATGTGTTACAGGCAATGTTTGTTTCAAGACTCATACCTTGATATCCAAGAAATACCGCTTCATATCTCTTAATATACATGAGAAGTGCTTCCCCACTCCTGGTTCCCAGATCGAACCGCTTCGGGTGGGATCGACCGATGCGGCGATGCGGAAAGCCGTTCGGATCAGGCGGAACATCTGACCCCCCTCACTCCACGTCCCTGAAAACCATGAAGGTTCACCATCCAGGAGTCACTCGATAGGGTGCCGAACTTGCAAGATAGGGAGGAGGTCGGCCCCGGTCACATCCACTCACTGCATAAAGGCGAGCCACATCACCCCCACATGTGACTCCTGGATTCACATCGGTGCACCATTTTGCACCTCGTTTGAGCGACTCAACTGCAAAAGTACTAGCACCCTCCAACAGGCGGTTTTTGGACACCCCTCAACCACTCAGAGGCTATTTGTAGAGACCTCTTGGTACTGGTACTGGTATATACTAGCTACAGTGGTCACTTAGACCCTAAAGAGGCCACTGAGAGACGCCAATTAGGTCACTTTGAAGGTCCTGGTACGTACATACTACACTCCCTGGGTCTTCACCATGTTGGTTACGTGGCACCCGAAAACGTTGGACCCGAAGACCGGTCTACCGGTGCACCACCGGCATCGAAGCACGATGATTAAGGTCAAACATGTGGACTATGTAGACTCAGGAGTCTACATGTAGACTGAGTCTACACCCCACCACCATATAAGGTGTTACAATGTTACAACTCCATGTCTGGGAGAAGTTGTACTCAAACTGCTTGGCTTCACCTCGCTGAAAAAGAACTGTGTTGGGCCGTGGAACGACGAAGGAGCAAGACTCTTCGCAGCTCTACATTCCCCTACACCTCGGAACGGCCCACATCCTCAGGTGACCGGTGGGCCAGGTGGGTGCCAGGTCGAACCGGCCGTTCGGAGCCCTAGAGATTCCAAGCAACTCAGCCGTACCTATGATAAAATGTCTATAGTGGATTAAAACATCATGGAAAATACATGGGCTACAGCTATAGTCCTATCCCCAGAAGGTCTTGTGCAGTTGCCCAGGTGTCCAGAGCTTCAAAACCAGATCTTCTCTTGATCATGGAACACCTGCCATGGGCAACTTCCACCCTGCTTCCCGGCAGCGTGGTCCGCCTCCTTCCCGCCCTCCGTTTCGTGGTCCTCGCCTGCAGCCACTGCCGGCAGGGGCCCGTTTCCAAGGAGGCCGCCGTGGAGGGCGTAGTCATCCTCCTGGCGGACCACAGGATCCGACTGAAGGGATCACCTCGATGTGCTCTGGATCGATGTGCTCTGATCACCAAGGATCGATGTGTTCATGGATCACTGGATCAACGAACCAAATTTTAATGGACCATACGATGGACCATACGATGTCCACCAATCAGCTTTTGGCCGAGACCTCTCAGCTCTTTCCACTGTCCACGCTCGAACTGCCCAGCTCTGCCTCCTTGGTGGCCACGTAGCTGGCCTCCAAGGCCTCCTTCTCGATGCGCACAAAGCCTCGCTGCGAACCGCCCACTCCGCCCAGCAGAGGTGGAGTAAGACCCAAGGACGAAGTGAGGGCGGATCAGTCCCCCTCACCCGTTTGGGATCCAGTCGTACCTTGTCAGGTACGGTGAGGACGGAAACAAACGACGGTGCCCAGTCACGTTGAGTCCGTTTTCGTACCGAACCGGGTCGGTCCAGTGACCTTGCGGGACCCTGGCAATCCAAAGAGCCCAGCGGCGAACCGAACAACGAACCATCTCGCCATGCTGGGTTGGTCCGCGGGCTTCGTCCGAAGCATGGACCTGGTTCGCATCCGAAAATCGCCCAACCAGGTCTTTGGAAAACCGAAGAAAACTGGACCTTCAAACCCCAGACACTCCATGTGTACCATATATATGCCTACATCAGTTGGGATGGTTGACTGGGGGTCTTTCTGGGGCGGCAGTCCTATTAGTCCCAGACACGTCCGTGTCTGGGAAACGGTCAAAAACCAGCCACATGCGGACGATCTCCAAATCCAGCGCTCGATCGGTCCAGCGGCCGGTCCCTGAAAAACTCCGCCGCCGGTCGTCCGAGCCGGATCTCTCGGGGGAATGGGACAGATTGACTCGGGAACCTGGAGGGTTCGGTCGCCCCTTATCCGGTCAGGAACTGATCTCATGTTTCATACGGGACGTGGTAACACACCAGGTGTTCCTGGGTCCTTGGACTTGTAGGGATGTCATTACCTTCATTCATTGAGAATCTCTCGATAGTACTCTCGATAACAGCTCTGAGGAGGGCCGCGATCAAGGTGCTTCTTGGAACACAGTCACTTCTGATGTGTGCACATCAGGATTTCGGTACACTCCGACTGACTCACATCAATCACATGTGTTCGTGGAGCTCACCACCTGACCCAGTTGCTCAACCCACGGAGCATCCCAGTCGCCCGCGCCGCGGAGCCATCCCCCATGCATCACCAAGAGACGGCTGTGATAGTTCGCCTCGAATCCGGTCATAGACTCTGCCTGATGTCTCACCACAAAGGGGCCACACATGAAGTGGACAATGGTTTTTGAATGAAAGGTGAAAGGGATTGAATGGGGAGTGACAGAAACATGTGTCTTCTTTCAACAGGCCACCAAGTTTGGCAGACAAAAGTGGGTTGAGAGTACATGGCACATATATGTCCAATTTTGGTGGTATTGATCTGGAGAAAACACTGAACAGGGTGTCAAACGGTGCCGGTGCCATCGAACATCTGAAACCACTCTATCCCGCAACGCCAGAGACCTCCTGACTGAAAACCCTCTGCCCTCAAAAGTGATGTCAATCTTTCTGGGGTCGACAGGAGGTGATGGTTTTCCCATCTGTCCCTACCCTGACAGACCAGGAATCACGAGGAACCACAGCAACGGCCCTAAAGTAGATATGTGTGTGCGCGTGTGGAAGTATACATGGTCTCAACCTCACAAATTGAAGGCAATGTTGTGGGAACAGTCTTTCATATATATGTGGAAAAAAGAGTCTGCAGTGAGAATGCAGTAAGTTACTAAGATCACTGAGTTACCAAGCGCTAAAGCGAAAAGACTGTAAATCAAGTGCAGTTGCTCTACAAACTGGACCTTGGGGCCAATTACACAAACTCAAACTTGATGTACTTGCAAGGTCCAAGCCCCTTGACTTAAACCGAAGGTCGGGAGGCGACCAATGCTACACATGTGACACCATCGGGCAAGGCCAGAAGGCAAGACCCGAAACAACCTACACGAGCCTACCCAGAAGAGAGCAAGCAGTGTGTTCATGTGCTCTGGCCATGCGAGTGAGCTGCTAGGGGAGAAAGGCATGGGCTAGAATCGGCTAGAAGCACATCGAATGCATACAGCCAAGGCGGCGTCAGCTCTGTGGTCATAGGATAAACAAAACAATATTACCAGGACCTTCCTTCGTATCTTAAATTCTCGACCCTACCTGGTATGTATGAATTGAAGAATATGACTCATGGGCCGGGACTGCCCACGTTCTGCCCTTTTCCTTTTGGTTTTGGTCCCTTTTCACGCATAAAAAGGCAGCCCCCAACAATACTTTAGACTGTGGTAACTCGCGGTGTAGGAGAACCTAGTGAATAATCACTTAATTTATATAAATTAACTCAAAGAACACCGATGCATTAGCACTGTACCACATTAGCCCTTTAGTGCAATTCACCGGATTGGAACAGTTTATTGATCCTTACTTAGAGCTCAGCTCGCAATGAAACGGCTAAGGTCAACCGCGCGGTGGGATCATAGGAGTCAAAGATGGGAACATGCGCCGGGTACTGACGATGGAACATGCGCCTACGCTCGCTTTCAGGGAATGGAATTGCTCTCCGAAAAGAAGAGCCCAAACCCTCAATAATGTGCTTGGAAAATTCAAGATTGAACTTCAAATCGCATAAAAAAGGAGCTAGATCGCGACTGGCTTGGCATCTCTATCTTCCGTTGAAGGTGACAGACCAACCACATGTAAGGCCAACCTTGTCATGCAGAGTCTGTTGCAGGTGGTGCTGGCGTCGCCCTTAGCTTCGCCAATGTGTCTTAGAGATTGCGTGACCGTTGATGTGTCCACTGCAGCGACATGTACTTGGCCCCATCTCTGTGACGACATGTTTTACATGTGGATTGCTGGCTAAAGCGGCTAAAGAATTCACCAGAAGCGGATTCAGCTGCTTTGGCAGGTGCCGGTGGAGGCGGTGGTGCTGCTGCAGGCAAGCCATGTTTTGCAATGTCACGAAAGCCAGATAGATAGGCTATAGGCTGGAATTGGGTTGCGCGAACCCTGGCTGCCGGCATCTGATTCAGTAGCTCTTCCATCTCCTGGCAGGCCTACGCCTACGCATGTCACTCTACTTTGAAGCAACAGACCGGGATTGACGCAGGGTAGAAGACACATCAAACATAAACTCATATACGAGCGACGTGCAAAACCTCTGTCCAGCTCGTCGATATCGAGAGTGAAGCGAAGGGATGGGAAAAGTGAGGACTGGGAGCCGAGTTGTCGACTACTTTTGGGATGGAACGACAGAAACGCCTAGTTCTGGAGATATCGGCCGGAAAAAACACATACACATGGCATCGACCAAATATTTTTGGTAGAGAATGAATCGCTAGGAATACAAATTATGCGCTTGGCGCTTGCTGTCCTTCTGGCGCGTGCCCAGGAGCGCACTTTGCAGCGTCTCCCGAGCTCCGGAGCGCGCTTGCCCTCAGTGATAACACATTGGAGCTTCTGTTGAGGGTGTTTAAGGAAGCGGCTTTGCCATGCCCAAGAGACATGGCAACCGCCTGGGTGCACAGTGACGACATGCCTTTCTTGAGCACGCAGTTGCATTGACACGACCGATGCGGCTGGAATATTCACCGCTCTATTGACCCCGGAATTCAACCACAGCGGCTGTAACCACGTGTTTGGGAATGCCAATCGCGACAAAGGGATTTCAGTGTTGTGCAACCTAAATCTTTCTCATGAAACATAGACTGACAGCGTCGGAAGGTTCCGATTCCAACGAGTCACACAGTGCAATGCGCAACAGGGATATTCATCCATAGAACATGAAAACCATGCCATCGTCTTTCCCCAACATTCTTAGCTGGGAATTTCAGATTTGGATCATCTGGCATACCTGGTCCAGAGGTGTCCAGAGATATGACGCCCAAGAATCATGTCAAACATCTGGCTCCTCATCAGGCACGCAAATGCGCAATCCAGCTGATCAACTGTCACATCAGGCATTGTGTCTGGCATCTGCCTCGCCCACTGCGTATGTACTGCTTGGCAATGCACCAATAATTTCATCGATATCGGAAATTTGAGTCCGGGAAAATCGCAGAAATCCGATCATTCTCCCCCAGCAATGCAAGATGTGGATTGTCATTGATGAGCTTCTTGATGTCATCGGACACAGTCGAACTCTTCCAAAGTAACGAGGGGTGTGTATAGTACTTAATATTCATGTTCTTGATGACATGCATGGCTAACTTGCCAGAGTTGACCAAGCTTCGACCTTTTCTTCAGTCCATCTTGTGAAAGATAGAGGAGAAGGGCATGTGCTCGAAGAATGTCATGTTCACTTTTTGACATTCCCAGACACTCGAGTTTTTGAACCGCACGATCAATCGCCGCACAAGAACTAGAGTTCTCTTTGGAATACCCCTATCTTCTGGCATGTCTTTTGACATTCTTTCTGACATTCTTTCTGGCGTTCTGTCTGGCATATCTTCTGACTCGCCGTTCAGGTCCGGCGGGGACACTGGCGGTTGAGGTCCGGCGGGGAACACTGCCGTCCGACACTCGCGGTTGAGGAGGCGAGGCGGGAGGCGGAGGCGGAGGCACGCGAGGCAGCTGACATAAAAATCTAACAGCCCTCACCTGACAGGTCGGAAGAAAAAGGAAGACTATGAAAGCAGGCGAACCTCGTGACTTCTACTTGGGATATTTGGGACGGGGCTTCTTCTGAACATTCGTCGAGTTGACAAAAAGAAGTCAAAAGTTGAAAATCGCTTGGATCCGATTAGCTTCGCAGCAACTGAGGGACAGTTAGGTGAGAAGATCCGATGGCTGAAGAGGAGGCAACAACTTGGCAACAACATCACGTGTTGGACTCTTCATCGTTGTCAACTTGATGTTTGACATTTCCCGATACTCAATCCAGTCGGGCATTTCTGTAGGTGGGTTGTCAATAGCAGCGAATATTACCCTCATGATAGCTGGTGCGGCTTCATGTGCCGTTTCCTTCCCTCTCTCGGATGTTGGGAACGCCCTGTACTCAATGTGCAAGAACTTGCAGAGCAAGAAGATTGGGGAAGCATGGAGAAGAAGAGGGTACCTTTGCAGCAAGGATGGAGTTCGTCACATAGGTGGCAATGCGCGCAATCGCACAACGCTTTAGATACCACATGGTGCTGCTCGGTCTAGTCTTCGAAACATGTAGGTTCCTTTTGCAATCGGACGATGTACTGATGACAGCAAGATTAAAATCACAGATGTGTCTGTTCTTCCACGCATATCAGACACACTCTCGTCACTTTTCGAATGGGCTGGACAGGCTCTCTCACGTTCAACACAAGCCCTGAACAAAATCAGATCCATAGCAGGTGCATTCCTGAAGCGACGTGATGGAGCAGGTCTTGCAGAAGGTTTTCACTCAGGTGGTGGACAGATGTTCAACATCGTTGCTGACTCGCTGACGTTGGTTGTCCAATAGTGGGAGAGAAGATGGCAACAATTCTCTCTGGTCTCGTTGGAAGTTGCTACTACCGAGGATTTTGCGGACAAGCGGTCTATCTCGCCCAATTGATTTTGGTGGTGGAGGTCTTGCTGTTGTGGAATCCTTCACCTAGGTGCCAGAAAGAATATGTCAGAATTTATGCCAGAAAGAATGTCAGCAGATATGCTAGATAGAATGTCGGAAGATATGATATGCCAGAAAGCATGTCAGAAAAGATGCCAGAAGGAATTTCAGAAGTTCTGCCAGAACAAATTTCAGAAAGAATGTTAGAACATGATATGCCAGGAAGAATGCCGAAAAAATGTCTTAGTACATGCCAGAAAATGTGTCAGATTGAAATGTCATGGTGAGGATCACTCGAAGTAAAGTAATTTTGGAAACACTTCTATTTCCATCCCTTGGTCCAAAGAAAGAAAACGCTTTGCCCACCGATCTGCTCTTTCCAAGGCACCATCTTCGCTCTCCCTGCTCCAGAGTCACCCCTAGCTTCACCTCCAGCGATGACACACAGGCGTCCGGAACCGCACATGTCGGAAATCCCGTGCCGAACGGGGAATCCATGTCCACCATGTCCTGATGGGTACGGACAGAGGTTTTTGTCAGGACCCGTAGCCGCTAAGCCTATCCCAGTTCGGTACCCCAGGTGACGGTCCTATTTACGGTCACTGTCCACCTCTCTTGGTGTTCCAGTGACCCACCCATCAACAGGACCTTCGCCCACAGACCTGTTCGTGACCTCGATCTCGGTCACTGCTCTCCGAATAGAGAAGATCTCATTCCTGTTCCATCTGTCTAGCCGCATATTACGGCATCATCGGTGACACACTGGTCGGTACGATGAGAGTTTGTACAAAAGAGAATGCACCCCAAAACGAATTAGACACGACAAAGATCTCATTCCTGTTCATTCCTGGTCTTACAGACCTGAGTGAACTTCCAGGTCACTGGGAAGGTCCTGGAGATATTCATGTCAGTCTCAGAATAGAGACCACCGTCAGACTGGACCAATGTGCACCACTCTCGGAGCTCACCACCGTGCACCGGCAGTGCATTCACTTCTAAGAAACATGAAGCGATTCACACCTGTTTTTTTGCACAGTGAATCACACCTGGTATGCCCCACTCCGCTTCTGGATTGAGACACTGACTTGGACTTTCATGTGGATTGAAACCGAGCCCACCAAGTGACCTCAACCAAAGCCCCTCTCTTGTTCAATGCTCAGATGTGTTTGGAACAGCCATCGTTCCGTTCAAAACAACGGAACCCAAACCCAAACCCAGACACTCCATGGGACTGCCATATATGCCGCCCCATTGACCCCCAGTCAACCACCCCTGGCCGTTTCTCGGCAGTCCGAACTGGCAGTCCCAGACACGTCGTGTCTGGGAAATGAAAAGAGGTCCCCCAATCTTCAGGGATCCCAAGTAACTAGTTAGACTCGATCGTCTAAGGCGTTTGGCCGAGGTAGACCCTCTGACGAGTTAGACTCGCATGGAAGTGAAATGGAGCGAAGGAGATGACCATTTCTCCATGGCGAAGGTTGGGTGGTTTCCACTTGCATCTCGAGTCAGGAGTGTATGAACTGTTGAGGCTACTCCTTCACTCCACGCGGAGTCGGGCTCTGTAAATCTTAGACACTCATGACCTGAAAATATCAGGCGCACTGCTCATCTTGAGCCAGGTTTTGTTTGCATGGTGCATCACTGGAATCAAAAGCTACCCTATGGTCGCGATTCCAAAATACAAACACCAAAGCTATCAAATTACACTTGTTGGCCCCAGTGACGGTGCACGTTGCTTTAGCTCTCTGCGAGGGGGGATGATCCAGAAACGCCATAAACCACCGTCGCATATTGTTGAAAGGAACATCCACAGGAAACCCTGGCCTTCACCCACCAGCCAGATTTAGATGGGTTTCCTGTAGAGGTTCCCTGGCCACCAACCAACTGGGAAGTAGTGCGACGAACACCGATTTTCTGCTGTGGATCATGGCACCCCGAGGTAGGTTGACCTCGAGCCCCAGTATTTAGTCTAATCGGTTCATTGGTTCATGGACTTGGTCGGTTTTGACTCACACAGCCATGACCCTGACACGACGTGTCGACTGCCAGTTCGGACTGCCCAACCACCGTTTCGCGGCGGTGCCACTCGGCAGTCCGGACTGGCAGTCCCAGACACGTCGTGTCTGGGTTATGTGTTGCGGTGGAGATTTCAAACTCGGGGTGGAGCTTCTTTCGTGTGGAGTCCAGAAACCTCCACGACCACAGACGCTCAGCTCCACTGACTGGAGAACTCTGTCTCAGCAGCAGCACACTGCTGGTTCTCAAACACCGTTCTTTTTCTGGGCTGTAAATGCTATTCTCTAGGGATCCAAGTACCTCCTCAAAAGGTACTTGGACCCTCCAAACCCACCCCAAACACCTTTTCAGAAGGTACTTGGATCCATAGGGATTCGGAAAATGGTGAAATTGAACAAATTGACCCAACAACCGGAGCACAGGTTCCTCAAGTCGACGGAAGGTGACACACAGCCGTCCTGCCGTCCTACTTGACACCCTTCTTGGCCCATAGGCCATACACACAGCCTGAAGGCCTGGGATTTGCTTAAGGAACCGAAATGAGGTCAAATAAATAACATGATATTCCCCAAGAAAAAGGGAACCTATAGGAAAAAAACAACATCACCTATCAGCACAAGGCTTTATTCGCATTTCTTTCCTCAAGCATTGGGAGGCTGGTACCTGTGTTTGACTCAGAGTCGCATGCTTCCACCAGCGGCGACCAGCATGGCTTTCAGGAGGACGTTGTCGACTCTTTCGCTCCAAAGTTCCAGCGACCCCGAGACGCCTTCAGCTCCTGAGACGTCTTCCCAGTTGGGCACGGCCGCGCTCGCTGGGACAGCAGCGGTCACCGTGTCACCGGAAGTTCCACGCGTTCCCACGTCGAGCCCACCCGCGACGCGCCACACGCCGCGAGCGCGTCACACACGGTCGCGCGCCTGCGGGTGGCGCGTTCTTCTTCACCTGTCACGGCGGAGACCCGCCGTCTATGTGAGGCCGTCGAAGCTTTTCTCGGTGAAAACGGATTGAAGTTCATGGAAGAAGGAACACCATGGGGTCCACCCTGTAAGTGAAGAAGGAAATGGGACCATGGAGCGCCGATCCGGGCTTAAACTTATATAGAAACATGGATCCGAGCGGATCCGAGTTACTATACCCTAGGGATCCAGTCGTACCTTGTCAGAAGGTGATTGGAAACTGGTTATGTAGGTTTGGAGGGTCCAGTCGTACCTTCTGAGGACGTACTTGGATCCCTAGGGATATAGGAGGAATCAGGGTTTCTAGGTCTAAGGTTTAAGTCTTTGGAACCACTGGTTACCTTAGACTTTCGAGCTCCAAAATTCCAGACTTAAACCAGGTAAACCACTGGATTCCAGGTCTAAGGTTTAAGTCTGGTTTGCCTGGATCCACTGGTAACCCTGGTACCGGAGACTCTGGAGACTTCCGAGCTCCACAAAAAGCGTCGAGTCCTCGGCCAAACGTCGAGGACTACGTCCCCGGGAAAACCATGGACTCTTTGAGGGTTTAAACATGTCTAAACCCTAGGTGTTCCATGGTGCTCAAACAAGTGTTTCATGCTGTTCCATATCTTTACAGTGTTTAAACCTATAGGTCTTCCGTGGTGTTCCTGAACAGTCTCAACCCCACGAAAAGCCGCGCGATCGACGGGGACCCCCTTGGTCGACCGACGACCCCCTGATCTGATCGACTTGATCGAGCGAGCTCCTTCGATGGTGTTTCCTGGACCCATCGAAACCATCCAAGATCTGTACACAGGCCTCTGGTCGGTGCGGTCGAAAAGTGTTCAAAGTTCTGAACGTGGGGTGCCGGTTCCAGAGTTCACCCCTTCTTTGGGGGTTTTGCAGGTCCACACAAAGGGGGCCAGAAAAAACCCACCCCTCACAACCTCCTAACTCCTCAGACCGTACCACGTTGGTGTCTGTATGAGAGAAATCCTGCAGGTCCTGAAATCTGCCCCAAGCCGTATTTTTTTTCATGAAAACCACCGAGCGAGCGATTGCCATTCGGACTTCATCATAGGTCCTTTTGGGGCCATGCCATCCACGTAAATACCCATGAAGAAGACCCAGGGAGGATAGGTGGAACCTGAACAAAAATGCAGAAAGTTAATACCTGGACCCTCCAAGGGGTATCCAATGGACTACCCCACACTACCGCACTAGGCTTCCATTAGACACCCCGACAGGAGGGTCCTGGTAGAAAGTTTGATTTCTGTGGATTTCTTCGATGCTTCATCTCCTGGTCTTCCCTTTTCCGTTTGGACCGACCCAAAAACGAACCACACGCGGAGCTGGCGCTGCGCGCGCCGTTGGCGCCTTGGGAGGGTCGACTGCCTCCACCTGAGAGAGAACGTGCCAACGACTCACTCACCAGTGGCGCCGACGACACGGCGCGCCCCCCATTCGTTGGCGCACGGTAACAATGATCAATGCAGCTGAACGCTGCTGGAACCAGCAGCTGACTAGTGGTGGAAGAGGAAAGAGGACCAAACATCATTCAGAATGTAGAATCAGAATGTCATGTAGACTCTTGATTAATAAACCCGCCCAATTGAATTGAAAAACCATGTTACATCGTGGGGGTTCATCATCTAAGAGCCTACATTCGTACATTGATTCGTAGAAGCCTCATCTTCCTGTCTAGAGTCCTGAGTCTCAATTCATAATTCTGAAAAACCACTTCTGACAGCCCCTTCTTCAGCCACTTCTTGATTGGCAGGACAAGTTTGGACATGTTTGGACCACGGCAGAGCCTTGTCGGTGTCGACGGGACGGCGGAGCCATAAACCAAGGTGAAGGACTCGAAAAACTACGGCTAAGAGAGAGAGAGAGAGAGAGAGTGTGTGTGTGTGTGTTTTTCGTTTATTAGCTTTCTTTTACTGTAACCTCTTCCTTCCCTCCTCAACAGGCTTTTTGAGACACAACAAACTCAACTGCGCTCTGGCGGGTTCAATGCCCGACCAACGGAAGTTCGCCTTTGGAGAGGTGAAGAGGATTGAGGAGGTGAAGTTCGCCGCTTTTGGCTCTATAACATGCTCTAAACATCTCTATACCCCTGGAGTAGCCCATGGCCATCTGCAGGTCCTTTGGCCACCCTTTCCGCTTCTCCCAGGCTCCCGTCGACCATCCACACTGCGCCGGGTCGGCTGAAAGTGGCCGAAACCGGGTGAGACCCGCACCACGGCGGCGTCGAGGTTCTTGGCTTTCTTGGCCGCCTGCGCATTTGACGGCGGAAGGCCGGGATCGCCGGACCAAAGGGCTTTTTAGACCGGTCGGAAACTAGAAACTCCCACCTCGAAGATCCCCTTTTTGCCAGACACGACGCGTCTGGGACTGCCAGTTCGGACTGCCGCCCCAGACAGACCCCTTTTCAACCACCCAAGCGATCAGCATATATGGCAGTGCCCCCCCAAATTGAGGTCCGGTGTGACCTTCTGGTACTTGAGATATGGTCTGACCATCTTTTTCCAGAAGGTCACAGTGATCTTGTTCGTTCTGAAGTCGATCTCGTGCGCCCGACATCAGAGGGTCACCCACGTTTCTCTCGTCATCGTCTCCCTCCACGTTTCTCTCGTCATCGCTCGAGGTCGATCCCACTAGGGACCGGGTGACCGACTGTTTCTTCCCACCGAACATGAATCCGAATGGGCGCCTCCAGACATGGTCAACGCTACGAACCGGGGCGAACGTGGCCTTACTACTAGGAGCGATCGGACGCTACCTACCAGGGTGAGTGCCCTGGGGCTCCAGGCTTCCTCTCAATCAATCAGCACGGAGAAGTGAACCCTGAAAGCGATGGCAGTTAAACTACAACCCCCTACAGGTCAGTTTGACCTCATGAAATACTGGAAGTGGTCATACAAAAACACTGCTAGCAGGATATAAAAGACCAGGTTTTACTGGGTCAGACTGGCCATACGTAGGGAAACCATATAACTTCCTCATTTCTTCAGCTCGGCTCAGGAGCCGCCCAGCCCCGGTCTCACATGCCGGTCGTCCCATGTCCGTCGCCCGTTTCTTCGGAGCGCCGTGGATTGATGAGCATTTGCGTCAGCTGCGAAAGACCGCTGGCACTGAGAGAGACTTGCAGAGTGTGATGGTTTTTTTTCATGTTTTCTACCACCGGGTCGTGCATTTTCCCCATAGGTGACACATGGGACGGCCATTTTTGTTGCCGCCCCAGACAGACCCCCAGTCGACCACCCTCATGTTTTTGGAGTTGAACCGTGCATTTGATGTTGAACCATGCACGTTAGACGTTCAACGTTCGACCTCTTGTGGGGGTTTGACCGCCTGTGGAGTCCACCGTGCGCACGGTTTTCCCGAGTTTCAGCACGAGGAAAATCCCTCTTCACCGCAAGACCTTTTGAAAATTTTGGCTTTGCTGCAAATGCATTTCAGTAGCAACTTGTGCGTGGAATGGAAGAAAGGGGCAACATTGGGCAACCCAACCCAGAAGCTCCAAGAAGGGAAAAAAACACTCATGACTCATGGCCCATGCCTATAGATGAAAAAAGGAAGAACATGGTTGTCCCTCAAATCGAGCAGCTCAGTTCTGTCCTTCTTTCAAACTGATTTCGATCCTCAACGTCTCTCCCAGCACGAACGCCCCCACCCCGTTCCGCGGCCGCCGGCGCTGCTCCCAGCACTGCTTCGGCCACACACTGCGAAGACGTGGCAAACAGATGTGACATCCCACGACATCGATGGTCAAGGTGTGAAAACGAGTGGAACATCGGGCCCCCAGTCCATGGATTCAGGCCAAGTCGCTTGTGGGACGTTCCTGCTTACCTGCTGTTTAAATTTAAAGGCATTAAGATGCACTAAGTGTTAAAGTACTTCCAATCAAACCGTGGAAAACACACCAAAACACACTTCTGTTCACACCAACTCACCATGATTTTTTGCCACCACCTCACCAACGTGTTCCTCGTCGCAACTGTGGTCATCCCCATGGCGCCGTCACATCAGATCGAGTCCAGGTCCCAGTCAAACAGACTCATGTGGCTCGTAGGGGAATGAGGGAATGAACTCACCACCTCTGGCCCTGTAGATATCTCAGGATCCAGCCACCCTTATTTCTCACGAGTCGCACCAGTACCTCTTTGGTCTTTGACACATTTTAGCCGCTGACATCGATCTCCGATCATTCTCCCGGTGCCACCCGAACTTCCCGAACGGTGTCGAAGTGGGGGGGGGGTGCATCCCCAATCCCCCGAACACCGAAAAGAGAAAGAACAAAAAGAAATAGAATTTAACAATTTAAAACAACATATTTGATTTCTGAAGAAAGACAAGAACAGAACCAAGTATACGCTCCTTTCTTCGTTCCTTTTGGTTTCGTCCTTTTGGTGATCCACTTCTTCGCTGTGGCTACGCTGTGCGGTCCAGCCACCGGGCCGCGAGAGGAGAACACACTGAGCTGCCGTCCGGCCCGGCTCAGCGTCCTGCTCCCTGGCGAGGCGAGGCCCAGCGGCAGCTGAGGGCCGGGCAAGGACTGAAGGACCGGATGAGGTGCTGCCTGAAAACCAGGACCTTCCAAGAGGTATCTCTAAGTAGTCCCTTATAGAGGTCCTGAAAACCAGGACCTTCCAAGAGGTATCTCTAAGTAGTCCCTTATAGAGGTCCTGAAAACCAGGACCTTCTAAGAGGTGTCTATCAATAGGTTAAGGATTTTTGTGGGAATGAAGGCAAATTCATACCCCCAGATTCTGTGAAAACCAACCTTTCAAGGAGCTTCGCTACAAAATCAGAACTGGACATCTGGCAGCCCAGCATTGCGGTACTGAATTTAGAGCGTTTATTTCCTCCAGGATGGTTAAGGGGTCTCCATTAACTCACTTGTTGGAAGGAAACAGAAGCTGCTGTTTGGACCTCGAAGGTGAGGCCGGCGAGAAGTGGTCCTCGCGTTCTTCGACTCCCAAGAGATGTCACCGGTGGCTGCGATCTGTTTCTGGCTGCGATTGGGTTTACAGTGTAGAAATGGAGGTGCTGCCTGAGATGAACAGGATCGCTTGTGCTCTTCCACTCAGGTTTAGCAGAATCCACCGGGGCGGTGCGACACCCCGCATGACCTCGACTCCAAGGGACTATGGACACCCCAAAATTCCGTGGTGCTGGCAGCCATGTCTGTGTTCTTGCACCGCTCTCGCTGTAGCATGCTGTAGCTATCTGCTTCTTCACTTGCTTCGCCAAACGCCACACGCCCTTCAGGGAATTGAGAATCATTATAGGCAGTATACCAGGACCCTCCTGTCGGGGTGTCTAATGGAAGCCTAGTGCGGTAGTGTGGGGTAGTCCAGCTAGGACACCCCGAAAACGGAGGGTCCAGGTAGCACTCCTTTGCTAAGCCAATTTGGATCTCTGCTCGGACGAACCTCTCCGGTCATCACCACCGGCCCGGCCGCGTGACCTCCGTCCACCGCGCCTGAAGCTGGGTGTTCCAAACACCGCACCTCGGAACGACACGAAGAAACCGCCCAACGCGCATGGCGCATGGCCAGGAGCTCCCTTCGTAGCGTTCGATCGTTCCGTTCGTAGTACTAAGGCTACTAAGGGGCAGGAGCCCCGTTCGTTTTCGTCCGATCGCTCCGTTCGTCGCGATGCCCTTTGCTCCTAGGAGAGTAAAGCATACACAATACACATGGTGAGAAATGGACGCCTCATGACGTTATCGACACGGGACACGAAACGCGAGGAGGTCGTCACTTCAACGAAAAGATGGGGACCCCATTTCAGGGCCTCAAGTTCAAGCATTTGGTATACTGACATGTTCAAGGGGGGAATGAAAAGAAAACATGGTCCCAGCAGTCACATGTTGGGGCGCTGGTTCCGAGTTCGGAGGAAGGAGCCCAGAACATCTACCGCCCCTGGATGGGACGAGCCACACCACCCCGACATGTGACTCCTGGATTGTTAACATGGGTTACCCATGTTCCACTGATGTGTTAACCTAAGAAGCTTTTTGGATCTGTTTGGGGTGGGGAAAAGAGGATCCACAGACCTTCTGAGGTCTGACTGGAGCCCCTTCACGGGTGTCCTTGCCACATCTTCGCCCTCCACCCACTTGCTGGTTTCTCGCCTCGCACAGCTGACCGACCAAAGCCAGCCGGAGCTCACCCCGAGCCGCACCCGGTGTCACGGTACCGTGGAAAAAAGAGCACCTTGAATGGTGCGACGTCTCACGTGCCATGACTCCAGAGCCGGAGATCCCCGACAAAAATACGTGAACCAAATGGTCCATCTTATATGATCGATGTGGAGAAAGCGCCCCGTCCAAAAAAGAAGGTCTTTGAAGGATGTTCTCCACTGACTTCCAGGCTGAACCCGACCCCCCATGCCACAAGACCCAAAACCGCGGCGCAAGAAACTGCCTGCTGCCGTAGGACGGAAGCCTTTACTCATAGACGGTGGGCTTCAGGGCGGCCACGTACGGGAGGTTCCGATACCTTCACCGCGTTCGTCGGTTTGGCGAGAGACACGTGGGCGGGGTGGGCAGGGTGGAGAGTGGAGTGCTGTCGAGCGGGTGTTGGAGCGGGGTAGAGCGCACCGGAGTTCGGTGGGGAAAAAGACCGCGGTGGGACATGTGATGAAATGTTTGTGCGGTGACATACAGTACCAGCTGCTTCCGTTCGGAGTTAGCCTGGTCAGACTGGATGTAAAAGACTGGTGTTCATTGGATGATGTAAAAGACCAGGTGCTCACCCCTTCCACCACCAGCGATTCGTCCCAGACGCCCGGACGCGGTTCCGCGTCATGTCGAAGTGTGTGGACACGGCGAGAAGCTGGAATGACATCATGTACCTAGCGCTTCCTGTCTGGGTGTCCTGTCTGGTGACCTATAAGCAGTGCAGGGTTTGTCCATCGGCAACCCCGAACGGAAGCAGCTGGTAGACTGTTGATTGATTAAAAACAGACACAGGAAAGAGGTCTTACAATTCAATTGGGCGGGGGCTTGTTAATCAAGAGCCTACATTATTTTGTATACCCTCTGACGAACACGTCACGTGGAAGTGGCAAAAAAGCACCTGCAGAATGAGGAGAATAGTCATCCGACGAGCCATGCCATCCACGAGTCGGAGGGTAAGTCTGAGTACGCTGCGAATATCGGGGGACCCCGACATATTGAGCATACTATTGAGCATCATTCCTGGACTCCTGGACTTAACCCAGCAACCCGGGGATCTCCAATCGCCTGGGAAGAAGAGTCTGATTGGAAGCCAAAAACCGAGGGAATCCTGGAGGCCGATAGTAGGAGGGAACCTTCCGAAACGTAACAAGTCAGTGACCATCAAGTCATTGCCTTGAACCACTAATGCTCCCTTAACCCTAACCCATGATACTACATTGCTGCACGTGCGCAAGCACACGGAATATTGCCTCTCTGCATAGTCAATCCCATAGCCTCATGGAAAGAAAGACGCGCAGGGAAAGACAGACAAGGAGGAATTAAGCCGGCTTCCAAACATGGTGCATCCCGTGGATCCGCGTCAAATGCCGATGCAATCGGGGCGTTCCGCCACTTGGTGACATCTGTAGGCAAGCTGGATACTGTCCCTGAACATATGAGAATCTTTGAGTTCGTTGTCTCAAGACCAGCACCCTTCTGCTTGGAGGTTCGAACGAAAACAGGCCGACGGTTGAAACCAGGTCTAACCACCCCTTAGCTGGAGCCGGAGACAGGATGGGTCGTTGAACGTCACCCTCTTCTTCGACCCGTCTGCCATGGCTACTCGAAGGACCGGTCCACCACGAGGTCAACCTTACCGAATCTGGGCCCGAAACCGGAAGGGCGAACGGTTCGGGCCCTGCAGGGCCCTGCGTTGCGGTAGAAGGGCCGACCCCCAAGGTGGAAAAGGTCCGGACTCGGATTCTTAGGGTAAGGTCATGATCTGGGTGCCCTAACCCACTTCTATTTGTTTCATGCTTCCACAAGCTCCACGCATGAACAGGAGTTTTGGATGCCCAGCTTCCATTGGTGTGAGGTCAACATAGGTGACTGCAGTGTCATCAAGCACCCCCAGGCCGGCAGTTTAGTCCGGCTCCCCCGGCCATGGGGATCGTCGAAGCGTAGAAACGAGGTCTCGTGGCAACGAAAGAAACCAAGCCAATAGGAGGTGTCTAACTGGAGAATATGCTTTCCAACCGCATCGATCCGTGCTGGAAAATATTGGACACCACGGTGACAAAAATGGGAGAGCCCAGTCGACTGGGCTCTGAACCCGATCTTGGGCAAGTACTTTCCGGTTTGGAGACGATCCAAACCTGCACACTTGGACGCCCTCAATCGCCTTCCCATGGCGACCCAACTTGCAACCCTGGCGGCTTAGCCCCCCGTGGCTTAGCCGCCGGTGAGCGGCGGGGGAAGAAATCGAACATGCGAACCATCATCCAGACACGACCCATGAGACTGGCCGAGAAACGGCCAGGGGTGGTCGAAAAGGGGGGTCAATGGGGTGGCAGTCCTATGGCAGTCCCATGGCGTGTCTGGGTCAAGCAGCAGCATCATGGAAGCTTTCAGGGGTTGAACTGGGGAGGTCTCCCTATTTAAATACTGTACCCAGAACTTCCGTGACTTTTACGAACATGAACTACTCCCACCTGGTAGGAAAAAGACCATTCACCACTACCAGTTCGGGGTAAAATGAGTCATGACCAAAAACTCACCGCAGAAGACTCAGAACTGACCTCTTGCCCGGAGTTGGGAATCTGCAGGGAGGTTCCTCAATTCTTTCGTTAGAAAAGAATAAATAGTGTGGGTGCGCAACCCCCGGAACCTGGTGGGCACCAGCTCTGCCGAGTCAGAACACTCACAGATGAACCCCCAGGACCTCAGGTCCCTCCAGCCCAGCGGCCCACGATAAACTCCTCAGGATGAGACACCCGCTCTGCCGGTGAGACGGGGTAAGACCTGGTGAGACCTGGGTCATACCGTACCTCTGGGTGGTCCGTTCTGCGTGGCGTTCGACTACCCAGTCTGGTGCCTCCATGGAGGGTCCTGGCAACGTGGACGTTTGTTGGTCTTTTTCGATTCAGGAGACTGCCCAACCAGGGGATTTTGAGTGTGTGTATGTCCTTCTTGGGGCCCAGACCCCCAATCTGTTCAATGGGTCATCAATACCAGGATCAATTGGATGTATCTTGTGTGCTCTCTATATATTTGTGCTCATTGGAATGTATTGGAATGGGGATGCATCCGGCCACTCCAAATGAATCCACTAGCCATGTTCATCCTGAAAATACATGTCTCCATATTCATCGTTGGGAGAGTCTACAAGTCTACATGAACATAGAGGGGGACAAAAAAACGTTCATGAACACGTCGGAATGAATGGAATCTAGTCTAAACATACATGAATGACTAGGTTCATTCATGTATTCCCTTGGTGAGACCGAGGAATCAACTTTCTCCTCTCATTGTTGTTCAACTTCCCCCTAAAGACCCAGAAAAGGAACACCTCGAAATCAGTCCATTGGTCAATCGGTCTTCCTAACAGGCTTGGAAGAGCCAAAACACGAAGGGGAGCATTTTCTGGTCATGTCCTCAGTGTTCAAATTCTACAAACGTAAACACGTGCGATAATTGTTTGGAAGTGTTCAAATTTGAAAGCTTCTTCTGGCAGTTGATACCCCATCTATTCATATGTCTGCTCCACCTGAAATCCGGTGATGCTACCCAACTTTTTCGCTTTGCTGCCACCAGCGCCACCCTTCCTCACTTTCCACGATTGTCCAGTACATAGTGCCTACCACTCATGTGGCTACATTGGTTTCAGAGTAGATGGCACAAACCCCAAGATGTCTTTTAGATGGGGGTCCACCTTTGGAGGATTGTGCCATCTACTCTCAACCCACAACTAGATACACCCCCATCTTGACTCTGATGCCACGAACCCTGAGAGCACTCAAACAGAACCCAACATATGCCTCGCCTCTATTATGCGCCCTTAGAAACTTCCTACCCAGACGCTCCGTGAGTTCACAGCTCGACTCCCTCAAACCCTAGCGCAGGATTGCTCCTCGAAACCCCTGACCAGTTCGGATTCGGGAGCCGCAACGGGTCGCGATCGGCCTAACAGGTTTTGACAGAAAACGCGTCATGTCACGTGGAAAAGAGAAAAAAGGCACCCCCCCAAAACCATGTGATGTTCATCATCACGCTCTACTAGTACTGACCTGTCGACCGGAGAGCACTCGAAAGAAATTCCATCGGTTCGTTGACAGAACATCTCCGTTTGCTTGGCAGAAGAACATCCTCCTCCTCATACTTGAAGGTTGCGGCCTTGCAAAATTCCAACCACTTCGCAACCCCCCAAACAATTGGTGTATTAACACACTTTTAGTGGTTTCAAGGGGGAATCTGGTAAACATGCCAGTCTCCTGGAATGTCTGGACATTACTTCCCTCAGTCCCCTCGTCCCTCAGTCCGTGCAAACTTCAGCTGAGAGGCATTGGGACCTCAGATAAAAACGACGCGTCTCCACGCGTTGGTGCATCGCGATGCCGGAGATCGGAAACTAAAGCTTCACCGAACCGGAATTTGTTTTGGATGTGAGTTTGTTTGTTTGTGTTTCTGAGGGTATGTTTTTGGGGCCACCCACCCCCCTCCAAAAGGGTGGTGTCTCAACAACGTGAGACACAACGTACTGAACCGGAGTTTTCTTGACCCCCCAAATAGATAGAAGTTCGGTTCATCCCCACTCTAAATGGCTTACTCGGTGATCCCCGAAAAGTAGATACCCTAAGGATCCGCACCCTCAAAAACAAGCACTTTGAGGGTACAAACCCTTGCAAAACTAGAGGCTTCGACCCCTTGCCATGGAGGGTCCGGACGACCGGATCCATTAGGGTAGATTCCGTTTCCATCTCGAGGATCCACGTCGTGCTTCGCCATGCGAGGACGTTTACCCGTCCCCCGTTGTACATCGAAAGCAGGCGCTTTGGTGGTGCTTTTGAGTTGATCACCGGTCGCCAGGTCGTCATGTGCCAAGTCACCGGAGGCTTCTGAGTTGATCACCGGAAGACTAAAGTCATGTGCTGACACAAACTGACACAAAGGGAAGACGTTAGTCATGAAAGTCTTAGCACTGTTTTGAGTTGTTGTTTCCCGCAGAATGTGCGAGAGTGTTACAAACAGAATCGGGGATGGACGTGGCTGACGTGGCTGACTGATCTGTTTGAACATGTTCCAACGCTAGCCACGTCGAAATCGGAGGTCCCTTCTTTCGTTGCACACCCAAGCCTGGTACCTTTTTGCCTCGAGCCAGCGTGTAGAGGGAATCGGACACAATGTGTGCCCTGTTGCAGTTCTTCACTTTGATATACTTTGATACATTTTATAACAGCAACATCCAACAGCTGGTGTTGAGAGAAGGATACCCATCCTAGACAGATGTTACGTGAAATGTTCCTCTACTTACTGGGTCTATGAAGGGATGGCTTGCCCGCTTTCAGAATACTTCCCTCACTGAAGGTCAGATCAAGAACCCCAGTGGCAAGCCTGGGCGTTGTTGTACTATAATATTGCTTAATGAGCTTTTGTCTAGCAAATTACGGCAAGTACTTCCCGATAGATCAACCCCCAACATCTTCCAAACTTGCTGCCCGCTGCCCAGGTTTGTGGTGTTCTCATCCTGACGCCAGACTAGCTTTTTTACAGACTATCTTGTAGATCCCCCCAGACTCTGAAGCCTCTTTTTAAATCAGAGCTATTTGACTGTCCTGCAACCAAATTCGCTGCCATCAGGCTTTGGCCTTTGTAAAGTTTACTTCATAAATCCCCTGTCCATCGAACAGGCTAAGAGTTCCACACATACTGCAGCTTTCGGCACCACCCCCTACCAAAACCCCGCCCCCATGCCATCCCATGCCTCTCTTCCGTTCTCGCTTCGCCAGGCCACAGTCGAAGCCGATGTACCGAAGGTCCAATCCCTCCACTGTGCGCCGCTCCTGGCGGGGTTAGAGCGGTCACGCGACCATTATTTTCACTCGCCGGACCCCCCCTGGATGCTGACACTGGACCCTCATCCTCTGGAGGGGGTCGGACCCGAATCCTCTGGTCAGGGGTCTGGGGTCTCAAATCCCTATAGGTTTTGAGGGGCCAGTCGAGCTGTTCGTCTGGGTGGATGCCGAAAGTCGAACGTGTCAACCGAACGTTGAACCCGCTGAACTGAGTGGGGTGCTCTCTGAGCATCCAGTGATCTGGGGTGCCTTTCAAACATTTTCCCTAGGGCTCCAAGTGCCTCCTCAGAAGGAGTTTCGACCCTCTAAACCCACCCCAAACACCTTCTTAGAAGGTACTTGGAGCCCCAGGGTTTGTGTTTTTGTCCATCACTAAACATACCGCATACCATCCCCGTAGGCTCTCGATGCCAGGCTCTTGGATGGTAGACGACCTCTTCATACCGGGGTGTCCACATACCACCTTCCAAGAGGTGTCTAAAAATAGCCTCTTAGAGGTTAAGAGGCGTCCAAAAACCACCTGTTGGAAGGTGCTGGTATTTCATCCATGAGTCCACATCAACACGCAGTGCCCGGCACCATACCCCGTTTGGAGTAGCGAAACGTGGGCCGTTCCGAACCGTCCGGCGAGTCCGATGCGATTCCGTCCGCGTGGTCTCGGGTCATGAAACCCTTACAATAGGGAGATGATGGAAAGGAAAGGAAAAAAGAACCTCTGTGATTCCAGATTGATTCCCATGAGATTCCATGTTTCATGTTTCTTGAAGGAAAGGACATGACCAAAATATGGTGAAAAGAAAAAAAAGAGAGGACCTAGTCCATGTTTCTTGATCCAGCTGTTCGATGGCCCATCCACACCGGGCACCATACGAGATCCGGTCCAGGGTCTCGAGACGGACGATGAGCACAGCGAGGAGCTCGAGAGCTCCAGCACCAGGAGCGCCGTAACAAGGTTCGTAGCGTCCCATCGCTGGTACCTTTTTTGTTGGCCTGGTCCCCAAATAGATAGAAGATCCTTCATCCCCACGTAGAACATGTAAACACCACATACTGCCACTATCTATTTGGCGGGGATAATCTACTTCAACATACTTCAACCTCTGGCACGCGACGGTACGCCGGTTTGGGCGCCTTCTTATCCAGCAGCGTGCAAATGGACAAGGACGCAGCACCACGGGTCTTGAAGAGCTCACACACCGCCTGTCGAGAAACAACACGGCCTGTGAGGAACATCCTATTCAAACACCCTCGATAGTTTGGCAGGGAGGGGCGGCCATCTACCCCAGACACTTCATGTATGCGTATGCCATATATGTCGATCAGTTGGGGTGGTTTGGGGGGTCAATGTAGGCATATATGGCGGCAGTCCGATGAAGTGTCTGGGTACTATATATTTAAGATTCAAGATCGAACTTTACTGCCCCACAGTGTAGGGGGTGGTGAAAGCAGGAGTCGTCGACAGATTCTTCCGGAGATGTTCAGATATTTCGTTGGAACGAAGGTTCTCCTCAGGGCTGAGAGTCATCCTTTTCCGGAGCTTAAATCGTTCGTGGAACCAACAGAAGGCTGATCGTCGTGAGGTGGCACAGCAAATCAGGAAAATGGGATAGGTCCTTGTATGACTTTCCCAACCCCTAGGGATCCAAGTACCTTTTCAGAAGGTGATTGGAAACTGTTTATGTAGGTGCCAGGAGGGTCCAGTCGTACCTTCTGAGGACGTACGACTGGATCCCTAGGGAACACTAGTTGGCAGAGTAGTTGAACGGGGGGGAGACACCCAGGCCCTGGCTGGGTACACGGGCCGTCTACTTCGCTTCCTCCAACGGCCAACGGTCGGTCTCCCTACAGCGGTCGGGCCGAACTCCGCTGGTCGTTGCGAGTGACGTCACTCACTCCCTGTTGAATGAGGAAGATGGCACCCCGCTCCCCGAGCTCCCCGAGCTCCCCAAGCCGTCGTTTCAATCGAAAACACTTCTCACCAGCAAAACCAACCAATCCTGGGGCGACAAAAGCAGGGAATGAGGGAATGGTCTACAGATTGCAGATTACTTAAGGATCCAGCCACCCTCCAATCCCTACTCAAGTCGCACCAGTCAGTACACCAGTCGCCTTTTTCCTTTGGGAATAGTTTTTTTCTTTATGCTAACGGTTCTTTTTTTATGCTGGATTTGGGTGGGTTCTTTTTTTATGCTAACAGCCTCTATTTTTATGCTGAGGGTTTTTATTTTTATGCTGAGGGTTTTT
>CAXAMN010028650.1:72517-88761 GCA_963970005.1 Durusdinium trenchii
CTCTAAATTTTACCCTCGGGTGGCTCACCAAAGGGTGAGTCAACTTGGAAGAGCAACATCCTTCTCTAAATTTTACCCCTGCCCACTAAAGGGTGAGTCAAGTTGAAATGGCAACATCCTTCTCTAAATTTTACCCCTGCATGGCCCACAAAAGGGTGAGTCAAGTTGAAATGGCAACATCCTTCTCTAAATTTTACCCTCGGGTGACCAAAGGGTCAGTCAATTTGGAAGACCCTCTCACGATGTAAGTGCGCGAGCAACGACGAGCATACCTTCTTTTTATGCCCACGCAGTGCAATATTGGGCAGAAAAAGTATGGAGCCAAACGATTACTAGAACTCCCCGACGATTACATTCATGAGACTGCACCTCTCCTTCCAGCCTCCCAGGAGTTTCAGGCCAAGCAGCACCGTACAGCAAGGACAGGATGCGAATCTTTTGTGTACCGGGCGCGATTGCCGAGAGGTTAGAACTTGATCATGCTACAACCACTGTCCACAGCTGACTTTGCCAGCTTTGTTCAGGTCCAGCATTAATGATCATCAATCCCGCGTGAAAAAGGGGCCGGGCCGGGTGGGCCGCACGAAGCGACCCTGATTTCTGACTGGAGCCCATTTGGCCACATTTCTGCCGTTCATTTAAACAATTGATATCAGTTGATACTGGAACTCATCACTTTTCGGTTTCTGCTGACGGATGCATCACCTTTCACTGAACGGTTCGTTCATGAACAATTGTCCATTCATGAGACTGCACCTCTCCTTCCAGCCTCCCAGGAGTTTCAAGCCAAGCAGCACCGTACAGCAAGGACAGGATGCGAATCTTTTGTGAACCGGGTGCGATTGCCGAGAGGTTAGAACTTGATCATGCTACAACCACTGTCCACAGCTGACTTTGCCAGCTTTGTTCAGGTCCAGCATTAATGATCATCAATCCCGACCACCGGCACTGGCTGTGAGAGAAAATCACTGCCGACAAACCAAAAAGAATTCCACCGGTTGTGTGTGTGGGTCTCAGAGAGCAGATTATCACATCAACCAGTGCGCCGTTGAGGCCTTTGTGAGCGGAGCAAACTCACAGTAGCCCGAGCGCCCAACATCAGCACCAAGCATCTTCCAGCTGCCCGTCGGAGCCAGTTCTGCGCCAGAACGCGCAGAATCTACCGCAGCGTGCCCGGATGTAGGACGCCGAGCGCCAGCAACACGAACACCCATCAAAATTGACAAAATTGAATTCTAGGGTGCAAGTTCGGAAGTTTGCACATCATGCCAGAAAGGCAGGGCTTCCGAAAAACTCCGTGCAGCCTAGAGCTGCTTCACTTTCGCGCTCGCCTCTTCTTGCCACGCGAAGGGAAATCCGCTGGATTTTCGCTGGAGGGGACAAAGATAAAATGCAGCTGAAGATTTCCAGCCATGGCCAGAGAAGCGACCTTCCGCAACAACCTGTTCAACTGTGAAGATGACCTCCCTTTCGCGGCCGCGCCCAGAAAACTGCAGAGTCAAGCAGAACAACAACTCTTGTCAAGTGGTGCTTGGTGGACCGCAGAAGCCACTTCAAGAAAAGCACGAATGCCTCACCTTCCAGGACGTTGATGTGTGCATGAAATTTGGAGCGAACACTGAAGATGTCGGAAAAGTGCTCAAGCTTCAATTTGTCAGAATCATGGCCAAGTAGCGTCCCCCCGGCACATCCAGAAAGTATCCGTCTACTAAGTCAACCCCAACACAGGTACCACAGAGCGCGTCGTCAACGTCCTTCTTAAGATTTCGGACTGCGCATCGTGCATCCATAGCTGCATCGAAAGCTCTTGCTGCTTCACAGGTGGCACCAGGGCCAGCGTCGCTGAAAATCATGACATCATCGGTGGCCACCGCAGCAACAAGCTCAAACGATGTAGGTGTCACGCAATCACAAGCCAAGAGAGATGAAGTTGGTATGCCAGCATCTTGACAAACACTCAGCATCTCTTATTGGGCTATGTAAGAAGACCAAGAAAATCCCATAGGCCAGACGCAGTGCAAAGGATATAGCAAACCTTCGCGCCAAGCATGTCCATCTTCCATGTGCTGCCGCTGATCCGCCACTGACATTCCAGCATTGACAAGTTCCACTGTGGAGATGGGCGGTTTGGCCATGTATCGACGAAGAGAGCTGGGAAGCTTCAACTGGTCAAACCAACACGTAGCATCGCGCTTGCTAAGGCGTAGTGGTCTTCCATCGCTGCACTCCAGAAAGGTCAACGCAGTTGGGGAAGCCAAGTGTCTCGGCTTCGG
The DNA here is from genome assembly GCA_963970005.1 of Durusdinium trenchii. NCBI lineage: Eukaryota > Dinophyceae > Suessiales > Symbiodiniaceae > Durusdinium > Durusdinium trenchii. Next base: position 74,791 of record CAXAMN010028650.1, read on the forward strand.
AGGTGCAGAAGCTGATTCTGAAACACGTCGGCCGTGCCATACCTCCCTCAGGCGTTCACCCCCAGGCTTCCCAACAGCGAAAGTGGTACCACCACCCTTGCAAAAAGTTGCTAAACTCAACTTACCACACCGCAGCTGCTTGACAACCAATTTTGCATATTCGTCTTTCGGGCCCTTAAGGAGAAGGATTCAAAAACACGCAAAGAATCATCGCTGTTGTCAAGGAATCCTTCAGGTGTTGCCAAGCTGGCCCGCACATGGGCTGGCAAGTGGGGCAAAGGATCGCATAAGCCAGCCGCTTGCAAGTTGTCCACCCTGTCAGCAACCAAGTCTTGGAAAGAAGTTGTACCTGCAGTGAAACCTGGCACAAAATCTGGCGCAAACCGCTCCCAGCCATCTTGCGCATGTTGCAGGCGCGTGAGTGTCCACACTGTGCGATCCACGATGTTTTTCAAAACTGCTTGTTGAGCGAACGTGTGCTTGCCAGTCGGCACTGTCTGCTTTATGCCGTGCAACCAGTTCAGAATGCCAATGACCACGTTGATGAATTGGAGGAGCACGCTCCACCTGCCACTTGTCATGTCTACAGGCTTCAGCATGCTACCACCAAGCGGGGCCAAGGGAAAAACATCTCGTTGCCGAGTTCTGACCGGCGGCTGCACAGGCAAGGAATTGCAAAGAAATTCACCCAACACTCCAGTTCCAGTTTTGGCGGCAAGGGCGAGACGGTAGAACAACCAAACCTTGTCTGATGGAATGGTGGAATGGCCATCTGCCCTCCATGCCAGCCACAAAGCCCTTCTGCGTCGGGAAGAACAACGGCTGGCAGAAGAACGGCCCTGTTTTCGATCGGAAGCATTCTGACGCGTGGCATGAGCAGAGGCTCTATGGAAGTCGCGTCTTTTCTTGGATGGTGACATGCAAACTCTTCCCCGATGAAAACTTCTTTGCTGGCGGAAACCAAAAAACTCCAGCGAGGAGATCCAACGAGAGAGGAGCTTGATCACTGCCCACCCATGCCGGACGGACCGACACAGACACCGCACGAAGCGACCCTGATTTCTGACTGGAGCCCATTTGGCCACATTTCTACCGTTCATTTAAACAATTGATATCAGTTGATACTGGAACTCATCACTTTTCGGTTTCTGCTGACGAATGCATCACCTTTCACTGAACGGTTCGTTCATGAATAATTGTCCATTCGGTAACACCCCGACGCTTACATTCGATACTAAAGGCCCCCGACATTTAATTCTGTACTAAAACTCCCCGACGATTACATTCGGTACTAAAGCCCCCCGACAATTACGTTTTGTACTAAAACCTCCCGACAATTACTTTCTGTACTAAAACCTCCCGACAATTACTTTCTGTACTCAAACCTCCCGACAATTACTTGCTGTACTAAAACCTCTCGAGAATTACTTTCTGTACTAAAACCTCCCGACAATTACATTCTGTACTAAAGCCTCCCGACAATTACATTCTGCACTAAACCCTCCTGACAATTACATTCTGCACTAGGACCCCCCAACGTGACCTCTTCCCACAGTGCCGCATAAAAAAAAGAACCCTTAGCATAAAAAAAGAAACCATTAGCATAAAAAAAGAAACCAGGAGCATAAAAGAAAGAACTGCAAGCATAACAGAAAAAAACCATTAGCATAAAAAAGAGCACTATAAGATACTATAAGCATAAAGAAAGAAACCCATACCCCAAAAGCACACCAACCCCGCTGTGAGCATAAGAAAAAAAACCATTAGCATAAAAAAAACACCCAGCCCTTTTCCTTTTGACCCACAGACCTCGAGACCGAACGTCTCAGGAACACGCAGACCGAACGTGCCAAAACCAAACCCGACCACGCCACCGGCGTTTGGGGTTCACCAGGATGCGCGTGCCAACCCGGGTTGAGAGATAAAGAATCCCTAGCAATCCAGTCGTACGTCCTCAGAAGGTACGACTGGACCCTCCTGGCACCTACATCAACAGTTTCCAATCACGGTACCTGACAAGGTACCACTGGATCCCTACAAAAAAATGGTACCCTCCGTTCAGGAAAAAAACCGAGGACCGGTCCCTCGAATCCGTTCAGGTCAGAGGTCCGGACTCAAACCTCACCAAGGCAGGTTTGGTTCGGGACCGGGATTGGATGGCCTGTGATTAAAAACAGGAGCGGATCTGGGGGACCTGGGACACTCAGACTCTGCAGACCGGAATCGAACAGCGGGAGTTCTGACCTCATCTGGTGACTAGTCGAGGCTTTCTTGGCTGATCACTCGTCTCTCACTCTGACCCCTGGGATTCCAACTATTGGTTCAATGGTCTTGGCCCCAAAAAAGGACGTGTTTGACCTTAGTGTTACTAAGGAGTTTACAAGATTGTCTTCACTGGTCACGTCACGTGGGTTCTTCCAAACTCGGCCGCTGCTCCACCCCCGTTGTCTCGTCTCGACGTCCACCGTGCCGCGGTGCTGCGGCCGACTTCCCCTGGCGGGCCCGGCGCCCGCCTTCAGAGTTTTCCCCGTGTCCACGATGTCCTGGTGATCAGCAGCAACTGGTTGCAGCGAGGTGCTGGTCACATGACGGAGCTGAACACGAACGAAGAAATCCGAAACGTCACCAAACTCACAGAAAGGGTGCATCAAGTGTTGATATTTTAAGCCTCCTACCCGTCCTACCCTTCCTACCCTATCAGAATGCTTTTACATCTCCAGGTTGAGGGATGATTCATCACGAAGTTAACGAAACCACCTATGTTCTCCCCATGGCTACTCGGGCTACTGTCAATTATATATTCCTTGGGAGTCCAATCGACTATGAAAAGAATGGTCTTTAGGGGACCTGAAAGGGAACTTCCTTTACTTCAGCCGGTCAACATATAGTCGAACTGGACTTCTAGGGTAGATGCTTATGCCACATGACCTCCGGGCGACCTCGGTAGATGCTTATGCCGTCTTTGGACTTCTAGGGTATAAATAATGAATGTCCCCCACGTCCGTACGTCCGGTGGTACCCACGGCGAACCGTTCGCGCGCCGTTCCCAGCGCACCGACTAGGACCCTGCGACAGGTCACCAATTGAGACCTGTTAGGGTCCTACAACCCTCAACTAACAGCCTGGCCAGGAGAGTGCTGGTACACTCATCTCCCTGCTTTCCATGTTGGTTCAGAACCCGGCTCTCTGGCTGCTTGTCCTCAATGAAGATGATGTGCTTGCCCTGCGGGCTTCTTTGCAGGGCGAAAACTCTCGTCGGCTCGAGAGGGCCCTCCCGGCCGAAATCCATGTGGCGTTCGATTGAAGCTCCTAGGAGAGGTTAAGTGACCATAGGACCCTAGTTCGGGTTCTGACCCACCTCTGTTGCTCTGGTCTGCAGATCCTCCTCCTGCGAGTTGGAGCAGCTTGACCTAATTCTGTCCTCCCGTTGGATCAGCCAACGGAAACCGATGGTGATGGCTTTACAAGGGCCTACCCAAGATCAGATGCTCTCCCGAAAACTCACATGGATCCTGAGAGAATGGGAAAGACTCTTTTTTTCCAACTGGTTTTCAGGGTCTATGATGGTCTCTATGACCCAGACACGACTAATGGGACTGCCTGACTATGACTACATTGACCCCCCAAACATCCCCAAACCACCCCAACTGATCGGCATATATGGCATATTTCAGGACCCACAAGGGGTGGTTAATGGACACCCCTTAACCTCTAAGGGGCTATCAATAGACACCCCTTAGGGTGTCCTGGTATATGCATACATGGAATGTCTGGGTGATGGTCTACTTTCGGGTGCTTTTAATGGACAAGCGTCCCACCGTCTCGTTCCACCGTTGGCTCGGAACCATCGTCCGATGGGTCGTTGGGATCCGGCTTTTCGTGTCCACCCGGGTCCAGCGCAGCGGACAGCGGTGCAACAGCTGGCAGCGGACTGCGCTGGCAGCGAACGCGCCACTCTGGCGTGTCTTGAGCGTTTTGCCTTTGCGTTTCGAAAAACCGGAAACGAAGCCGTCTGACTGGGACACTCACTGCTTTTTCCTATAGAAACCGGTGTCTTTTTGTTGGTGCAACGTTGTCAGAGTTCACGTTGTCTGAGTTCTTGTTTTGGAGAGAGTTGCAGGGCAGTGCTCAAGACAATCAAATCACCACAAGGGCGAAATCAATCAAATCACCTGAACACCATACAGTACCCACCTCACAACATCACAGCAACTCCTCTGGTCACTGTAATTGCATCTTTGACTTCCAAGGCATTGAAACGGCTGGTCAACATCCAAAGTGTACGTATTCTTCCTAGAAGTCGTGGCCCGCCATTGATTTACTAGCCGGGCCATCCCGAACAACCATGGTTTTACCAAGGGTTTTACACCATAAACCCAGGTCAACCATTCTGAAAAAAACGGTCTTTGACCCCCCCGTGTTCGCTTCGATTCGTCGCCACCCCACCAAAAAACGCTGCCATACGTGGCCACCGCGCCGTGCCGCCGCAGCAGGCGCCCAAAACGGACGGACGGGACGGGACGTGTGCGACGTGAAGGGCGTCGCCTTCACATCGCCGGTGACGTCCTTGCCGAACTTCAGGTCCCCCGAGACGGCGCGCTTGCCGTAAGAGCTCACCTGACCCGGTCCAGGACAAAGACGCGCGGTGACGCGGAGTGGAGTGGAGTGACGGAGACCGGAGAGACGCGCGGAGACCCGGAGACCGTTTGGAGTTGGTGGATCACGAGGGTATCATGTCATATGTCAGGAAGTCATATCATGCTCGATTTCAATGCATATGATTTGAGTGATCGTGGATGTTCTTTTGGTCGCTCATGAATATTCCAAGAGTCTTTCAGTCATGTGATTCTCCCTTTGTCCATCTGTTTCCAGTCCAAATGATTCAAAATCGACCCCTGACCCCCAATCTTTCTCTTCGTATGGATGCGGCTGCGCTCCTGCGCAGCGGAGGATATGTGCGAGAAGAGTCGGCATGTAAGCGTCGAGGACGTATATGATGGTGCATTCATCTCAGTTTACCTACATGTATCCCTACGTACGTCCATCTCAGACTGTCTGATCCAGTAAAACCTGGTCATGATGACCTCCTTAAGGTCCTTAAGTAGTGTTTTGTATGACCAACTCCAGCGTTTCATGAGGTCCAACTGACCTGTGGGATAAGATGATCCAGCTCACACTGACTGGCGCTTCGTCAGGACTGGACTTCTACCTAAAGCCCCAGTCCCAACCAGAAACACATGGTTGGAACCCAATCTGGCGCCAGCTTGAGATCCTTTTTATAGGATGTGGCTGGGATTGGGGACTTCCATCAATTATTGTTGGGACTGAGTCTGGTTATAGGAACCCTAGGCTTCCTACCACCATTGATTTAATAGCCGGGTCATCCCGAACAACCATGGTTTCACAAATTAAAGGACCTGTAGACTACAGAACCAAATCAACAACAAATGGTCGAACGATGTCGAACGGACTTCCAAAGGAAACCTGTTGAGCTGGGGATGGTCATGGGAGATAGTTTTTCGAAAGCCATCTTACCCCTGCTGACCCACACCATACCCATACCTACATTGGCCCCTGAAAAGAATGTATGCAAATATGACATACATGGAGTGTCTGGGATAGACTTGGTCCAATCCAAGTTGTTAAACTCCGACCAGGAGGCTGAAATGGAGTCAATCTCCACTGGGATATTGATCGCGCGGAGCAAGTCCTTGGCGGTTTTTCAGGTGAAGCAACTAGCAGCACCCGACTTGACTCACCAATTGAGACCTCCAACAGGGCCGACCACTACCCTCTTTAAGAGACCTGTGGGAGGGTCCCTTCCAAAATATGTGACCTATCCATATCCTATCCACCCCCCTGTAGATGAAACCCAAGAAAACCGCCTTAGAGTTGGCCTTTCTTTCCACAATCACGAATTTTTGCTTCCGCAACACGCTGCAACAGCTTTGCAACAACCCATCAAGTTCTACCACCAACCCTGCCGAATGCCCCTGTGTTGGGCGCTTTTCCGACACATCCATAGGGTCACCGAGGTACTGCCATAAAGACCATGGCACCGTTGAGCACTCCGACCAGCAAAGGCACCTGCTCCCGTTCGCCGTCCGCAGTTGCGGGGGTCGCGTTCGCGGCTTCCGATGGGTTTGGGAGGGAAGTCCGCGTCAACCCGTCGACTCGCGTGGGCCGAAGACGGAGGACATCGGCCGATTGATGCATCTGGTCATCTGGCTTCCTAATTCAGTTGGAGGAATTTCAAGAAAATGGTGAACGCCGGAAGACATGCTGAACGCTGGCGTTGTGGTACATTGACCCACAGGGTCAAGAGTGACCTGGAATGTTGGGGGTCTCAACTTTGGAAAGGGGTCAATTATCTGAGGCAACTCCCACAAGTACATTCCTGTTCGGTGATGGGGCTCGTCTCGGGAGGCGTTCTGGGGTTTACTATGAACAGCAAGCGGATGGTGGATGGATGGGGTGAACTGATTACCCTAAGACAGGTATTCGACCATGAACCCCAGCCCTTCAGCCACAAAAACCACGACGCGACAGGAGTCGAGGGAGGGCAGTCTCGCATTGAAGAGGCGATCTACAGTTCTATACCTGTTTGATGTGTTTGGGAAAACGGAAAGCGTCAACAAGCTAGAACCTCTTTCATCAGGAGGGAAACATGCTAGAAACCCATCAAACACATCAAAGATCTGATCTGAGCATGCAGAACGTTGTTGATACATCAAGCTTGAACCCAAGACGTCCAAAACCGAAGAAAGAACGGGACCAAACCTACGAAAAGTCGCCGAACCCAATCCGTCAGCGTCCGTCCAACCCAACCATGGCCGCTCTTCTTCGATGTTCCCAACGGCGGGCGCCGCCCGGAGCGCCTTGCCGTCGTAGTCTTTGGAGATCTGCTCACCCAGCTCCTGGTCGAGACGGTTGGAGGGTCCGTACGTGAACATGGACCCTTTCAGAATCAGACCTGACCATTTCTGGAGGGTCAAAACACCCTGCGCGATTTCCAGGGGGTTGGTCCACTTTTTTTCCATGTTCCTTTATTCCACTCAACAAAATCAGCCCAGGCCCTGTCTGCATGGTTCTCCTGAACCTTCTCTGCCAGCATCTCCTGATCCATCAGCACTGCCTGAAAAAGAAACTGCCACTGTCGTAGGAAGCTGGCCAGTCGCTGTTCAGTCCGAACACTAAGAGAGTGATGGGCCTAAGCAGGGCCTTCTGCAGGCCTTCGACTCTGGCAGTTCATCTGGTCAGAACTTCATTGAGGCTCGGATCTTCAGGGTACTCCCACGCTCCGCGCGAGCTCAGTCCTCGCCTTGATGTCATCCTCCAGCGTGGCGCTGAAGCTTGGCATGGCGGAAACCGAGGTGTTCCGCGCCGGGCGTTGTGCCGGGGCGGTGTGGGTGGTCTTGCCAGCACGGTGGTTGGGTGAAGCTGGAGGGCATGTCTTTTGGAGACGTGCTTGCAGTGCAAGCTGGGTTGCACATCCGTGGTTTGAGGCTTTGATGCATGCAGTGTGGCGACTCCTGGGTGTCTTGCATTCGTGCATGTGGGTTCTACATTCTCTCTCAACGTCAAAACAACTGTGGAAAGACATCAAAGAATGTTCGAGAGGAGGAATTCCAACTGTGCGACCAGAAATTCCCAAGCTTTTTGGTCGCCAGCTGTTCCATGATTTGTTGGCCTGAACCATCTCAGGTCACTTCGGTCTCACCCTTTCCCACTGCTGCCAACCCCGGAATGGCTGCAGATCCCGGCCATGGATGGATCACCAGACTTGGCTCCCAGAGACCTATCGGTGGCATTCGCTGAAAGGAGTTGTGCTTGGTCTCTCTTTCGTCTCACCAAAGCCAGACAGCGGTCGCGGTGATGGGCGGACTCGTCGCGACCCGAGACCAACGACGGTACGGTGCCTGTCACGAGATCATGTCCGAGCGCCGAGCGCTTGGGGAACTTCGAGGTCGAACGTAGCTATTGGCTGTACACTGATCTGTCGTGTTCTGCAACAGAAGATCTTCGAAATTCGTCCATGGTTCTCTAAGGTGCTATCCCAGACACGACTAATGGGACTGCCATAATATAAGGTGAGGTTCCCTATACAGGTCCAGTCAAACCCAGGTCCACAGCTGGTCCTTTACTATCTCAGTGAGAGTAGTGCAAACTTATAGGACCCAACTTGAGTAAAATGACGACGAACAGGGCCATCGGCCAACAAAACTGGCCAACTCCCTACAGGTTCCTATAAGGGACCAGGTCACTCCCAGTGAGGAACCAAACAGACCTCCGACCGGACTGATTCGGCCTGATGAACGGACCGAGGAGTGGATTTGGTGTTTGTGCTGAGCATCATCCGAAGACAAGAACGAGACTCTAGCCACGGAACCGCTGGAGACCTTGTCCTAGAGGGAGTCGACCATCAGTCAGAGTTTCGTGTCAGTCTCACTCTCCTTGACTAAGTTTTGGTACATTGCTTCGGGATCAGCCTTGAGCCTGTTTGCGTTTTTTGGGCCAGAAAGGTTTCAAAGTGAGCTGCAACAAGCAAATCATCAGACCCAAAGACCATGGTTTCGTGTAGACGTAGGTCTTAACGACTTCAATTCAACCATCTTGTTCCGCATCTCATTGATGAGCTTAAGACTCTGAACGGATGCCCCGGATGCCTTCAAAAACAATTAAAAGAATGGTTGACTTGATGGCGTAGTGTAAAAATCCTTAGTAAAATAGTGAGTGGTTCTTTTGGTAATTGATTAAAACAATAGTTTATCGAATCCTAGAGACGTTCGAGCTGAAAAGAAGCAGGTGTTGTTCAATCTTCCCAAGCCAAAGCTTAGCCAACATGGCTACGATGAAAGGTTTTTTACAATAAAAATTAACGATATACCGATATACCTGGATCTTCCAACTGTGCAACATTTATGCCTTTTCATCTATGATAATTCCTCCCAAAAGGCAAACTGTTTGCATAATTTGGAAGATGCAGGTATACCAGTACCTTCCAACAGGCCGTTCGTTGAGGCTTCTTGGGCCCCCAAAAAGTAGCTCGAGCTGTGTGACCTGGCGGGTCTTGGTAGATATCGGTGTTTCATTCTTCTCAGCCAATCTATCAACCACCCTGCCACCAGCTATACCCCACACCAGTCCTTAGTCCTTGTGAGCTAGTCACTTAGTCCTCATGCCTCATGGTGGCCCATCATGGCGTTCACCCGTCCCCTCACACCCCCACACCCGTCCCTCGGCCTCAATGATCATGGTGGCTAAGGACTGCCCGGGCGCCGTCGCGGCCTGCGCAGCGACGGCGAGCACCGCCCTTTCGGATCCACAGAGCGTTTCGGTCGGCATCGGTCGGAAGAAAGAGACCCTGGTGTCCGATTCAGTGGATGATGGGTATCCAACAGAGGTGGGTGGGTCAGGACCCTGGGTTTCGCTTAGCCTATCCCAGTTGGGTGACCCCAGTAAGTGACGGTCCTATTTACGGTCACTTAACTTAACCTCTCTTGGTGGTTCTGGTGAGGTTGGGAAAAGGCTTTTCTCCAAGAAGAGTCGAGATATTTGATGATATGTGTATTGTTTTACCGACTACTTAGTGGGATACATTGGGATACACCATGATACACCCGATACTTCCAACATGTTCCTGTCCGCCGTGAAATCATTGAATATTCATGCAGGGGTACGGCTTCTGGTATGTGAATGGGCGCGGATCCGGGTCGACCCAGAATGTTTCAAGAGAACATCTACAGGAAACCAGGGTGTTCACCACGAAAACCATGGGTTTCCTGTAGATGTTTCCCTTTAAAGTCCTTAAACCAATTCGGAGACTTTATGTATACCAGGGCCCAGTGTTTGGGGTGGTTGATGGACACCCCTTCACCTCTAAGGGGCTTTGATTAGACACCCCAAACGGGGGTCCCTGGTGTGGACAATCATAATCATCCCAACAAACCGTGGAACCACAAAGTGGACTGGAACTATAGACCTTGGGAGTCAAAGACTATAAAAAGAATGGTCTTTAGGGGACCTGAAAGGGAACTTCCTTTACTTCAGCCGGTCAAAATATAGTCTTTGGACTTCTAGGGTAGATGCTTATGCCACATAAGACCGTCGTTGGTTCCCAAGGTTGGGGGCTGACATGGACAACATCATGCGCCTCCTCAAAACCACCATCCATCTGGTTTGCATTCCTACCCTCAAAGGGAAGCGGATTCTGCAAAAGGGCTATGGAAGGTTCGGGACCCCTGTGTAGAAGTCGGGTCCAAGGATTCACATACTTTAAAAACCGTCCCCCTAATACCTATACACTCCATGGGACTGCAGTCAACCACCAGTCAACCACCCCAAGTGATCGGCAGTCCGAACTGGCAGTCCCATTAGTCATGTCTGGGATATGGCAGTCCGAAAAAAACCACCAGATCCGGACGCTCCATTTTTATGGCATGTATGTCCCATATGGCATATGCCACTCCATTTTCTGGGAGTCCCAAAAATCGTCCCCACCAGATCCGGAGTTTGGGGCTTGGCCATGGACCCTCTCCATCCGCGTCGAGGGTCGACTCGACGGTGTCCGGACGGGTCCGCCTTCTCCCTGACTTTCATGGCCCCCAAAGACAGACTTGACTCGGAAGAACGGGGGGGAACTCCATGTCAAACAATGAGCCAGTCAGTGGTCTTGCGGATCGATCGTGTCAAACTCAATTGGACAGGCCGTCGGTTTCCACCATGTTCACATCCCCGAAACGAAGTCCAGGAATCGACGATAGTTTGGACCGGCTGAAGGTTTCAGGAAGCTCCCGAAATCATCAGGTCCCCGTTCGTCAGACCATTCTTTTGATAGTCGACTGGACTCCCAGGGCATCGGAGAGTCGAGGTTTTTCGTCATGGACGCAGGAACTCCTGGTGGAAACCGAGCGGTTTCGACACCAAAAGGTTCCATGACTCGGTTTCCACCACGGGGTCGATTGGGTCCTCAGTGTGAGGGGTGGTGCCAGGCTGCAGTTCCGACCGGTCAGGGTGTGTCTCAGCATGACGGACCCCCCCGGGTGGTGTGTTTGATGGGCAGGGGGCCAGTCTGTGCAGGACTCTTCAGAACTATGGAAGTCTCTATATAGATCCAACCCTCGTTCACTCGGGACACACACGAATCAGTTTCTAAGAGATGCTCAGAGGCTGTACCTGGATCTTCCAACTATGCAACATGTCCAACTATGGCTGGCTTTACAGCTGAAGTTCGGCAGAAACTCTTGCGCAGTTGGAAGATCCCGGATCTTTCTAGACACCCTCTTGGAAGGTGCTGATATGGATTCCACCACCCATGGGACTAGTGCAGATCAAGTTCTAGACCACATCCATCTCTCCCTGGGCCTCCTCTTTCTGAAAGCCTTTCCCGAAATTCCGCACCAGCTGGGCGACCGTCAAGCCTCCCGCGGGATCCCAGAGTGAGTTCGGCGGTGATGAGAAGGCGGAGTGACCATCCGCGGTGGTCGAAAGACGGTGTTGACGCGTTTGGAGGCGTTTCTTTTGGGTTGGGGGGGGTGTCTAAGAGGGTGTGCATTGAATACAAGGTGATACATTTCTATTGTGACAAGGTGTGTATGGGATTTGGGAAACACCCCTGGCCCAATAGCTTTTAGTCGATTTGTCCTTAGAAAAGAGATCTGGCTTGGGGTTCACCTATTTTCAATGAATTTCAATGCTTTAAACCTTGTAGGATATAATCTCTTTGGGCCAAAGTGCACCTCTTTTGTTGGCTAAAAAGGAGGAGATTCTGGTAGAACCCCGCCCCAAATCCGCGATCCAACTTAGAGGAAAGAAGCTGTGATTTCCATGAATTTCCGATACATGTCTAGTAAGACCCTAGGGATCCAAGTACGTCCTCAGAAGGTACTTGGACCCTCCAAACCTACATAAACAGTTTCCAATCACCTTCTGACAAGGTACTTGGATCCCTAGGGATTATTGAATGATCTTTGATGATCCTTGGGAACAAACACTCGGAGTAGGAGCATGAAGTGATTATGAGTGGAGATCATCTAATATGTCCCAGAAAACGATGCAAAAAAAAGGGGCAACGAACATCAGACTTCTTGCAGCGGGAGCTATTCACAGGATGCGATTCACAAGCAGTTTCTCAAAAAACATCTCCCTCTCCTTCGACGCAGGTCAACTTTGGTTTCTTGTGCACCACCCTTTGCATCGCCTACCTGGTGACGCAGTTCCTAGAGACTTCACTTCCGGAATTGGCCAAGTAGAAAAGTCTGGTCGGACCTTCAAACCACCATCTACAGCAACCCACAGGCCGCAAGGTCACCCCCCAGCCATGGGGTTTTTTCCTTTTCGACCGAACACCCAAGCCCCCGCGACTTCCACGGCGCGTTCAGTTCACCGAACTCTCCGTGGATGCGCGCAGTTGGTTTGTTCTGCGAAGAACCGGTGCGAACGGTTTCGGTTCGAAGAACCGAAGGGTCGGTCTTCCGCCGCAAAGAAAAACATGGGATGAAGACCCTGTATGGGAGGGGTCAGCAGCGGTTTGCAACCAAACTTTCACCTTTGGGGTCCTTGATTCTTAGGGAACAAGATTAAACATCCAGACTCCTTGAAGATCCCCAATCGAAAGAAGCGGCCCGGCCAGCTGCCAAGATCCACCCCGAATCCTAGAAATACCGCCGCCAATGCGAAACATCAACTGCGCAATCTGTGCTACATTGCTTTGTAGCTCCAAAAAGAGGTGTCGGTTTTTTTTCTACACCTCACGTGACCAACACGCCACCCCCGGCCCCGGACGCTGCGACACATCGCCCGTGGAACCTCCGGCTGCAGCCCGCCCGACCCGCCCGACCCGCCTCGATCGTCCTTGGGTGCTTGCTGCCGTTCCTTCTCCTGGGACGTGGTCTGTCCCGGACCGCTGCCGGGTGTTGGACTGTTGGACCAACGGGTGAAATGGACCGAACCAGTTCGCTGTAGCAGTTGGATTTCGGGGCCGAACTCGTTTCGGGCTCGCCTCAGCTCCTTCAGATGTGTTTGAAGTCTTACCGGTGAAGCGTGTGAGGCCTACCCAACCAACCGGGGGCTACATGCAGTTCTCTCGGCTGCTTCCTCAACCCAAACTCGGGACCCGAGGGTGCTCCGCTACGGATCGGCCTTGAGATGTGATGCGAAAAGGGCCGCAGCACCCTGCGACTGAACCGATCTTCAGAGCAAAAGAGAGAAGACGTTCAGACCTGCTGAGAGGTGTGGGGATGGGTCATGGCACGCATGCACCATGGCCCGACGCCCGACCAAGGTCGCGTCGTCCATCTTTACGAAGCCCTTGTGCCGGTCGGTCGCGATCCTTTGCCGGTCGTTCCCGGTCGTGCGTACAAAGCCGTAATTCCTGTGCTCCCCGAAGAATCAAGGACCCTCAGCCGGTGGTTAGGTTTGGTTCGGGTCCAAACCCCTGCGAATGTCGCAGGGTCAAAACCCTCCAGTTCGGAGGGTCCAATGATTCTGGGTTTAGGGTTTAGGGTCTTAGGGTCGGTGTTCTAAAGCTGGGACTTCGGATATGCAAACCGAGTCCGGGCCTTCTCCACCTTGGCCAAAGGGGTTGGCCCTTTTAACGAAACGCAAGGGGAACAACGGACCCGGTTCCACCCTTGAGATTTGAGGGCCCGGATTTTTAGGGATGTACCGCCCGGCAATGACACGTAGAAGAAACACGGTCTTTTTGGGCATTTCTCAGATCCAAATAAAGAGAAGATCTTGCGACCATGGGAATTTCCCAGAGGTGAGGTAGAATTGGCTTTCGAGCTACTTTGGGCAGAATAAAATCATCTATATGGTTGCCTTTGGTGAACACCCCAATTTTGGCGACTTCTATATCAAAAGCGGTTCAAATTATTCTGTATGTATATAGTTCTCGCCGTCAGTAAAGTCATACGAGATATGTGGTGTCGTGAACAAGTCCAGTCTACTGGTCCTTCAGGCCTATCGATC
>CAXAMN010028650.1:88771-120517 GCA_963970005.1 Durusdinium trenchii
GTAGAGGTCCGTGCACAAATCAAGGCAACTCTCAGCAAGGATCAAGAACGCTACGCAGCAAACAGAACTTGCCCATGATGCAACAAAGCAAGAAAGCACGTGCAATCGTGTCATCACTTGCAAAGTTACCTCATGTAGGATGCCATGGACGTGTCCATTCTATCAGTCCTTCAGGCCTATCGATCCAACCTAGTCGCCATTGCTCCAGCTCAAACAAAAATAAGTGTTCATCCACTGCGTCGATAGAACTGCTTAGAGAGATGGTGTGCGATGAGGAACGTACCACGGACGGTGTGTTGTGGGGACACCAAACAGCACCAGGAGCTTGCAAGCGACCAAGTCGCCCAAAGCACGTTTGTTAGCACATGGATCTGATCTTCACGTCCACGGACGGATGGTTCTTACGGCCCGTCCACGCTGTGGCCCGACCAGGCCACAAAGACTGGCGCCATCAGCTGTCCACGCCGCAAGACCCTGGTCCACACCAAGACCTGGAAAATCCTGGTGTTGATTTTCGGCATGGATCTTCACCTTACCCTAGGGCCCAAGGCCTCCAACGTATATCCTCAAACCTCCCTGGCACCCACTCCTGTCCAACGAAACGAAGGGGGCGGCCAGGAGGGTTTTTTCACCCAACCAATCAGAAACAAGAGGTGGATCCATACTCTCAGAGATTCTCAGAGTACGTGGATCCGGGATTCGTTGTCTCGTCTACGTCTCTCGGAGACAGGTCCCTTCCCTCCATCGCCTCGCGGAGTTGCAACTGGGACAAGGCATGAAGCTCACAGCAGTAGAGGTAGATGGAGACCACCTGCCCAAGGGGGCAGGGGCAACAAAATACCAAGGTGTTTTGTAATATCCAAGGTGATGAAAAGCTCCTTCTGACTCTAGCACAGAAATCGTGGGATTAATTTTGGTGTGTGAGGATGATGGCTTACTAGCCAACATCCCCCCTTTCAACTTCTCACGCCAGCACAAGAGAAGGCGTCTTGTCCAGGGCGTCATGATTTCACGGTTCACTCCAAGCAGCTAACCGGGTTCACTCTCCCTGTTTGGGAAGATGGATTCCCCATTGTCCGAGGTCTACAAACGACCCAAACGACCGGTGCAAAGTCTACCCCAGAAAGCCACCAACGACCGGTCTTCCATACTGCATCTTCCGTCAGCGCGGGTCCGACGAAGTGGTGTCTAGTCCAAGAGGAATACACTGACACCACTGGAAGCTCCCAAAGCCAACATCAAATCGGTGCCAATCCAAGGATAAGAATAAGCTCCTTCCGACTCTAGCACAGAAATCGTGGGATTGCGGTGTCCTCTTCCACACCAAAAATGTGTGGCGTACCAGCCTACGTCGATTTACCCAAGATGGCCATGTGACTCTGTCTAACTAGTGCTGAAGGATGAAGGATGAAGGAATCCCCCCAAAAAAGGGACAACACGTGAGAGGGAGGGAGGAACTCTCACTTCCTCATTTTTTCCTGCCAAACAAAGGTTCACCGCACTTCCCACCTGTTTGTTTGGAGTGAAAAGTGTAAGGGAAAAAGCCTGTTATACTGTACTTTTTAGAGGCTTCTATACATGCCGTGGCCATGGCATGTAGGATTCATCCACAATTGCGTGGCCATGAACTTCCCAGAGTCTGGCCCCTTCCGGACACGATCCACGTGGCCGATAAAGCGTGGCGCTCGAACTGGACGATGTGACTCAATGATGCTGTAGGACTTGGTGTTGATTCGTGACATCATGCGACCTACCCAGGCGCGACCCCTACACAGCTCTTCTCTGGTCCCGAACCAAACCCTAGGGTGAGAAGGTCCGGACCCCTCAGGATTCGGGTACGGCCCCTACTTGGGTCCAGGGTCGCGTTTGGGTAGTCACTATTTATACGTCATGATGGTTCTGTTGGTTTCAAAAAGGTGACCGGAGCGCACCAAACATCATCACTATATCGTATCAACTCTCAGGGCTGCGCACACTAGTTGGAGTTAATTGCTAGGCTACCGATGGGTGGAGCCACTGGCTGAGGTGTAAGTGGGCCCTGTTTGTAGAAAATTGCTTTCTTTTCAGGGCCCATCATCCGCCTACATGATTCATGATTTTGGGCTGCCAGAAGCCTTTGAGTTGGGAAGAGTTTCTTCTTTGGAAGCGTCATGTGGGTGTGCAAAACTAAGAACCCACCACGGGAATCGATGTACAGCTTCCAAGTAGACCAGATTTTGTTCATTGACGGCTTTCAACTTTCTTCCGATCGTCGTCCTTGGGAATTTCTCAGTGTCAGGTGGAATCATATATAAAACTGATTGAACCCTGAGAATCCGGCCCCTGTTCTCAGGTATCGACCCCGACCCCGACCCGACGGCCCAGAAGACCCGCACGCCGCACGATGCTTTGCTTTTCCTTACCATCCTTCCGCGACGCACAGATCTCTCTAGCGTCCGTTTCGCGCGCGCATTAAAGCCTCCAAACGTTCGTGATGCCTACAGCCCAGAATGTGGATGGTCTATTTAAAGTAAACGGGAAACACATCCCACGCCTACAAAACCTTGTGAGTCAAGAATGTGTTCCATCTACCTCCTTTCACCACAAATGATTCATAAACCAAATCAGCTACATGCTTTTTGCTTCAAAACCAGGCTCTATCCACTGCCACGGCTGCAGGCATTCTTCATCCTAAATTTCCACCCAGCCTCTTAGCCAGGTGGACCACAGATGCCTGGGAGAGTTTCACACTCCTTTCACATGCCCAGCATCCCTTGCTGCGGATTCTCCATGATTCTTTGCCGCTTCGCTGCGGCTTCCACCGCCATGGAGATGTCTTGCCCCAGTGGCACTGCGTGCCTCGGATCGGCGTTTGAGCCACAGTTCAGTGGTTGAGCCGTGGGGTTTTCGTGGATTTGCCTTATTTCTTATCATATACTGTATACGTAGATATAGAGTGCCCATGATCCACGCGCCTAGGGACTAAACACCAGCCACCCAGTTGTGACTGTTGGTATATAACTATAATAACTACATCATATATACTATATCCTTGATCCAATTGGGGTGCCCCACCTAAGGATTCCCTCTTCAGCCAAGGCACATCACCTGAGGCTTGCCCTGCTCGGTCATGCCCAGCTCAAATGTGATGGGCGTTCCGGCGTCTCTGCCTTAGGATGAGAAACTTTGCTATACCTGCCATTCTCTCAGTTGTTTTTTCGAGGGCAGAGGTGCCCATGATGCCCAAGATGCCCTCCCATGAGTGGATCATCCGTGGATGAATCCCAAAACCAGAACGGGAGTTTAACCATGTTCAACATGTGATGGACGAGTCCATTGACCAAACTTCCGTCCTTCAGACCCGAGACCACTTCTTTCCGTCCAACACGACCAGCCTATTCAACCTGGTCATTCCAGGAATTCCCAATTCAGAATGGTGGTATTTCCTTGAAGTACTTCGCGTTTCGGCACTGCCGCCCCAGACAGACCCCCCAAACAACCACCCGAACTGGCCGTGAAACTCGGCAGTCCGAACAACGGCCGTCCGAACCGACACGTCGTGTCTGGGTTCCAGAAGATCCCATTGCCATGCTCGACCGATGCGACCTGGATGAGCATCCCATCGACCCGTTCTCTCCAATAACGGTGGACTGGCCCACTGGCCCCTGCCACTGCTGAGATACTTTAAAGAAAGCTGCAAATGTGTCGACATCCTTGAAACAGCAAAGAAAGACGGTTTTTTGGGGAAAGAACCATCCTCTGCCCGCATATCCTTCTTGGAAGCTTGTCTTGACCAAACTTACCAAGAGAGGTGGACAGTGACCGTAAATAGAACCTTACTGGGGTACCGAACTGGGATAGGCTAAACTAGGGTCCTGACCCACCTCTGTTGGCAAGTGAATAACCATGCCACTCCAACCCGTTTCGACCACTCGTCACGACTCGACGCCCGGTCCGGTGATAGCTGTCCATCAGCTGTGTAGCTCAAATAGGGAGACCTCCCAGGCAATGACCCCCCTTGGAAAACCAGAAAAAGACCCGTCAACCGGTCCAGTGATGTCCAGTGGGTCTCCGAAAAAAGCCTACGCACCCAAAAGACGCGTCCTTTTGTGGACCAAAAACCTCCTCTTTGGGTGGCCCACGGCCGAATCAGCCCGAAGGACCATCGCGCATCGCGCCTTCGCGCGCCATCGCGCGCGCCCGGCATCCCGGCACCCGTGCACCGAGGGACTGGGCACGCAGTCGAGCGCACTTTTGTGCACGAAGACATCGCCTTCGGTGACGGAGGGTGAAGTCGCAGTCTTTTTTGGCTTGGAAGAGGAGGTTCCTCTCTCCAACAAACATGGACAAGTGCCACATGTCCCCCTGTTTGGTATTCGAAGAAGCATCGTCATTTGGAGGGTTCAGGGGCCATTCACTTTCCATCCCCATACACGACTAATGGGACTGCCCTTCTTTGCCGATCAGTTGGGGTGGGTCTGGGAGTCGGGGCGGCATTATATCCCAGACACGACACATGGGACTGCCATAGGACTGCCGATCAGGCCAGGGGTGGTTGACTGGGCGTCTGTCTGGGGCGGCAGTCCGAACTGGCAGTCCCATGGATCGTCGTGTATGGTATGGCAGTCCCAGACACGTCGTGTCTGGCCAGATCTCTCAGTGTGCTTCCACCCAGACGCTCATGGGCCTTCATATGGAGGGGTCTGGGGTCTCAAATCCCTAGGGTTTGGAGGTACCAAGAGCTGTGAACGAGCGTTTGGGCAGTTCTACTCTACGAACTCGAACGACCCCGAACCAACGACATGCGGATCCGGCGACCCGCCCCGCCCCGAACCTTCCACGTTACCCGAAGGAGCCTATGCGAGCCGAACGAGTGGGGGCCCCACATCCAACGGCTACAGCGTTGGCTTCGGGTCCAAACGACCACGAACCTGCGGCGGGGGTCCCACTCGCCTCGCCAGAGTGAGTGGAATATTGGGTGGAGAGACTCTCCCCCCGAGACTCTCCCCCCCAAAATCGTGCACTTGCGGAAGAAAGGACGCCCTAGGAATTTTTGGGCTCTCCATGGCAGGGGTCGGACCCTCCATAGCAGGGGTCCGGGCCCTCAAAACCCTATGTGTTTGAGGGTCCGGATTCTTAGGACGGACCAAAGACTAGCTCTTCGAAGAGAACTGATCCACCCAAACGTGAGTTCACAGCTCGACTCCTGGTCCCGAACCAAACCGGATTGCTTCGACCAGATAGACCCCTGACCAGTTCAGAAGACCGGGATCCGACCCCGAACCACCGATTCGGGGTTTTCTGTCGCGTCTCGCGTCTTTGACTTCGGCATAGACCGGGGGTGTCGACATCGATGAAGGCTCCACCCCGCGGGTCCACCGCGCCACCCGGCGACGTCGCGTTCTTCGTCTCGTTGGACGTCTCTCACCGTCCACCGTGGAACACCCGCAGCACCGGAAGCACCGGAAGACCCCTTCACTCCCGGAAGCTGGCCCACCTGTCATGACCTACTTCAGCCCAGGTGGCAGCCGTACTTCGCTAAGAGCTGCTCGCTGGTGACGAAGCCCCAGCCGTTCTCAGTGTTGAAGTTCTTGATGGTGGCGTTGTGGATTTCCTCGGTTTCAGCATAACTAGCCACGGTTTCGGTACCTTTCGGTGTGTCTTTGGGTGCCCAGTGAAAATCCGGTGTGTCACATCCCAAACACGATCTGTCTGCGACTGGAGATACCATTCACCCCGGGGGTTTTCTGTTTCTCAAAGATTTCGACTTCAATCATCCCCAGACACATGGGAATCATGGGACTGCCAGTCCGGACTGCCAGTCCGGACTGCCAGTCCGAAACGGACGGCCGCTTGGGGTGGTTGTGGAGTAACATGGAGTGACCTCGCTGAAAAACCCGGCCCGACACCGTTCCTTCTCCTTTCCTCGCCCGATCAACCGCCCGGATTCCGCCGAGTCCTCTTCGACCGTTGTCAACCGCAGTGGAGCGGACGACGGGAACGTTCGACCGATCGAAATCCGCCGCCCCGGAGGGGGTTGGAAGCAGCACGTGGGGGGCGGTGGTGCCAGGTGAGTCGACCGAGTCATTGATGGTCCTGGATCTATGATGAGTCCATGTGAGAGGCTCCAGACCAGGCGGTTCAAAGGCTCCTTCCATCACCACCCTGCACGACCTGGGGATCTCCATTGGACATCCATTGGATGGTCCAGGTATGATGGGCTCGGGGCTTGGGTGGGAGCTATAGATTCTGCAAAGTTTCAGTCGTGGTGTATGGATGTTTGTGGGACTTTGGGGCCCTCCGAACCCGGCACGGAACCAGCGAACATCACCTTCATCCACACCTCCTGGAATGGGACTGGACACCCCGAATCACCTCTAGGGGCGTTGAAGAGACACCCAAAACAGGTAGCTCTGGTACAGTCCTAGTGGAGGGCTCCGCCATTGAAGACCCGACCCACCATGAGACCCTTCTCAACCCGTCTGATTGCAGGCCCAGGTGCGCCAGTACTGGAGAGCGTGGGTCTCTTATTATGGTAGCTCACGTTCCAGGGAGGTTGGATTGTGGGATCTTCAACTCAGCGGGCATCTTTCGTGAGTCGGATTGACGAGTTTGTGTTCTCAGAGCACTGAAGAGGGTCGGAGTCGGGCGTGACGTGGTGTATCCAAGTCCAAGAACTTGGGAAAAGGTTCTGGACACAAGGTTTTTAAAGACTATATAAGTCTCATCCTGGTCGTCTTCGAGCTATGACGACTCATCGTTCGTCAATGCCTCAGACTCCGCCTTCCAGCAGGTGATTGAAGACCACATGTCATATATAGAAAAATAAAACAGTAGCTCTAACCATCTTCGGGCCCGATACCTTCGCAGGGGTCCGGACACGAACCAAACCCAAACGGGCCCGAAATTCTGAGGGTAGGAACATTGAGGTCGCTCCTCCCAGGTGTGCTTTGTCGGTACCTTGCGAACCTTGGTGTAAGACGGGGCGGTCTCAGCAGCCTCAAATCACCAAGCAAACCAAGCACGTGGTCTCTTTTGGGGGTCCAGAGAACAACGAACAAATGGGTGTCTATCTTGGAGTCTATTGTCTATATATCGAAGTCTATTGTCTACCAGCACCACGGAAAGAGTGTCCATTAATAGCCCCTTAGAGGTCAAGGCGTGTCCATCAACCACCCCTTGGGGGTCCAGGTATAGTCTATTGTCTATAGTCTATATATTGAAGTCCATTGTCCACCAGGTCCATCCCATGGGTGTCCAATGGACTACCCACTGCTTAGAGATGTCTTGGGCACCCCAACAGGATGGTCCAGGTATATTGTCAATAGGGAGAATTCCAGGCTACCCTGGTTTTTGGTCGAAGGTTCACCCGTGGGTCGTTGCCCGCCGGCGGGTTTGGAGCGTCTCAGACCCAAATGGTGGCCCTCAGACCCAAACAGGACCATGGCGGGCCCCAAACGATGAAGCAAGAACCTGAGGCTTTTGGTGACAGAACGATCCCGTTCACTGCAACTCAGCGGCAGGATTGCGAAAGGTCGCCAGCCACGAGTTGCAAGGAGTCATCGCCTTGGAAGATCTTGGAAGCCAAGAGCGTGAGAACGGGCAGGTGTTCGGTCAGCAGGGTGTGCGTCGTTTTGGGGGCTTTTTGGGGATAGTCCCTAGGGATCCAGTCCTACCTTCTCAGGTTCGGTACGACTGGACGGTGTCTCCGTCCTCACCTGAGGTTCGGTACGACTGGATCGTTAGGGAGGTGGTCTGAGTCTGAGACTGAAGGGCATCCCGGTTCGCTGGCGTGGACAGGTCCAAGATGCCAAGACCCACGTTTGATGTTTACACTCCGAACACATCACATGGTGGTGGAATAGCCGTCTGGCCGTCTGTCACACCATTTTCCTCTACAGGTGACGTGGTGGTGTTTTCCACTTCCATGTGACCTGTTCGTCAGAAACATCTTGTGCCACTGACTCTCAGCCCACTTTTGTCTGCCAAACCTACTTGCACCCCCCTGAAAAGCCTTGGAGGTGCTACCACTTATTCCATCGTGAAGGTTCAGGTGAAGGAACTCACCCGCGGGTGACCCGCCAAAATCTCCGATTGTCGCATCAGGGAAGCTTCTACTGTCAGCATCGAGGACCGTTTCTGTAGTCCTTGGTCCATCGAATCTCCTAAATCAGAGGAACAGTTTGACGCCGGGAGAGTTGGGATTGGAGAAGAGCATCCTTGTTCCGTTCGTAGTGCGGCCAGGAGCCCCGTAGCGATAAGTGTCCGAATCGCTCCGTGCGTACCCGTTCGTAGTCCCCTTTTCTGACCCAACGGGAACTGCCGCCACATCTGGCCCTGGCGTGGCGACGCGGGTGACGTCCAACGCCCCTCCACCGTGTCCTCCGCCGGCCGAGCGTCGAACGGCAGTCCGGCGGTCGAAAAAGCGCCCCCGAACGGGGAGCGGTCCCCTCCAAGTGACAAGGCTGGAGATCCTCCACATTGGGATGCATCCTGGGGTCGTTCGGCGTGACCACGGGGTGACAACTGCGGGAGGAATGGGCTTTGTCATGCCATTCCAAGGGAGGAAACCTGCACGTCCAGGTTCACGGACGTGAAAAGGGAACCCTTTTCGGGTCTCAAAAAGGACCGGTCACCACCGAGATCTGTCACGGAGGACACACACCAACGCCACATCCAATGCCACGGATTCTGACGTGGAGAAGACGCCAGCTTCGCCCCTTCAGCATGGTGACCCCAAAGCATCTCTTTGACCCCTTGCAACTTGAGACTGGTCTTTCCGGCAGTTTGGAAGAGAGATGGTCGAGGCGGGTTGGCGATGCTGGACGTTGCTTTTGGCGATGTCAAATGGCTGTGGGTCATGGCACCCGGAGCTCTAGACACTGGTAGGGTGGACTTCTGCAGTCTATTCCCTAAGCTTCCTGGCCCATCAATTTCATAGGCGGGTCATCCCGAATCAACGATTTTACACGTACAAAAACCAGGTCGTTCCCATTTTTGTAATGGTCATGGAAGTCTAGGGTATTCTGTTCATTCTCTAATCACGGTTCCCAACCCTAGGGATCCAAGTACGTCCTCAGAAGGTACTTGGACCCTCCAAACCTACAGTTTCCAATCACCTTCTGACAAGGTACTTGGATCCCTAGGGCAATGATGCACACCGGCGAACCAGATGCCACACTCACTCACCGGGTGCGCCCACTGACTGACTCACCGTGCCCCGGGGCTGCGCTGGTCTCGTTTCGCGTGACAGCATCGCGACGGCCCATCATCGGATGCTTCCACATCGGTGTGTCCCACCCAGGTCACGCGACCCGTTTGACCCTCCGGACCGGGGACCGAACCCGAATCCGGACGGGTCCGGACCCGAAACAATCCCGTGTTTTAGGGACCAGTCGAGCTGTGAACGGAGCGTCTGGGCAGTAAACCTGCAACCAACAAAAATATAAAAAACACGATTTAGGCCGCTTTTCGGCTTATCGCGATGTTGGAGAAAGGCCTGCAACAGCCTGCAAAAACAGGCCCCATCATCCACTGGGCCCAGGGAATAGCATATAAACCCAAGTTCCAACCACCAACAACAGTGATCTGCATCATCTGCCCAGGCACTGCTTATTGAGCTTCACATTGAAGGCCACCATCTGCCCCACAGCCAAGCCGGGCGCCTTGTCCTGCACGGGCCGAGGGTGCCTTGTCCTTCGAAAAATGATCCGAGACGTTTCATTGCTGGAGGTTGTAAAAAAAAGGAGACATTTACATCCAGTGGATTGCATTCAGTCTATCCATCTTCACTCCATCTTCACTCTCCATAAATACTCCATCTCATCCAGGAACAGGAGAAGAGGACAAGATCCATCCCCCGTCTCCCCACGAAAATGCTCCGTCTGCTCCTTGGGAACATAGACGTCTCGGCCAAAGAACTCATAAACCTCCGGGCACTCCACGAAGACGTAGCCCTTCCTGACCGCAGCACACGCGGAGTCGCGCACGAAACCGCCAGCTCCGCGCCGAAGGAATTCAGAAAACTGCCGGTGATGAACTGCCCAGACGCTCCGTTTTTCACAGGCCTTTCCGGGTCCCTCTCAAAACTATACCTGTAGACACGACTAATCAATGGGATTGCCAAGAAACGGCCACCTGGTGGTGCGTTTGGTGGGGTCACTGGGGGGTCTTTCGAAAGGCACTCCGAAGTGGCAGTCACGTCGTCCCGTCGTCTCATGTCGTGTCTGGGATTGGTTCGTTTCTGGACCAATTCGGAGAATCCCGTGCCCATGCGGGCGCAGGGGGCTCGGCTTCAGAGACCCTGTGGCACTGGGCGATTCGCTAAGGTGATCATGCCAAGATCTTTGGGTTCGGCTGGCCGAAACGACCGAGCTGGACTCTTTCAGCGCCGACTTCAGCCAAGTGGCTCGGCATCAGTGATCTTCACGGTGCCTTTCAAGGCGAAGCTCCCGGGGGCCTGGGCGCGAGCGACCGCGCGTCCTTGGCGTCGCGGCGTCGTTGGCGCACGGGCGTTTCGGAAGCAGCGGTGGGTCATGGCACGCGGCATGTGACGCTGGATGACCACCCGACACATGAACCAATTCTTCTTTTGGAGGGAAGTCAAGAAGTCAACCGAGAGGTTTTGACTCACGGCCGTGTGAGTGATGAACAAAATCTCTGGCGACCGAGGGAAATCGTTTCATCTTCTTCGAGCGTCCGTTTGTGTTGTGTATTACAGCTTCGTGTCATCAGGATCCAGTCGGCGAGCTAGATCTGGTGTGGCCCATAAATTGGGCCGCCACAAGCAGTTTCTTGGGTGCTGTTCCACTTCAGTTCCAGGTCCACATGTATATTATACAGGATG
Organism: Durusdinium trenchii; assembly: GCA_963970005.1. NCBI lineage: Eukaryota > Dinophyceae > Suessiales > Symbiodiniaceae > Durusdinium > Durusdinium trenchii. The sequence goes on from CAXAMN010028650.1 coordinate 99,597, forward strand.
TGGAAGTTCAACCAGTGACCTAACCATTTTTCCAAATACCAAAAAGGTGCCTTTTTTCCTTCCATGATGGTTTCAGGGAATGCAAAAAGCACCCCCCAATGTCAGCCTTACCGCCCCGTGCCCGTCGGCTGGGCAAAAACAGCAAAGCCGCCCGTCGAGTCGAGTCAACGCGACGAGTCTGCGCCAGGCGCGCGCGCTTCTTGAGGCCTTGTTGTGAAGTCTCAGGGACTCCAAAGAGCACTGCGGCTGCCCTCCTGGGCGGGCGAAACGCGGCACATGCATTTTTAACTGAAACATGCTGAAGCCATGAAACAAATCCATTGCTTAATCTAAATGCGTGGTCAACCTCTAACTTGTTCAGACTGCGGTGACAGTGAAGATGGGTCTTGAAAGGTGAAAAAATCACCTTTCCAGTTTGTTTTGTGAATGACTGAAATTCAGTTTCGCGAGCCAATTCAGCACGGTGGCAAAAGAGATGGATGTCAAAGCACAATTCCAGCCACGGCTCCCGACACCATTTTTGTTGATATGAAAAACTCCCAGCCACCCTCCCAAGCACCACTTCTTCAGCTAGGATGAAACCTAGCCACGGCTTTCGCCGCCCACCTCAGCCACCCTGTTTGGCACCACTTTTCAAGGGGGTATTTAGAGGACCCAGCCACTTTCAACCTCTAACTGCACAATCTCAAGCCTGATCTGTTCCTCAGCCCTCCAGTTTCTCTGCCAATAAAGGTTAACCTTTTTCAGTCTTTTCTAGTTACACCCTGTTTTTGCGTAGGAGTACTTGGGTAATAGGCGACATGTAAAACAGGATTCTTTAACATGGCTCAAAGTCACAAACCACAGCCAACGCGCCTTTTCCAATCAACCCGGCCGAGGTTGATGGGTGCTTAGTCCTTTAGGAGATGCTTATATGTTGCAAACTTATGAATCTCTAACAGGACTAATACTAACCCAAAAAGAGTCTCGAAAATAGTTCTAGCTGTCCGATCTCAACAAACGAAAGTCTGCGAAGTTAGGGCCCCGTAGGATTATGCGCCTTCCGGTCTACCTACATCGACTGACTTGGTGCAGGAAAGTCTGGCCCCGCAGGTTCATCTTAATCCTGCAGGAGTCCTCTCGCAAGAATGGCGCGCGAGTCTTTGATCGGAAAGGAATTAAATCTATCCTGCGACATGTGGTGCCCGATAACAAACCAATGTAAAAAAACGGAAAACAACAATAACTTCCCACCCTTTCGGCCGCCCAACCGTGCCGGCCAACGTCTCCATCTATAGAAAATATCTGCGCGACAAGGAGTGTTATGTAATACCTGAGACATTGGCATGATCATCGACTCGACTCAAGATCATCAACTCGGTTCCTCCTCGGACTCTTTTCCTGCACCTGCCACACTCCTGCAACCAAGGAAGCCGTGGGAAGCAAAATTTGTTTCTTTCCCCAGGGCCTTGTTGGGGCAAAGGGAAAAGAACAGTTTGTCAAGGCGAAATTCATCAGGTATATGGGAACACAAGGTGGTTGAACAATCCAGCGTGGTACTATTTTCTCACCACACTTGCCGGGAAGTCAAACAAGCGCCTACCATTAATATACAATAAAAGGGAACACCCATTTGTGCAAAGGTACCTGGGTGAAACCGTATACCGAAAGCAATTTAAGTAATCCATCATGTGCCCCAAAGCCTTTGCCGCAGGTAGTATAAGTTGGTCCCGGTGGAACCTGCAAAGCGTTCGGGCCACCCACCCGCTGTAAAAACTGACAGGTGCCCTATTTATGACGGAAGCCCGTGATGATTTCCAAGGCGCCGGCCGAGGCAATCTCTTAAAACACACTGCAACACCCGATGCTGCGACGATGGCTTCGAAAGGCGCTGCGAGAGATAGGCCACCCGATGCTGCAACTTCCTATTCTGCAACCACCCCTGGGCTACATGACCTGGTTGCAAAGCGCAGTGAGTGGCAACGCGAAGTTTACTGTAAAACAATTCGGATCAACGCACCACCACCATGAGGAGACCGCGCCAGACACCGCAAGACTTGCATGGTTTTCTGCTCAGCTCACCTCGCCCTTTGGCGAAGCATGGTGTGAACAGCAGGCAGGCCCTGGAAGTGCACTTGTTCATCAATTTTCAGTGATCTGGAGGCGCATTTTTGTATTTTTTTCAAGGATCTACTCAGATGAAATGCCAAGGACATCTCAACTGCTGTCCTCTGACAAAATGCAGAGTACCAAAAAAAACAATTACTCCAGCATAGACCCCAGATAGCAAATGCATGCAAAAGATTTTTCTGGGCTGCATCCTGCATTGGCAGCAGCTCCAATTTTTACATGCAATACAGCGTGGCGTGTCTCCACTACGCACACAGCCAGCGCCAGCACCCGGCACCAGCACCCAATCTGCACCACGCACACAACGAGCACCACCAGCACCGGCGCCCGGCACCAGCACCAGTCCACTACCACGTGCACAGCTCACAGCACCAGCACCGGCACCCGGCACCAGCACCAGCAATCTGTCTCCACCTCACGCGCAGCCAGCTCACAGGACCAGCGCCAGCACTGGCAGCACCAGCACCAGCACCTGTCTCCACCACGCGCACAGCCAGCTCACAGCACCCGCGCCGGCGCCCGGCACCCAGCACCAGCACCAGCAACCTGTCTCCACCACGTGCACAGCCAGCTCACAGCACCAGCGGCACCCGGCACCCAGCACCAGCAACCTGTTTCCACCACGTGCACAACAGCACCAGCACCAGCACCAGCATTCGGCACCAGCTCACAGCACCAGCACCGGCACCCAGCACCCAGCATCAGCACCAGCAACCTGTCTCCACCACGTGCACAGTCAGCTCACAGCCAGCTCACAGCACCAGCACCAGCACCCGGCACCACCAGCACCGGCACCGGCACCCGGCACCAGCACCAGCAACCTGTCTCGAAAGCGCGCACGGGCAACTCATGTTATTTGAAGTAAGAACCCCATAGCTTCGCTATCTGGGGAATAAAACAAAAACACAAATAAAACAAAAAAACAATCCTGACAGACTCTTTGGACACCCCCCCACCCCCAGTCCAAGACCTCCCAGGAATTGATTTTTTTGTTGTTTTTGTTTTATTGCTTTTTTGTTTTTGATTTGGGGGTGGGTCCAAGACCTCCCCCAAATTGTCTTTTTTTGTGTTTTTTTGATTTGGGGGGGGTGTCCAAGGCCTCCCAGGAATTGTTTTTTAGGAATATATGTTTATTCTATAAAAAAAATATTCTCTGTAAATATAGTTTTGTTAATTTATATTTATCCATGTTTATTGTATGTTTCAATCAAAAGTTATTGCTATATTGCTTTATTATGAGGCTGGGACATCGCCATTCTTGGGCTAATCTGATTTTAAATGATCTATTCCAAATATATATAAAATATATATTAAATATCGATGTTACAATACACTCGAAATGTTTATAGATCCTATCTTCGACATTTAAATATCAAAAACTATTTTATATTTATAAGAAAGTATATAGATATATACAAATATCCTATGTTCATAAATGTTTATCTGTATACATATTGTAAAAAAACAAATTTCATATCAAAAGATATATCCTTAATAATTTTGTCATGTATTCCATCAATGGTGTATTCATATTGTTATTTCTAAATATATAGAAATAAAAATACTTATTTCATTAATAAATCAGAACTTACATGTATTACAGGTATATTACAAGAAAATATAGCTACATTACAATTCCAAAACAATTATATAACATATATATTAGTAAAATATACAACTATATGACATGTAAAATACAAGTAAATTATTATATGTATATTACACTAAAATATAACTATATATCAGATAAAATACCACTCTACTACATATATATATATATTACAGTTGTAAAAATATCAATATTACATCACAATACAGATTTGTTAAAATAGAAACAACTATATTTTCGATATTTTACGTGTAATACAGGTATATTACAGGTATATTTCAATAAAATACAACTATATTACAGGTGAAATACAGATATTTTCAGATATATTTCAATAAAATACAGCCAGATATAATACAGATATATCACAGGTAAATTACAATATAACAGAATTATATTACATATATTATATAGGTATATTACAAATCTATTACAATAAGATACAACTATATCAATACATGTATTTACAAAAAATACAATTGCATTAGAGGTATGTTACAGAAACAAATGCAAATATATGTCAATAAAATACAACCATATTACAGGTATGATACAGGTATATTACTTGTATATTACAATAAAATACAGTCATATTACAGGTATAATACAGATATATTTCAATAAACTACAATTATATTACAGATATATTACAATACAATATAGCTTTTTTACATGTATAATACAGGTTTGGAAATCTTGGGTCTCCAAAAAACAAAAACAAAAAATCGAAAAAACAATATTTCAGAACTCTTTCTGCAGAAGCCCCAAGTTCAAAGACCTCTGGAAAATTGTGTTTTTGTTTTTTGTGGTTTTTTTGGAGACCCAATACTTGGGCAAATACATGTGTCAAGCCAAAACTAGCAGATGAAGCAGACAAGTCTGATAACTGAGTACAACTCAAAAATTGATGAGAAAGTGCACTTCCACAGCCTGCCGGACTCTTTTTTTAGCGGCGCGCAGTGCAAAATTGTCACTGTCCTGCACCTTTAAACTTTCATGTTTCAAAACAAGTTGCCGGATCTCGGAGATCTGCCTGTTATAAAACTGGTGGACGGCCGTGTCCTCATTGCTTCCGTTCAGCATTGTAGGCCACCCTTTCCTAAGACTCGGATTCGCGCACGCAGGCAAAAACTTTACGCATTGAACTTTCAAAACAATAGTTATACTAAATAGAAACCTGTTGAGTTATACATCCGAAGGGCAAGATGTTGGCCTCAACAAGCAAGAACCGCGAATTGAAACAACTTTGGTGTTCTTTTGTTGTCGATGGCGGGGAAAGTTTGTTTTGTTTGCTCTGACCGACCTACTAAACATAAAACAGTTTCGTTTATTATACGGGCGACGACTGCACACCCAAAGTAAATAAGGATGAAGCCGGACACTCCAATCCGAGCACCTCGCCCAAGAACAGAGAACCGCAGGTTCTCTTTTTCGGAAAAGTCGGGAGGGACAAGGAATAGAGCTTCCAGAACTTTGCGGCGGTGTAACCTCCGGACATGCCTTTCACTTGTTGAATTTGCTGGCAAATGTCCAGTTTGGACAGCCAAGGTGTACTCTTTGCCCCTTCTTCATCACCTCCTTCCTGCGCCGCGGAAAGGGCAAAACGAATGTTTAATTTTTGAAAATGCACAACATTGCACTGGCTTTGTAAAACCTGAGGGTCTCAAAACGTAAGTTGTAACAAATGTTGTTTCCACGCCTGTCGTGTCAATGCAAACTATCAATGCTGGGGTAAAGGTTCCAAAATAGACTGCAGGCACGCAGGTACCAAAGAAGCAAGTCCAGCAAAGCCAGAGCTAGAAAAAGTGAGAAAAACAACACAAAAGCAAAACACAAAAAACATCGGATTGTTTGAACAAACAATTGGCACCAAGGTTCTTCAAGCACGGGCGGCAAGGTTGTAAATCGATAAGCTTCAACACCTGTTCCACCGCTGCTGACTTAGTCATCTGCCGCAATCGGTTCTTCAACGCTGCGGTACGCAAGTGTCCAAGAGAGAAAAATCCCGCTGGGTGATCTGTCCGGAAAATTTTCTCGGGTTTTTCTTTGATGGCGTAGACCTGCAGGGAAAGGGACAATGATACGTTTCAAGTATCGCGGGCGCCCTCCAAACGTATTAGGAAGTGAACAGCGGCGGGCAATTAAAGTTATAGTGTGTTAATGTTGAACAAGTTGCGCGCCTTGCAGAGAGTCTTGCGACGAAGAGTGCGAACCAGGGAATGTGTGCCGAAAAAAGCGGCAAGGTATGCGTGAACCCAGGCCGTCCACCAACTCACAGGTCATCGCGTCTATGTTCCAACAGATAAAATGGCTTCGTTGAACAACCTGGCCTATAGTCCAACCACCCTCCACTTGAGAACCCTCTTCCCAATCGAGGTCACAAATCGTATTGCAAAGAACTTCTGGCACTTTTATCCCCTCTGCACCAAAACACAGCCACCAAGGCCATGTTGATGAGAACTTTGATTTGCTTCCCCATCTCTGTGCGGCATACAGGATAGAGCGCTTTCAACCGTGCCATTGCTGAGTATTCCGACGCAACGCGGTGTGCAATGTTTTCCAAAGAATGCATTTTATGAACCTTGTTGCTAGACCAGGGCAAACTTTGACCCTAATGTTTTCGCTCTGCTGAAAAATCCGGGCTGCGAAGTTGACTGGAGCTGGAACATTCCATGTTTTCTGAACGAAACATGCTCTAGCACTCGAACTAACACAAGAGTTATGTTTGGAACAAAACCAAAATTTGACACATGTAGCATGAGACCACGTAGCCCCTCCACCGCTCTTTCCGTCTTTGTCGAGACCGTGATTCAGGGAGAGAGAACCTTACATTGGCAAACTGTCGCTACGAACTCACCCTGGAATTCCTCACTGAATTAAACCCCGCATGTGTGCTCTCAGTCTTCCAAATTACAGTTCGTGTATAGGCAAAAATATTTCAAGGTTCCGGGGACTCACTGGAAGCAAAACCCAGAGTCGGATCTGAAATGATAAAAGAGGGCTGTGACATCGCATCATCAACTAAATCATGTATATGCAGTGCATGAAACATCTTATGTTTGCTGCGTGAGAATATCTCATGTGCCTGGCACAAAACATACTATGTCCAGTGCATAAAACATTTCATGTGCGTTGCACGAAATTTTTAATCTTTACTGCATAAACCATTTCATCTTCGATGAACCCTCCAGTTGCTAAACATTCAGCTCTGCTAGCTAAATTATCCATTAGCTTCTAACCTTCGCCGAGCGTTTTCTACCCACATATAAATGCTCATAACTGGTTATTAAGTCCTACGTCACAGTTGGCTGAGAAAAAAAGTCTTTCCGAGGCCGCAGCAATTGGAAGCGGCTTATAGGTCACTTCAGTAAGTAGCAAAGCTAGACCCTTAGTAACCTCGGTTTCACCCAACATGGAAACAATTCATGTTCATTGCGCAATCCACGATGTGTTTTGCTGCGTGGAAACGTTTCAGCTTCTTTGCGCAAATTCGCAGCAAACAAACCTTCCAGGTTCGTTACGCGTTCGTGGCGTGAAACATTTTCTGTTTATTACATGGAAACATTTCATGTTTCTTGCACGAAACATTTTGTGTGTAATGCATAAAAACATGTCATGTTCGTTGCACGAAACATTTAGTTTGCTGCACATAGAAACATTTCATGTTCGTTGCAGCATACATGTCGTTCGTGTTCGCTGCACAGAAACCTCTCCTCTTCGTTGCGCCAAACATCTCCAGTTTGCCACGCGGAACTACTAAGCACGAATGTCCCGGGAGCATCTTGCGCAAAGGATGTGCATGATTTCAGCAAATGTCCCTCTACATGTGCAAGACGCCAGCGTGAGTTCACAAATGCAAGGGAACATGTGACATTACATGTGCAAGGCGCCAGCAAAAGCTCACACGTGCCAGCTAGCATGCGTCCTTACATGTGCAAGTCACCGTACAAATTAACATGTGACATGTGACTCTACATGTGCAAGTCACCGGTGTCTGTTCACATTTGAGGTTAAGAAGTGCAAGTTAACAAGTGCAAGGCACCTACTGATCTTACCAACAGCATTTTACAGAAGAACCCTTCGCAGACACTCCCGAGAATAAAATGTTCCTGGCATGAAACATGTTCTGTTTTCTGCGTGGAAACAGTTCATGTTCCTTGCGCGAAACATTTCGTGTGTAATGCAAACAACATGTCATGTTCGTTGCACGAAACGTTCTGTGTTGGCCGCACATAGAAACACTTATGTTCCTTGCAGCAAAAAAAATCATGTGTGTTCGCTGCACAGACACCTCTCCTCTTCGTTGCGCCAAAAATCTCCAGTTCGCCGCGTGGAAATATAGAATGCTCGTTGAACGAAACACTTTGTGTTTGCTGCATATAGGAACATTTCCTGTTCATCGCGCGAAACATTTTGTGTGTCTTGCATAAGAAAACATTTCACGTTCGTTGCATGTTCGCCTGTGGTTAGTTGCTTTTTGTTTGCCGCTTGGGTGATTTCTGATTTCTTTGGATTTGTGTCGTTTTTTTGCGAGGCTCTGAACATGAGAGCTGCGAAACCGAAGCATGTAAAGAAGTGGCGGTCATGTTTCGACATGTTACGAGAATGTTACACTTTGCTTGTCATGGGTCTGGTGGAAGTTTCAATTGGCCCCACGCGCTACCCCCGTTGTGTTTCTGAAGTTTTCCCAGGCTTGCATTGTTTCAACCAGTTCTGCCGCTTCGGACAATAGCATGGAAAAGTGGTGTTCGTTTTGGAACCAGACGCGTGCAACTTAAGCCTTTTCCAACAACAAAGCAGCAAAGAAATGGCTGTGGGGAATGGGTTCATACATAGCGCGTTTCCGCGCGAGGAAACAGGAAAAAGAAATGCGGAGCCAACGGAGCTGCTAGTAACAAGGTCGGCGCAAGGCATTTTTGCAAGCAACCCTACCTACAGGCGGAAATAAAAAAAACTACGCACGTTGTACGGCACATTTGGTATAGCTTGGGCACCTACTTGTCGCAGACTTGACAACTTGTGGTCACGGTTTTTGGCACACAATACCCATTTTTAGCATGTCGTGAGTCGTGGACTGTCTGTTTGCGCAAACGTTCCTCGCCAGCCGCCTTTCCGCATCTTACGCCGGCAGAACGGGAGGTGGCGTCTGGTTCGGTTTGTGTAGTAAGAGTGCGCGGTGTGCACAATGCATTTGATTTGACTTCCCTGCTTTGCCGCTGGCTCAAGCTATACATTGGGAATTGTTTGATGGGGGGCGTCCTTGCTGACAGGCACATGTTCACATTCAACCACAGGACGCTTTGCACGACCGGTTTAAGAATAAATGTGGTTGCGTGCGAAAATTGAATTTCTTGCCCCGTTGCTTCAACAATTTTGGCATGCAGGCGCACCTGAAAAATATCTCGAATGACGTAACGACGATGATTTGATGATCTATCAGACCATGTGGAGAACCACGCGCGTAGAAATCGACGATCAAGGGCTTCGTAAATCTCATCACTCACAAAAAACACATCGCCAAGCCTTGAATCGAGGCAACGACAACTCCGTAGCAAGCATGCCATGAATTCGACCACGCCGTCGTCAGATAAGAAAAAGTATCGGCAAACCGGTCATTAAAGAAACAAATGTGGTGGCGATCCGCCAAACCATGTTTGCCAAAATAACTAGATGAAGAAAACCAAGGTAGGAAGAGAGGAAGAGAACAAAATGGCGAAGATGACAAGGTGAAGAAAACAAGGCCGAGTAGGTGGCTATTTCAAGCAAAATGCAACTGGAACTGGAACGTTTAATGAATTTGAACTTGTAGTGCTCACCCTTTGTCTTTCTGGCAAGGTTTTTTTCTGAATCTGTTCTGAATCTGAAGCATTGACAAACAGCTGCTTGAAAGAAAGCACGACCACAAAACAGTGCACCGTTTTTGGACTTACTAAATGGAAGACCTAGCAAAGTAAGAAAACAAATAAAGGTTAAAGGTTAAACAGCAAATGAGTGAGGTTCTATTGGGAAGGGATCCTCACACCTTCAAGTCATGTCACAGTTCAGACTGGTGAAACCAACATCCAACACCAAACCGGTCTCCTGGTCTCCTCGGGACATTTAGGGGCCTAACAAGTCTCAAAGATTGATGACCTGTGAAGTCGGGTGCTGCTAGTCTTGGATTTGCTTACTAAGGACTTACTAAGGACCGGAGAAAAAGCAGAACAAGAGTATTCTCCAGAAGAGGATTCACTGAAAAAGGCAAAAACCACCAAAATCACCTACTCCGCAAAACGAGGTGGTGGGGTGTCAGCCACCCTCAGGAACCCTCCTCGCCACAGAGTCCATCCAACCCACCCAGGTCTGTTTTCCGCGCGACGGAGTACACGATCATACACGTTCACGTGCTTGGCCCCAGAAACCGTGGTCTGTTTTTAGTTGCCTACACAGTGCCTGTATAATCCTGTATAGCACTCAGAACGCAGAATAGAACATGAACGATGAATTTTCTGCAAACATGTGTTGGAAGTCGTGCTGTTTTCTATGTTTCTATGTCAATCAAGTGACAAGATTGACAACCAGGGGTCACAAACGGGTGGTGTTTGGTCCCTAAGTGAGTGGATAATGGGCACCCCGACTTCCTCCAATAGGCACTAGCCTCCAAGTTCGCCACCCCTTTGTGACTCCTGGAACACCGTCATTTCTGTTGGTTCCGTTGGGAATTCCCACAGTTTTGGGGGACGGCCATGTGTTCTTCTGTCTCTTTGCGAGGTCAGAATCAACCGGTCTTGTCACCACTTGTCTCGCAGCAAGCGAGAAAAAAACCATAGACGAACATGATGGGGAGAAGACAATGACACCAAATGACACCAACAAACATGTATACCAGCGCCATGGATTTGGGGTGTCAATTTATAGTCCCGAAAAGAGGTCCTTCGGGGTGTCCATGTCTGCCACCCCGACGTCCTGGCTCAATATTGACAAGCCCATTAGCTTGGGCTCACAAACAAACTAAATGAACACACACTCAAAATCCACTGGTTAGGGAATCTCACGGATCGAAAAGACCTCTTTTTCCAGGAGTCACAGAGCTCGCTCTGGGTGCCGGAGGAAAGGAGGAAAGGAGGAGGTCGGTGGATGGGACGAAGCAAACCACTTACCGACCTCCATGTGACGAAGAAGGTTGAAAGCTAACTTCCCTAACCCACACACGACCCATGGGACTGCCGTTTTTCGGACTGCCGCCGACAGACCCCCAGTCAACCACCCGAACTCGCGGCCGTGAAACTCGGCAGTCCAAACTGGCAGTCCCAAACAGGTCGTGTCTGGGTACACTCTGACTCACTAACATGGAAGTGGAAAATGGTCTCTTGGAAGACTACTTTCCTCTACAAACAGTGGGTTTTCCACTTCCATGTTAGTGAGTCGGAGTGTAAGGATCCTCCTGAAGTGACTTCATGGGCTTTGCTTCCTTTCCCCCAAACCCTTATAGTGTCTGGAGGGCTCGATCCGCCATGGAGGGTCCGGACGACCGGATCCTTCGGGTTGTGACACTTCGCCGAAGTTCCGCCCAAACGTGCTTCAGCCGAAACCGGGGCCGATCCGGCAAAAACGGGGAGACCGTCGACCATCGGTCGTCTGCCATGGGCTGCCATGGCGCTGGAGTTCCAGTGGATCAAAAAGACGATGCTGTCGCCGACGCCCATACTTCGGTCTTCCAGCACCTCTGAAGAGCCAACGTCGCCAACGACACGCGTCGCGTTGTTCGAAACCTCCCCAGACGCGACCCCTACACAGCTCTTTCCTGGTCCCGAACCAAACCCTAGGGATTGGTTCGGGTCCCCTCCTTAGGAGGGTACGGCCCCTACTTAGCAGGGTCCAGGGTCGCGTCTGGGCTCTTCCTTTTCTTCTTTCGGCGGGTCATCGGTTCCTAGACCGGGCGCGTCCCCGTTATGCCTTTGGGGAAGTCCAAATGGATGGTGTGAGACACACGTCGAAACTGAGGGGAAGGCCCTCAGTTAGAGTGTTGAAGCAAGATTGGTTGATTTATCATCTGTATACCAGCACCCTGTGGGACAGGTCACCTCTCTAATTCATGAGAGGTTCTGTTGGTGACCGTCCCAACAAATCGCAAACCGTTGGTGACCTGTTTCAGTCATCGGGTGCAGGTCGCACTGAAGTCCCAAGTCCAATCGACCTTGGAGCCCCAAGGATCAGATCTGGCCCGACAGCCCCCTGAGGCCCGATGTCGTCTGGCCAGGATGAAGCCTCTGTCTCCCTCTCTCTCTCTCACTCTCACTCTCTCCCTCAGAGCCTCTCTGTGTCTCTCTCTCTCTCTCTGTTTCAGAGCCTCTGGATTCTTGGGGGGGTCTAGGGCCAAGTTTGTGAAGCCCAGTTGGGGCCTTCCCAGTGCGACCAACTGTTGACTTCTGGGAAGTCGCCTTTGTCTGCTGCCGACATGGCTCGCGAAAAGGACGATTCTTGCTGAAAAGGTTCTGGCTCTGGGTGCACATGCGTAGCTGGATTCGATGATGTTGTGAGGATGTTCTTCTTATTGGAAAACGATCGTTCCAAAGGCAAGCACACTCATCTTCTCTTCGGTCAGGCCACACCCGAACTGGGTGGTGCTGGTCTATGATTGCTTTCTATACAACCAACATCAACCAATATCAACAATCCCTAGGGCTCCTGGCCCATCTCCTCAGGTTCGGTGCTTAGACCCCCCAAATCCACCCCAACCATCTTCTCAGGAGACGGGCCAGGAGCCCGAACAGGAAGAACCACAGGACCTTCCCTGTCGATTGGATCCACCCCACCTGGACCGTCGAACCATCCAAGACCGGCTTCGCGGCGTGGAGTCCCTGATCCCCAGGGGCGGAACGGTCGGATCGACCGGAGGGGGGGGGCCCGTGGGCCCCGTGGGCACGGCCCCGTGGGGGGTCGGTTGGCCTCGGTTGGCCTCGCTTTGGCCTCGGGATGCCTCGGGGAAGGTGGGCGACTCGAAATCACGAGGTGTTTTGGGGCGCTCCTCCTGTCCTTCCACTCTTAGAGTGGACGAGTGGATGGGGAGTGACTCGGAGTGACTGGGGAGTGATCCGCTGAGAAAGCACGACACCGGTCCAATGAATCCAACCGTTTTGGCAGTAAGAAAGCACGACTGAGATCCTGTTGAGACCACTAGTTGAGGGTTGGGAGTGATCTGCAGATCTATAGTGACCATTCAGGTGGATCGATGATCCATATGACTGACATATGAGCAAAGCATCCCCTACCGGCAGGCTACACTCCCTTCCGCCGTGGCACTGACTTATGAGCATAAACTTCCTGGCCACACATCTGGTACACCTATCGGCTCGCGCAGTGGGTTGGAGGAGGAAGACCATCGGCTGATGGGATTTGGCAACAGCGCAGTGGGTTGGAAACTTCTTGAGAAGAGGACGAGATGTTCGGCAAACGGGAGGATTTGGGAAAAATGCCAAGAATGGGGAATCCGAGAAGGTTGGCTTTGGCCACCTCTTCAACTTGAGGCACATCTTTCCTACAGTGTTTTTTCTTTTTTCGGAGGTTCCCTGAGTTCCACAGACCCGAGTCGACCTGCTCTGAAAGAGGAATCGGATGCGATGTGGTATCCTCAGCTTGGGAGTAGATCAAGAAGACGCTCCGAGAGGACATGAGAAACCCTCCAAGTGGAAGACGTTATTCAACATGGGAATGACCTGGTTTTGTAGTGTCAAATCCATAAAATGTTGGTAGTTCGGGAAAGACTGCTAAATCAATGATAAGCCAGGAAGGTCTCCATAAGAAAACCGGAATATGTTGGCCGTCTGGACCGATTCGTAAACCATCTCAAACATGGATTGAACCACCTCTTCATGTGGGGGTATTAGACTCTTCAAGAGTCTACAATTGGTATGGTTAGTTCCAACACATGGTCCTCCGACTCGAGTCAGAGATCCCGTTGCGAACCGCACACCAACGACGCCAGTGACCTGGTGACCACCAGGTGCTTCACCGCAGCGAACCAGTCACGGAGGCTTGACACGAGGAAGCCGCTCTGGGTGTCCGCTCTCCAGACGTCCGAGCCGAGACCATCGGCTTTTTGGCTTCGCGATGCACGTGTCTGTTCAATGAACCAGGACCAAAGATTTGGGGGGGCCAATTGCTGGTAAGGCTGCAAATCCTCAACCACCACCCCCTCCAAACCGTCCAAATCACCCTCCCCAGCCCCGCGATCGTCTTCAGCAGTTGGCGTGCGTCTTGCTTGGGGAGCCGCCAGGATTTACTTGGATGATCTTGGATGTGCTGTCCAGGAATGAACGGGGATCGACCCAGAAATAGAGAACCAGCTTCTTCAAAGTGGATCTCTTTGGAGTTCCACCCAGTGACCTGAGTGACCTGATCCACAGACCCCAGTGACCTGATCAGAAGATCATATCAAGTTCGGTCACTAATGGTCAAACCACACAAACGCTCATGGTCGAACCAATCTCCTAGGTTTTGAGGGACCAGGAAAGAGCTGTTTTCACGGAGCGTGGCAGGAAAAAGATGTTCCTGCTCCGCCAAACCAGGTGTTCCATATCTACTTCACCCTCCATTGACCTGTCCACCCGGTGCCCCCACCCCAAACGACCCCTGTCCGCCCCCCGGCCTCTTTGCAGGCGATCGAGCCAGCGGAACGATCCTGGTCGTACTTCCTCAACTGTCCAACAAAGTAGGGCTCCTCAGTTTTTTCCGAAATCCGTGTGCGTGGGTGATGTGGACATATGTGGACGTCCAAAGGCCGAAAAACACCCACATCTCCCAAGAAATGGTGCGAAGAAAAGTATGTGAAGGCATGGTGCTGAAACTGAAGACATCTGGAGCTGAAGACATCTAGGTCACTGCTTGGAGGGTCACAGTCGTCACTGCTTGGAGATCCGTCACTGCCAGAATTTCCCCTGGTCTGAGCTCCACTGAAGAGCCCTCCAAGTCAATGTCCGCATGCCGACATGGCATCCCTTTGCAGACATGAACTCCAAGAAAATACTCAAAACAGTCATCGACTCCCAAGGACCCTGCGGACCCTGCTTTCAGAGGAAAGAACTTTGAGCACCGGGAAAACCCACTGGTCGAAAGACCGATCTTGATGACCTCCCGGCCCGAAAACTCGACCCCGCCTGGTCGAAAAATGAACAAAACGGCCCGTTCGTAGCGTCCGAATGCTCCTATAGTAGTAAGGCCACCGCGCATGAGTTACTTGGACGCAAGTCCACAACCGGACTCGTGGGTCACTGGTCGGTCTGTACACTCAGGTCCAAATTGGCTAGCTACCAGGACCCTCCAAGGGCTGTCCAATGGACTACCCCACACTACCTAAGGCTTCCATTGGGCACCCCTTAGAGGGTCCTGGTACAGTGATGGTATTCTTAACTGGTCATCCATCCCGTGAGCTGGGAAACAATAGAAAGACATGGTCGTATCTGACCTCATTAAACCCGAACTTTGCCCGGGGCACACCGGCAGCGATGCGCGCGGAGATCGACATCTTGCCCTTGCCTGGACAGCCCGACAAACTTTGGTCTAAAAGGGCCACAAACAGAATGACAGCGAACGCAACACCATGGTTGTATGTGTTGAATTCTATGGTTGTATGTTGAGCAGTTCAATGAACTGCTACAAGAATATTCAAGTCCATTCTATGGTTGCTGGTTTATATAATTGGTTCAATTCAATTAAAGCAACTTACGTGTCTATCCAGCCATGCTCAAACAAGTTATGTGGCTCTTTCAGCTTGGCTAACCTCTTGAAAAATCCAAATGACCAGAATCCAGTCAGGGTGGTAGACATGGACACTCCTTGAGCTCTTTTTGGGACTACTAATGGACACCCGGGTCCTCCGTGGTGCTGGATCATTTCAGAGGTTCGATGACACAAACCGATGGTCTATGATGGTCTACCCAAACCCGACCAGCCCCGAATCCTCGGGTTAGGGGTCGGACCCAAATCCGAACTGGTCAGGGGTCTGGGGTCGAACCAAACCGGTTTGGTTCGGGACCAGGAGTCGAGCTGTTTTCACGGAGCGTCTGGGTAGAAGAACTTGGAGGGTCTACTCTCCATCTACTCTCCATCCACTTCTTCAGTCACCCAAACGAGTTCAGACTTCGTGGGGGCCGTTGCGGCCGTTGCGAACCACTCCAACGCCCCGCTGCGGATCGCTTGGCCGTCCGAAAGGTGTCCGTCCCACGTGTCGCGGGCGGGCTGCGGATCGGGTCGGGTCAGAGCCGGGCCAAACGGGCCAGCGAACTGGGTTAGTCAAATGAGATCTCTTTGGGTTTTGAAACTATTACACCAATGGTTGGTCCGAAGAGCCTGCTGGCATGAGATCTCTTTGGGTTGGTCAAATGGGGGCCCCGACTTGTATGGGTTTTTGCGACTGGTGCCAGGGCGACCAGGACTGCTCCCCAGATTTCGTGAGAGGGTCTGGACTGCATCTATTACCCCAATCAATGGGTATGTTGGGCCTTTAAAGTCTAGTACCTGCCACGCAGGTGGTGGCTAGTGTCAGCTATGCGTACACCCAATCGGTAGACGGGTCTATTTCCCGATTTCCCGAAACCAGGAGGGTCGTTGCCTGGAAGGTCTCTGTATTTCAATACACACCCATGGTTTTTCCTGGCGCTTCCAGTCGGGTGTCAGACCATAGGGTAGGCCATTGAACGCACCCAACAGGAAACAGCTGGTATAGATTTATATATAGCTAGATTTAGCATGATTTAGCCTGTGTCTTTCCAAGTCTCTATATATAAACCAGCACCCTCCTGGCCAGGCTGTTAGTTGAGGGTTGTAGGACCGAAAAAAAATAACTTAAAAAAAAAGGTCGAACCATTGGTGACCTGTCGGATCCTGTCGTCCGGTCCTGGAAATGATTGCCATATCCATTTAGCCCTTGGAAAGGACATTGGGATCCAAAACACCCACACCTGCGCATGGAGCTGCCGCATGACATCGCATGACTGGAGCCGACTTGCACAGGAGGTGGCCCCGATCTCCTTGAAAGTCCCAACAAAAGCTCAATGGAGACTAGACTCTTGATTTAAATAAAAACATATCATATCAAGAGCTTCTTCCATCCAAATGGGGGTTCTTAATCAAGAGTCTACATCACGTTCTCATTTAGCTGGCCTTCCTTCACAATCCTCACGCACCTCGCTCCTCCTGTCACTCCCCTCCTGTCACGCCAAATGCGTCCGGGCCTTTGGCCTTGCCCTTGTCGCCGCCCCAGCCCTTGCCGCTCCAGTCGCCCATACCTGAGGCGGGCCCGGAGGCAGGAGGCATCTGGAGGCCCAGGGGGGTGGTCGAAGACGAGGATCGGATGGAATACGATGGAGAGGATGTCGTTTTGCTTGGGCTTCTCTATCTGCAGTACCCTAGGGATCCAAGTTCCTTGTCAGAAGGTGATTGGAGACTGTTTATGTAGGTGCCAGGAGGCTCCAGTCGTACCTTCTGAGAACGTATGACTGGATCTCAAGGGATCCAAAAAGAGTACCTTGAATTCATTGCTCATGTCCTCATTGTTCATATGAAAAAGGCTTCGGGGAAATGGTCAGGATCAATTGGGGTTGAATCTTATCTCTGTCTGGGATGTACAAATGAGCTCAGTACGCTTGGTGCATCTTTGCAACGCAGCATTGCAAGGCAAGGCGGTGTATGAGAATGGAACATCGGTCGCCGGTGTAATTCGTGGAACCTTACATTACACTATTTGGTGGAACTACACTAATACCATCACACCCTTACACTGCCATGACTTTTGCACTCCCTCAAACAACCATGGAAGTGGAACGTAGCCCGGGGCAACAAAACCTAAAAATCCGCGCGCCCCAGCGATCTAAGCACAGCTGCTTAAAACCCCTACCGTAAGAACCCCTTAGTGTGTCCACACTGCGTCCATTGAATCGGGTTCCATGTGCTCCGTTTGCGGGAGGTTTTCAAACCCTTCCAGGTAGATCCAGGTAGACCCCGATTAGTCTCTGGGAACGCCGAACGGGGAACCGCCCCGCCAGGTACCACATCACCGAGTTCCGTCAGGGGGGGCTTAGGTTCTTTTTCTCTCCCTCTATGACTCTAATCAACCAACCATCCACATCAGTGTATCAAAATCCATCAATCATCAACCAATAATATCCTGGACCCCCAAGGGGTGGTTGATGGACACCCCTTGACCTCTAAGGGGCTATTAATGGACACTCTTTCCGTGGTGCTGGATTGTACACCGTTATATCATCAAATCTCAATCGACCACTATCAGTCCCAGACACGACCTGTTTGGGACTGCCGTTTTTCGGACTGCCGAGTTTCACGGCCGCTGGGGTGGTTGTCTTGGGCGGCAGTCCGAACTGGCAGTCCCATGGAGCGTACGGGAACTGATCGACCAATAGAAACGTGTGTATTCCAGACACGACGCGTCTGGGACTACCATAGGACTGCCGCCCCAGACACACCCCCCAGTCAACCACCCAAGCGGCCGTGAAACTCGGCAGTCCGAAAAACGGCAGTCCCAAACAGGTCGTGTCTGGCATTCGTCGTGTCTGGGTATGAAAAAATAGACCCGGACCCGACCAACAGGTCTCCGATGGCTTGGGAAAAGCCCTTGCTCAGCTTTCAGGTGACCTGGCAGAGTCGGTGCTGGGAAAGACCGACCGCCGACAGCGGGGCCCTCGGGGTGGGTTCGGTGTTGCGGTGTCGCCAGCGGGGCCGAGGTTTCGGGGGGTCTCTCTAAAGCTATAACCACCCCATCAGGTGGCTGTGGGTCGTGGCAGGCGACCCTTTTCTTGGTCAAGCTCCACAGAAAACGGACCAAGAGAATAGACCTCTTAGGCATGATCAAGGCGGGATGAGGTCTTCGGGCTTGAACGGACCATGTAGACTCTGGATGAAACCTAAGCCTGGATGATGCCAACTCTCGTCGCTTTGGTCGATCGGCTGGCGGTCCTCCGCGCGAGCCCTCGGTCAGGACCCGAGGTTTAGCCTATCCCAGTTCGGTACCCCAGGTGACGGTCCTATTTACGGTCACTGTCCACCTTTTTTGGAGGGTTCAGGGTTTCAGTAGTAAGGTGCCGTACGTGACGTTCGTATAGCTTCTTGCTACGTGCGTAGCGATGGTCTCCAACCTAATAGCGATGGCCTCCACCGTGCGTAGCGTCCTTGTTCCTACCATAGGGTTTTAGGGTTTAAGGTTTAGCAAGGACGAAACTAGGGGAGGGCATCCCTATTAGGTTGGAGGCCATCGCTACGAACGCAGCAAGAAGCTACTACCAGCAGTCACAAAGGGATGCTATCCATGGAGATTAGGGGTGCCCATTATCCACTCACTTAGGGACTAAACACCACCCCTTTGTGACTCCTGGTAGTAGTCGTCCTTTCTTCCGGTTTAGGGGGGGTTTGAAATAACAGCTCGCCCAGTTGCCTCCCCAGTTGCCGCCCATCATGTCCTCGGTTGTTGGTGGTCGGGCCATCGTGCTTTGGGATTGAAAGCAAAAACCATGCCCCTCATGCTATGAGCACACCATACTTGTTGGCATGTTCATCATTTTTTTGCACACCTGTCCTACCATGAGTTGAACTGTGGACAAATAATGACCGGAAGTCCTCACTCAGCTGGCATGTTCATTCATCCTAGCACCATTCGATTGCTGAGCTGAGTGAGCTGAGGCCGATGATCAGAAATGTCGGGGTCTCCGAACAGGACCACCCAATACTTGTGGGCTTCCATTGGACACCCCGACAGGATGCTCCTGGTCTAAGAAAGTGTTTGAACTCGTCACCCCGAAGCCCGAGGCAGCGTTCTCTCCTCTCCCTCTCTCCCCCCGCAGTGAGGTTGCACCCGGTCAGACCTCAAAAAAACGCTTCGAAGGCACCCAAAGAACTGGCATTTCAATCTACAAATATCTCTCCAACCCTCAACAAGGCGCATGAAAAAAAGTTTGCCAACCATCCCTCAAAGAGATATCATGGTGTTCACAGCCCCAATACGAAATCAGCATCCGCGTAGAAATCTGTCAAGAAGAGAAACGCTAGCTGAGCAGCTGTTTAGCCTCAAATCTGTGAATATGCAGCTGAGTGAAAACTAAAGTTCTCGTGCTTCTCTCTTCACCAGCTTTTCTGCCGCAAAAACCAGCACCGGTTTTCCAGTGGCTGCCACTGGCAGGCCCACACTGGGAAAGAAGAAAAAACGACACCCGCCGTTCATACCGAAAAGTGGCGTTCCAGTTTGGCAGATTTGGTGAACGGAGAAACTTCATCAACTGACCAAAGCAACTGACTCCATCAGGCGGCGACGGGGGCAGAAAAATGATTGTTTCGCACGCTGCTTTCAAGGCTCAAAGGAAACCTAGGAAACCTTCAATCTTCGATCTTCGGTTCGCGCACTGGGTCACACAAACACCACGACAATATCCATTGCGTCACTCCCATGACCAGGTAATGTAGACTCTTGATGAATTCACCCCCCATATGAAAAGCAGGTCCAAGTCATAAATGGGGTGGTTAGAAAAATCAAGAGTCTACAGTGCACTGACCGTGTCCACCATCCCTCGAAGAAGCGCGGAAGATCGGGAGATCTTCCGTGACGCCCGGCCGTCAGCCAATTCCCGAAGCCTCTCCCGAACTCGGCGGATCCTGGGTTCGGGTCACCCCAACCGACCGAGGTCAGGGTCGGTTGAAGACTCTGAGGTCCAGAAAGGGCTGTCTGACGGCTTTCCACGGTTTGTTCACGGTTGTTCACTCACCATGTCACCTGAGCTACGACCAAAACCATGGTAGATAATCCCTTCTGGTCACCATATCTCTTTGGGAGGTTTTAGGTCGAGTCCTCACATGCAACCTGCCAGCATCCCGGCTTCCGGACGCTTCGCCGCAGAAAAAGAAGATCGCTGCCAGGGCTCTCCTTTACCCATCATCCCTTTCCCCATGGGGCCTTTGCCCATTGGGCCCTTGCCCATGCCTTTGCCCGTGCCTCAGATGACGAGCTTCCGGCTTCGAACCGCTTACTTAGCTCCACGGTCCACCTTTGACCCATCGAAGCCTGGTCCCAGAACAGGTTCATGTGCTGCAAAAATGCATGAAAAACAAAGGTTTTCACATACGGTATCGTTTTTTTTAATATACGATTTTTGAAAGTGGTCCGGTCTTAGTGTCTCGGTGGTCTTGGTGGTGATTGCGGCGGTCTAGGCGGTGTTGGTGGTGC
>CAXAMN010028650.1:120527-210034 GCA_963970005.1 Durusdinium trenchii
CTTGGTGGTGGTGGTCTACGTGGTCTTGGTGGTCTTGGTGGTGATTGTGGCGGTCTAGGCGGTGTTGGTGGTGCTCTTGGTGGTCTTGGTGGCCCCGGTGGTCTTGGGTCCGGCGGTTTAGGTGACCTTGGTGGTCTAGGTGGTCCTGGTGGTCCAAGTAGTCTTGGTGGTCCAGGCGGCCCTGGTGGTTTTGATTTGGTGGTGTGGCACCTCCCCCTACAGCCTGCAGCCCTGAAAGTAGTAAGTCCTTGATGGGTTCTACTTCCTGTCAGAGGGTTTGAAAAAGCTAGATCGACCTAGTTGCTGGGTAGAACGCAAAGTTATTTCTCTACAAAAATCGGGTTCTGTAGGTGCCAAAAATTGCCTCGTTACAACATGGCCCCTCTGTAAGGGCCTCAAGCTCTCCCTTTTTGTAGAAGAAATGTCAACAGGGATCCGTCTACATTTTAAAAATACGGGGCCCAGCCAGACCCTTTAAATACACGGTGGGAACAGGTATTTTAGACTTGCTCTGGCCGGCCACCATATATTTAATTAAAAAGCGTTACCGTACAAAAACATGTTTTTTGCTATATAAAACCAGGTTTTTCATGGTTTTTGGGGCCCCTGGTACTTAGTGGTTGACATCTGAATGTCGCTCGTGAAATCTTTCGACGGCCAGGTCCCTGACGACTGATTCAAGTTCTAGGCACCCATTCCCATGCCTCCCATGCCACCGCCCATGCCCATGCCGCCGCTCATGCCCATGCCGCCGCCCATGTACATCTGCTCCATAGGCATGCCACCTGTCCCTACCCGCCGCTGGGCGACACATGCGAAAAACCGTGCGTGGAGTGTGTTTCAGGGTGGTGACCAAGGACAAAAAAACATCCTGACAACCTACATGTCAACGCACGTTAAGGGCCTCATTTCAATCTGGTCGTGCAAACACAGTACTCAATGATGTCAAGGACCAAGTTATACTTGGTCCTTGGACTGCTGGGGCACCGGGCACACCTCAAATTTCCTTAAGGAAACGGTTGCACCTTCAATTCTTGCCTTGTGACCCACGGTTGTCCACAAACGATGGTCGCCCTGCCTTGTTGAGCCCCTTGGACTCGACCAAGAAACCTGGGGACCAAGGACCTGAGTACAGGTTTTTGGTATGACCCAGACCTAGATCCTTCAAAGCCTACTGGCGGAAAGGCAACACCCTTGCCTCGATCGAAAACCCTACACTCCCAGAAAGTCCCGCCTCCCATTGGCATGCCTTTCCCCATGGGTCCGCCCATGCCGCCCATCATGGCGCCAGCTTGCGAGGACGCGACGCGTCTGACGCGGCGACTCCACAAACGCCGGTGCGATGGGCGTCCGGCGTCGAGCCAACTGCGGTGCGATGGGCGCGTTGCAACGACGCCGCGACGGCTGGAGATGGGTTCGATGAGGTTTCTTGTTACTAGTTGCTCCTAGTAGTACGGCCAGGAGCCCCGAACGTAGCGTCCTTGCTCCTAGTAGCGATGCCAGGAGCCCCTAGTAGTTTCTGGTTACTAGATTGTACCCAAGGATTGTTGGCTCAGCATCTCTATACTGGAAATCGCTCTGCGTGAGCCCCTTTCGATTCATGAGTGGACAAGTGGCCAACTTCCCAAAGGGTCGAAATCAAAATTTCAAGGAGCCTGCACAGGCTTTGCAACAAGCTGGTGATTTCTCGGCCGGGGCATTGATTCCTTGAAGCTTTGATTTGCCCAAGCCACCGAAAACAGCCGCCCCAAAACAGCTGCCTCCCCGGGCAAAGGCACAAGGTGGCAAGCCACTGCAAACTGAGCGCTCTTATCGCCTGAAGGACCGAGCTGAAGAACACTCCACGCTTTTCTGAGATCCGAATTCCAAGGATTCCCTGATCACCAAAACATCATCGACCATTTTCTCGTCACTCTTTGTCGCTGCGTTTGAAATAAACCCATCTCCTGGCTTCTGTGTCTATGGGTTCCCAACACTGGAAACATCATGCTGCGTCCAAGCAATCTATCTTTGGGCTTGGTCCGCTTTCTGAAGGTCGACCTCAGGCCAAGCTCCCAAAAGCGCAAGTAGCCCCCCCCGCACCATGAGCCACCAACCCCGGCCCTTTCACACATCCAGGCCCGGCATGGGCTTGATGGTTCCATGTTGAGTGAACTAAGCCTTGCTTGCTCTGGGCGCTGGAGCTTTTGGTCCCCATTACTCTTCTCCTTGTCAGAAAGTAATCCGACTGCAGATTCCGCGACAGCAAAAAGCCCAAAAGAATTCGCAGGCCTTATTCTTGGTTGTCGTTTTTCAAAGATGAAGCTTTTGTGCTTCGCTTGTGACCCTGATACATGACATGTTGGACCTCTACCTCACGTACCCGACGATTCTGGATTCCGGGACAACAAGACAAATCCAGATCCATCGTTCCCCATGCTCGACATGTGAGAGTGTCCGATTGCAGGCATGCCAGTATGCCCCTTTCTCGCGCAATTTCAAGCGTGATGCCAATTTCACCCTTGGCAACACCAGGTCTTCAAACAGACCCTACACTGTTGTGGTCAAACCTTGGACCGCTTTGCGGTCACCCATTCTGTTCATTTGGTGGTCAACGACGAAGACAAAAATGGTTGATATGGGTGGAAAGGTGGGCCACACTTCTTAAGGAGTCAGCGATGGCCAGAGTGGCGAGGGGCATGTGCCGGGAAAATTCGTACGCAAGAGCTGAAAGCATCGACTCCTATCCGAAAGGAAGGAATTGAAAGATGTGGGAAACAGCATTGAGCTCGAAGCTTTGATGTTTGCAAAACCATGCAAAACCTGAAGCGTCCGTCATCATATGAAAACAGGGACCCTGTTTGCTGACATGTTGGGACCGGGATGCCTCGAAGACTTCTTCTGCCTTGCCTTCCTGGTGTTGCCGATCCACCCGCTAGTCGGATCAGAAGCTCTTCCTCTGCCCTTCCGCAAACCTGGAGCTCCAAGCAGGTTCACCTCCCTGAAAAAGGCCGTGTGTTTCCGGGGCTCAACCAGCAGTGAGAAGGAGTTTGGATTCATACTCCACGGGTCTACCATAAATCCTGGAGGCGACGACTGACGGCTCCACAGTGGTAAGTCCAGCTCGTGTTCATGACTTGGAGCATCTTTTTCGCAATTGCATCCCCCAACTCTTCACCCTACAGAAGTCCAGTCCGACGAAGTAATGGGCACCACCCAAGTAAAGGGTCATCCAAAAGACCATGTTTATCGCGGACCGCTCAAAGCAACGCACTCAGCAGCAGAGTGGCGTTGCTGTCAAAAGACCATGTTTAAATTGAAAATAGTCTTTTGCACTTTCAGGGTTTATGGAGTTCACCTATGTTCACTGCCCCGTCGGATCTTCGCCTTCGCCCCCCCCCCGTCGGATCTTCCCCCCGGTGTTCTCTGCGCGTTCACTACGCCCAAGAAGTCGTTCGGCGGTCACTCCAGAGCAGGACATGAAAAGGAGGCCAAAGTCGGTGAGAAGTCATTGCCGATGCTACTAGTAGCTAGAAACTAGTAACAAGGGCATTTCTATACTAGTACAGCACTGCTACTAGTAACAAGAAGATGACAAACTAATTGCAAGACTTATACGGTTTTTCGTGTTTTCCCAGATCATTTTACTGGAACACAATGGATCTTGGGAGGCATGAATACTTATCAATCTTTGAGCCGTTGCTCACAACCACCCGCCCACTGCGTCCACTGCTCCGCCCATCACGCGGCTCGAGGTCCGGGCGGGTCATCAAGAAGGGGCAAAGCTCCATCACTTCTGCGCGTCAGCTGGCGGTTTGCTTCTGAGTTCCAGAGGTAGACAACGCAGTCTGGTGGGACAATTCAGTGAAACGATCGGGTGGGTCAATGCGTCGATTGGGTCGTCCTTTGTTGTCCTTACTTACAATGCGTCGATAGGATAAGACCATGACATTGGGATTCTGAAAGTAGGCTCAGGCGTGCCCCGCGGCTTGGCAGTCTTTGACGACAGAAGTTTCAATGCAAAGATTCTTGCTTGCGTGTCCACTTGTTTTGGTCTATCAGTGCATTGAAGCGAACATAGTAACATAGTCAACTTTGTGGTCCGAATTAATTCGCCAGTAGTTTCGAACAGTTCCTAGAACCAAAAGACCTGATGCTCCGTATTTGAAGGCCTACCCAGCTAGGTTGAACAGCCCTTTGTAGATATGTACCACTTTAGGGTCCCTTGAGCTCTCTCAAGTTTTCTTCGTAGGCATGTGCCCGTTCTTTGGGTTCCCTGCAGTGGGATTCTCTCCTCATGTGCCAGTGTACAAGGCCCAGCCGGCGAAGTACCTCACTTCTGCGGATGTCGTGCAAGTAAATTAGCCGACTTTTCTGCTGAGGGGCTGAACTTCCAGCTTCCCGTCTCCCACCCGCGGAATCGGTGGGGCCCGCGCTTTCAGCAATCTCGTCGGCATCTAAATAGTTGAAGTGCATGGGCATACTGCTGAGTTTATACCTCGCAGTATGAAGCCAAGGCGGTGACAGGGTGATTAGACTGAGAGGAAGACGTGCTTGGGCACTGAAAGGCGCTTCACAGGGGCTGGTCACGCAAGGCAACATAGCTAGGCTTTTGGCCAGTGTAGCCCAGATTATATACACCTATTTGCTTGCCTGGGCTCGGGTTTGAGTAAAGGAGGCCAAGCAAATCGGCAATACCGATGCCCATGCGGGTTTGTGGGTGCTTGGCTCACTAGTCACCAAGCGCGGGCAAACAACAGGGGTCTCAACTCTGACTTGGGACACAAGTGTTCGAACTTTGTGGGTGCCGAAAGCCCCGCAGGTTGCTCTTCAACTGCTTTCTCAACGGGTCTGACGAAGAACGCTAGCGCGGCGCGGTCAATTAGGCTGCTGGACCGTTTGTTGAGTGTCCCTACCGTAGAAGATTGACATGAGCACACCAGGACGCGAGACTCACCACCAACAAGCTCAGGAGGAAGGCAACATGCATGATCAACATCAGATGAGGAACCTGCCCAGACAGCCAGGCCAGGCAGCAAAGCAACACCGGTGAGCAGCAAAATAAGCTGATTCTGAGGAAATGAAGCCTGAAGGGTTTCTGAATAAAGAGACCTCCAACTTGCGACTCTTGCATCGTGCATTGTCGTGCCTTTGAATGAAGAACCCCACAATCTGAGATGGTGGTTCAGTGGACCACGGCTTGAGTACCCCTCCGGCCCCCTTCACAAAAACCCTCAGTACTCACCGGGGACCGTCGACCATCGGCCGGCCACTACGCGTCAAAACAAATGCCACAAACATTCCGGTTGAGATCAACTCATCTCCACCGGCCTCGACCCTGTGGGTAGACTCAATGGGTAGACTGCTGGATCTCAACCCCAATCATGTCATGCTGGGCCTTTGCAGGCCTTTGAGATCTTCAGATCTTCCTGGCATCTGGCCCCTTTTAAGGTTGATAAAGCTTCGTCATGGACCACCCAGGCTGGTTGATCCAGGTTTCACAGGACATGAGTTCTCACATCAACTGCATTCTCTGAGAGCAGATCGAAGGAAACCCATCGGATAGATGACCTCTATCGGCCTATATCGCTATCATCTGCCAGGACCTTCCCAGTGACCTTTTGAGATCCCAGAATGGGGTCACTTAGGCCTTGAAAAGGTAACTTACCAATCCTGAAGGGGTCACTGGGAAGGTCCTGGTGACTGATTCTGAAAGATATTGGTGCAGGATCTGCCCAGGCCGTCCAATCGGACGCCAGTGACGTTGGTAGATGTCAACGGGCCGATCGGACCGTCAGGGCGAAGGGTATGATGCTCCCAGCTTGGGACCGCGACTGAGCGCGTGGCTAGCAGTCAGTCTGGATCAAAGCACCATGAGCCAAGTCTATCCCAACAGCAGTCAGAAGCCAATGATGATGCTTGGCGGCCAAATGGCCAGTCAGAAGTGGCCCACAAAAACCAGACAAAGCATGACAAAGCCCGATGCATTTGGGTGGGTTCCCCAAGTGGCCAAAGAGACAAGGACGCTACGTTCGGGGCTCCTGGCCTTACTACGTAGGAGCAAGGACGCTACTCCTGTCTGGGTGTCCAATGGACCACTCTACACTCCAACTACTTAGGGATCTCCAGCCAGGACACCCAGGCAGGACGGACCTGAATTCGATGGACCTGGTATACAGCGGAGCCGCATGAAAGTCTCAAATCCTCGGCTTCGCTCTGTAGATCGTAGACTCGACCTCTTCATCTACCCTAAGAATCCAGGGAGTAGCTGCCTCATTTTACCCCCAGCTGGGGCCCCATGGTGGACCAGCTGAAGTCGTCACCATGTTCGTCATTTCGTCACGGAAGTGGGAAGAGATCATGGAATTCTGAAGACCTCGACCACATCGGCCAAGTGGAAATCTTCATCCAAGCCTCGCCGCAAGACTCTCATTCACACCGCCTGCGCGGGGAAAACAACGCCGAACATGAGGAAAACCTCGTCCTTCGGAATCGGCCGGAATCGTGTCCGGGCGTCTTTGAAGTCCCGACGAGTCATGAACTACTCCACCAAATGAGTCATAATCCATCCACTCCCATGAGGGTTTTGAGGCAGCTACTCCCTGGACTCTTAGGGTCTCTTGGCCGAGCTACTCCCTGGGCGTCTTGGCATTCAGCGTCTTCTCCTCGGATGTCCACACGCCGAGGAGACGGGATGCCCGGAGCGAACCGCGAGGTGCAGCAAGTGGATCCAAACCCACCCCAAACAGCTTCTGTTCACGAATCAGTGGAAAAATGGTTAAACAAGTTAAATAGCAAAATGCAGAGTGAACAGTGAATGAGTTACAAAAAATTGGAGGGTTTCTCTTAACAATCCAGGAGTTAACAACAAGAAAGGATGAGTCCAGTCCCACTGCCTCTTGATGTGATGTGACAGGGGCTTCCATCCACCCTGGTCTACTGCTAGACCAGCCTGAAGTTCTTCGGTGCGTGGCTGAGGCTCCTCGCCCAGACTTCTAGGCCGGCGCAGTGGCAGGCCCCAACCACTTCGCGGTCCGAAGCAGTTCGCTGTTAGCAGTTGCCTTCGGGGGCCGAACGAGTTCGGGTCGCCTCTGGGTGGGCCATTTCTGGGCGCCCCAGACCCACTCGTCCAGCTGTTCCAGGAGCCTCAGTCCAAACCCAAACACCCCGCCCGGAACCCGCCCGTCGAATCAACACCATGGGTGGCAGGGCCCCCCCCTGATGTCCCCGTGATCCGAAGGGCGACCGATGGCCGATCGGCGCGCTTTCGGGCCTTTGGTGGCGGTCTGATCAAAGGGGTCCCTGTTTGACCGGCACAGTCCAACCATCGGCAAATCACGACCAGACCAGAGGTCTTTCACTCATCAGCCCGTCACCCTACCACTCTGAAGGACTCCGATCGGTCTCTCAGGTCCTCTCAAAACCGCTCGGCCGAACACGCGTTGTCAACGGCCGAGTCCGCACCATCCGGTCGCTCGAGTGCGGGTTTCAGTGGAGAGGACTCCGACTCCGTGGAGTCTTGAGGTCCAAGAGTCACAGAGCTGGGGATTGTTTTGAGTCCCATCGGGCCGTGGATGTGACAGGAGCACCCCGACTTCCTCGGATGGCACCCCGAGCTCTGTGACTCCTGGTAATTGGATGGTATTTCACCAAGCTGGTCCCAGCTTGACATCTCATCAAACAAGAGTCTATTCAGATTCAACATATAATTACTGACTATATACTGAATGTATATATATATATATACAAACCCTGAGGAACACCTCACATGGTTATGTGGAGTGAAAACCCCCTGCAGTGAAGAGGAAAGGACTCTTGCGAGGTGCAGTCCCTCGCCATCCCCCTCTTTCATGTATAGTCGGAGTGCAGTCCTTAATAGGTACCATATAATCCAGACACTCCATGAAACGAGGCATATTTACCGATCAGTTGGTGCCAGAGGGGTGTCTGGGGCGGCAGTCCTATGGCAGTCCCAGATAGATCGCGTCTGGGTAAGGTATCACATGTGATCCCCTAAGATATGATGGTCGACTCGACAAACGTGCCGTCCCACGAACGGACCCCAAAAGCGGAAGGCGTCTTGGCGGGGAGATTTTCTCAAGACATCGAAAACGTCCGAAGATGGTTTTGGTCCAAAAGTCTAAGACAAAACAACCAGCACCACCCAAAGGGTGGTTTATAGACCCCCCTGAAGATGTATTTTCCATCTAATAACCACCCCTTGGGTGGTGCTGGAAGGGGGTCCTTCTCTTCGGCAGAAACCTCTTCGTTTCGGGGGGCGCGACGCAGTGGGTGTCTTCCACTGTGTAAGGACCTCTAGAAAAAAAAACAGGTCTCACCCACTGTGTTCTCCTTGTTCTCTTTGTTTCATCGATCATCACCTTGCCACCGGAGAGAAGGCCTTCGCAAGCGATCGCTCCGCCACCCCAGCGTGACGAAGCTCCGCTTCGCTGGGAGACGAAAACAGTGGCTTTTCCCTTATAGAAACTCTGTTACAAAGCGATCACGCCAGTCCGTCCCACTTTTCGGTGAAGGAATCCAATAGTTGAGCCCACTCGCTGTAAACCGACCCCACCGAACCCTGCCGTTCGAAACGGTCCCCTTTTGGGGGAAACGGTCCACGATCCACGACCGAGGTCGCTCCAGCTCCAGCTCGGTCCGTTGCCACCGCTCCCGGGCCGTTCCCAACACCGTTCGGAGCGTCCGTTCGGAGCGTGCGGCGGCCAGGTGGCTCGTTCTTGTGGCCCATCTCTTCCCGGGGGGACTCTTCCTGCGGAACGGGTGGACCTTCGGACCTGATGATCCCAGTGGCGGGTCGGTCCCACTGCAGGTCT
This sequence comes from Durusdinium trenchii, assembly GCA_963970005.1. Classification (NCBI taxonomy): domain Eukaryota; class Dinophyceae; order Suessiales; family Symbiodiniaceae; genus Durusdinium; species Durusdinium trenchii. Next base: position 129,341 of record CAXAMN010028650.1, read on the forward strand.
TGTTTTCAAGGTCAGGCCAGGCAACCAATGCTGAAAAGGTCACAGGGAAGGTCCTGGGGGTGATTTGTGGTTCTAACTTTGTGCAGTTATACATGTATAGGAATGTGTAGTTCGAGCATGTTTGAGCATTGCATCACGGTTGCTTCAAAGTCAGAAGGCAGACTTAGATTCTATAGTGAGCTTATCGCTTCTTAGGAAGACCAAGAGTCTGAAGCAGGGCAGCCCAAACCTTCAATTACTCCAGACCTCAAATAATACTAAACAATCCCTGGCTGGTTCTTTTGGTGGTTTCCTTTACCATTCCTTTAGATGTCCTTTTTGGTTGAACAGCTTGGGAGCCTTGTTTCGACCTCAAGACCTCAGCAGGTCCGTCTTCGGACCCGCTTCCTCTAACACCCGCTGGAATCCCGGATCCGGACGGGTCCCTCCAGTCCAGTGTCTGGTCGACCGTGCCGACCGGCGGAAACAGCTCTGGTCTCGTGGACAGTCCACCAGTGCTGCAAGTGCACCAGATCCCATGCCATCGAGCGGAAGGGCCACAAGTCGTGGTGGCTGTCCCGACCGGACCCCACGCTGCCAGTCGACCGGACCCCCAACAGGTCGACGCGGACGAATCCGTCCGACGCTGTGTCTGGTTCGGCTTACGAAGTCTCCGACGGTTCACAGGTAGACGACGCTCGGAGCACACTCGGAGCACAATCAGAACAGGGGAACCCGCCATCTTGTTCGGCCCCATGATGGCAGACCCTTTTGGATCTTAAGGGCAAAAAGCAGGGACGAACTTGTTCCAAGGAAACGCCTAACTTGTCAGGGACTCAGGCCGCAATTCTGGAGCCCTTTTTTCCTTGGAGCCATATGGAGACCCACACCTCCCACTGCCACCTCCTCCAGGATGTGCCCCTCCATATCCAGTTGCGAACGGATCTTGAGCCCCGCCTCGCTGACCGACAGTCGGGCTGTTTTCACGGAGCGTTTGGGTGGAGTACAATGAGTCGGAGCTACCAGCAGCCGTTTCGGGGGTTTGTCCCGACTGAGCCTTGGCGGACTGGCTGGACTCAGGGCCCTGGCTTTGATGCACTTGGCAGGAGTTCTTGAGACAAGTAAAGACCTCTCTTGAGACAAGTAGTTCTTGATGAACTTGGCAGGAGTTCTTGAAGTACCAGGACTACTGGAGTTCTGAAACATCGACCCTTCAGAGTCTTCCATCGCTCTGCGGCAGCCAGACCGCCAGACCCCATCTGGCCGGTGGGGCGGCGATGGATACAGTCTACAGTCTTCCAACGAGCCCTCCACACCGGTCTAAAACGAGAAATGACACACCAACAGCAAGAAAAATCACCGGTCTTAAGCACGGAGGTCTTGAAAAGTGAAATACCAATTCAAAACGGAACTACCCCACGCTCCGGATTCGATTTCGAAGCTGCATGCAGTGATTGCGTATTGCGAATACGTGTGCGAACTCTCTGATAGAGGTTGTGTCGCTTTGGTACACAATTTCATATGGGACTTCGTATCAGGAACGAAGCTCAAGGCGAACATGATGCAGATAACGATTGGGGAGTGGCGCATATTCAATCATGTTCGTAAATCTAGACTGATTAGGCAGCTGGGCAAGATCAAATGCCTCCGACCGAACTTTGGTGAAAAGCTAGACGGATGAGCGAGGAAGCACTGGCTTTCTTGTATTTTGGAAATAGAGGAACTTGCAATGTGTTTTCCAAGTATCTTACTACAGCACGCAAAGTATTAGTTTGATGCCACAAACTCCGAATGTCTTCTATTTGAAGTCGAACTATGTCAGCATCAAAGGGGTATGGGACTGGAAATGTATCTTCTTTGCAGTAGATCCATACTGGAAGTGACGATCCTGCATAAGTATTGATAATATATTATACCCCACAGCCAGTTCGTACCATGTCATCCCGATGTCTGATCTCACTGGGCAGTCTGGATGTTCCCGTTGGGGTTGTTGAAGAAATTGTCATACAAGGTATGCGCATGTGCACCAGCTGGACACGCTTGTGCTACATATAATTTGGGCAAGGGGAGCTATAAAAGCCCAGATTGGTCCCATGCTGGTGGACATGCGCGATGGCATACAAGGTACTATGATCATGTGACTCCATTGTGCACGCTCAAGTTTCAATTTGGAGTGCAATGCCTTAAGGTCAGCCAAATATGCAGAACAAGCAATGCGATTGGTTTTCATCATGATGGAATTGTTTTGTGCGGCATCTTTTAGTGGTTCCAAGTCTATTAGTCTATGTTATATTTGTCATTTTAGCTGTCTCATGAGCAGCAGTATTGCCGAGAATAGTATATAGGTCATCAACGTTTGAAGCCCCCTCAAGATGTCTATGCAATTTCACTTCAAAGGCTTGGTGATGTAAGGGATTCCACATTTGGTTAAGTGATATTAAGTGTCTGGACTGAATCTGCATGAACTAAATGACATGTATTGGAATTTAGTGTTCCATCTGCAATATTGCATCCAAAATATTGATAACGAAGTTTGAATCAGTGTGAATAGACATCAAATCATGTCCGTAATGATCGAAATGCCCGACTAGCCATGTGACTGACTCAAGTTCGGCTCGATTTATGGTCTGGAAACTTGTTGTATGGGAAGTTTGTACCACTGCAAAGTCATTTAGGGATGGGTCTTCTGAATTTGTGCGGACGTGCTGGACAACTGCCCATGCTGCTCGACAGCAATTCTGGTTCTTTGGCAGATCGCAGGTGCCATCTGTGTAGAATACATAGTGTTGTGAGTCACGACTGATTGGTTTGTCCATGAATGGTCTTTGGCGACAATGCTGCAAACGGCTATACGCAATTTGTTCAGTGTGGATCGTTGCTCGGGGGAAGCATAAGTTTGAAAATTGTTGAAGGTATGACACGGCATCTGAATGCATGTCTCGAATGTGCGCAACATGAAACAGTGGAGGTGACGATGAACATGCGCATCACCCTGACCGCAAAAAGGGCAAACAGCAGATTGACTACTGTCCCACACAGTTTTAACAGTTCCCGCTTGGTATCCACCTGTAAGATAAAAAAGCTAACAATCGAAGAGTATTGTCTGAAAGTTTGGCAGGACGAATCCCGAAGCAAATTGCTGCACACCGAAGCCCGGCAAATCGCCCAATTCGGTTTTGGGGGCAAACTTTGAGGCACACATTCCAAAGACAGTGGACACCTCGCTGCAGCCACGGAGCGGTGGAGTTTTGAACGAATGCCACGGAAAACACCAAAACCGACGGAACTAGGCCTCGAGGAAGCGCAACAGCTGAGGGCTTGTAACCTCAGGGCTCGGATCGTGCCTTTGCCGTCGAACCGTTCCAGGGGCCGCGCTGGAGGCCAGCGCTATCTTGAAGGCCATTGCTAGTAGGTTGAAGACAACCTGGCACCCCATTTCTACTGGGTTTAGGGTTTAGAACACACGGTGGGTTGACACTTTCCGGGTCGATGTCTTCAGGGACTTGGACCCAATGGAGGGCATTTGGGTTGCGCTCACGAAGGACGGTCCCGGTACAAGACCCAGTAAACCTGGTGTTTAAATCATTGAGCAAGGTCCTTGCACGACCAACTTCAGTAAAATGAGGTCAAGCCGACCTGCTTTTTTCCCTGCCCAAGTTAATCCGGGCGGCGGCGTGGTTCACGTCCCGCGCGACCACATGCGCAGAACAAAATACGCGTAATTCAAGTATACGGCGATGTAAAAAAAAACGAAAATCAATTGTTCTTAGCCGCACTGACTTGCCTTGACGTGTTCCACTTCGCCCTTTGCCGAGAAGTCTCGGCCCAACTGCTCATCTTCGACATCGTGTGGAAGTCCCTTGACCATTACCTGACAAACACAATTCTAACGCAGCTTGGCTCGGCGGGTCTTTCGAGCTTGATGTGGTGGCAGGAGTTCGGGATCTGCTCCTGGAGTCGTTGGAGCTGGTGAAGGAGTTGTGTTGCCGCTCTGCTGCTGCGAAGGAGCCGCTGTCGTGTTGTTAGGAGTCCACGCGGTAGTCGGCAGCTTTCTTCCGAGCATGGATCACCTCCAGGCGAGCCAACAGGGGGGCACGATGATAGGCTGGAGCGTAGGAAACCATTGCAAGGATGCGTGACCATTCCTGCCGGTCACTGGCCCCCGGTAAGCCGCTGGCTCATGCTCCCCGTTGCAAGGAGGCCCAATTCGCACGAGGATCGCGGCTGTCCATGCCCACTGTCCTGGTCTGGTCGTAGCGTGTTCCGACCAGGTCATAGTCACCTTTTGGCGGCTTCTTGGTTGGCGCCATTGTCGATGCAAAAGACTTGGGCACAAGCCAAAGGCCAACATTCCAGCAGGCGTAAGGACACGTCGTCTTCTTGAGCCTCAAGTGCCACCGATGATGATCTCAAAGTGACACCAGCTTCATGAACTCGAACCGCACAAACATCAGCCAAAAATGAGGCGGCCTTTTTAGCGGACATGCTTTGCAAAGTGCAAAGCTCTGACGAAGTGAGAACCGCATCCTGGACCTTCTCGACCTTCAAGCTCATCATGAACCATGAAACATAAAGCTCGAGGACTGCGCTCCTTGTATGGCTTCGGAGGCTGATCTCCAGCTTCATCCGAAAACAGGGTCTTTGCCCCATCAGCAAGCCAGGCATGGCTCAAGTCCAGCAACAAGTAAGTGCACCAAGGTGCTCTGCATGACCTCGAAGTCAGACCTGAGAATCCTTGGATGTGTTTGAGAGGATTCTTAGGGTGAAAGCATGGGCCAGCCTTGCCACAGTGAGCGGAAATTGAGCAGGTCTAATGGAATGTCTCGACGAAAGGATATCCTTCCATTCCTCACTGGTTAAGTCTTCGCTTCTTTTCCGCATGTAGGCGTGGCAGGCGCAGCAACAAGTATGGGCCGTGTGAAATCCATGACAAGTTTTGGCATCTGCCATGCCCCAATCTGGAAGATGAGCTCCACATGACTCAACATGTTCCTAGTGGGGCCATCTCCCATTTATACCCTCCTCAATTCTCTTTGCTCAATCCCCGACCAATTTCAACGGAATTGGATGGCATAGGGGCCCTGGGAAGACCCTGTTGCTCTACGAACAAAGGGCGCCATCTAAGTTGATGGAACGTGAGATGTTATAGGATGTTATGCTCTGATTTAGATGTGGGGATGGGTCATGACCATGTGAGCCTGGTCTCCTGGTGGTTTTCATCCCAACGTGCGACCTCGCACCGACACGTCCGCGGGCTTCGCCCGAAAAATCGTCTCCGAAGGGGGGGCGGACCCAAGATACAGACACTCTTTCACTATGAACTTGCGAAAGAAGGGGAGTAGTGACGGTCATTTCTCAAAGGAATGGGTTCTTTAGTCCCAACCAGGGGCTGTGGATGTGGCAGGAACTCTGGAACTCCGCCCAAGTTGATGCTCTAAGACGTCGTGGTGGTTGCTTATTCGCTTCTCATCCATCCACAGAGGTCGAATGGAGCCCGCCACTGGACGAAACATCATTAATTTCAGACCTGTCCCCGGCACTCAGCTGCGAAACCCATCGAGTGCCCAAGTTCTTGTGCGCCCGGTGCATTTGAATGACCTGCCACGCGACGGCCGAGCACACTATCCGTGGGGCGTGTCAAAGGGAGGGTGAAACAGGTCACAAAACCGCCCTCTTTAGGAGACCTGTTGGAGGGCGCTGGTATGCACATCCTCAGAAGCCGGGCCCTCAAATACGTAGGGTTTTGAGGGCCCCTGCGATTGTGTCGGGTCCGACCCCTGCCATGGAGGGCCCGATCGGATTCTCAGGGATATAAGGAAATATGCGAAGAACCCAACAACAAAATGCAATCCACTCAATCACTTGGACACCCCTGACAGAAACCTCTGCCAAGTTGCTTTGGGGATGGACTTCGATGGGCTCCATGGACCAGGTTGGTTGACATCCCTTGCTAGAACCCTTGGACCTGACCATTGCAGGCTTTTCATCATTCCAGTCATCCAAATTTTCGCCACGTTTCTCCACCGTTCACCGACGCCCTGACGGCAAAGAAACCACAACGCCGCCGACGGGGGCAGCGCTGCATCGCGCGCCGCGGCGCCGAAGCGTTGGCCTTGCGCAGCTCTTGGAGCAACTCCCGGCGCTGCTGCAGGCACCAGCCCTCATCACGGCCTGGCCATCCATGCACCGCAGCGATGCAGCGACGCAGCGACGAGGAACCAACTCGGTGGAGCGAAAAGAAGATTTCGGAGAGGAAGGCTGGTCTTACTAGTAGTTCCTTGTGACTAGTAGTATTGCCAGGAACAAATTTAATAGCGTCCTTGCTCCTAGTAGCGATATGTAGCGATGCTGGTCTTCATGGTTTGACGGAATCATATTGGATGCTGTGATGGATCGATATGTTTGATGAGGTTCCTGTTTCTTTCTTGCATGAGTCATTGACTCAAACATTTTATCATGCGAAAAGGACCAGCACGCCCTGGCCACCTCCGATGCCAAAACCAACCAAAACCCCTGGGATTTCCTCAAGCTCGGGCTCAGGCTGATGCAGGAGTTCTGCTTTCCAACAGTCTCAACCAATCGGCATGCATGAAAAACAGGGAGGACCGACCACCGGCTGGCGTGGCAACGACGCCCTGGTCGTTTCGGTTCGGGAGACAATCGACGTCCGTCTACCCAGCCCTGCAAAAATACACACTCAAATGTTTGTGGGCAATTTTGCGTGGCCGGTTGGTCACAAGGTGGTTTGGCATTCACACTGGGGCCTTGGAGAAGCAAGTAAATGTTTCACTCATTAAACCGCCGCAAGTGTTCATGTCTTGGGTATATCCCGTAGGGCTCGAGATTGCTAGTGCTGCAGATTAGAACAGCTCGCGTGCCCCAGTGGCGTGTACGCCATGCCTTTTGTCACGCTGGCTCTGCATGTTCTTAAACAAAAGCACGTGCAGGGCCATGAGAGGAGAACAAGCAGTGAAACCACCTTGAATGGTGGCTTGGAAATGACCCTAAAAAGCTTCGGAGGCTACCTGAAGTACATGCAGGGCAAAGACGCAAGCAGTTGCGGTGAAATGGTGGCTTCCGAGTGACCATACATTGATTAGACTACCTGAAGTACATGCGAGGAGAGTTGCGCGAATGCGCAGGGCGTAGGAGGTGCCAATGTGATGACCTGCGTTCGCGCGCCATGAAATACTGTGGTGCGTTTGTTGTTTTGAAGTCCCGGCGCCTGTTCCAATCCTGACTGCGGTGGGTCAGCTGAGAAGCTGTTTCCCATTTTCGTTTTGTGAGCGCATGGCAAGTGGACCGTACTCAGCTCGTAGGTGCGCAAGCCCACTTTTTGCTGTTGGTCTTTGCTCGACTTTTCCTATAGGATGTAAGCCTGTGCAGTCTCGCATCCGTTTGGATGTGGTTGCTTGGAACAGGGGCTCGGAAGCTCAGCTGATGCTTCGGCTGGGCAAGGGCCTGCTTTCCACAATGGCGTGTGTTAATTCGATGCATGTGCGGCCACAGGCGACCGCCTTCGGCAAGAAGAAGAAGACTAACAACAACAACAACAACAACAACAACAACAACAGCAGCAGCAGCAGCAGCAACAACAACAAAAAGGTATATCCCATGTCCAGTAGTAGAAACAGTGGATGATGATGATGATGATGATGATGATGATGATGATGATGATGATGATGATGATGATGATGATGATGATCATGATGATGATGATGATGGTGATGATGATGATGATGATGGTGATAATGATAAGGGCCACGTGCTGCTCGAACGCGGCGCTGTGCCTTGACGCTATGCCTTGGACGGCTTCCTCCACCTGATCCTGCGTCCCGGTGCCTCTTGACCTTCCTGCTGCATGGCTGCTGCTTTGCTGCGGACGCTGGCTTGGTTGGGTGACTTGGCACGGGTGCGTGGGGCGCGTGTGTGATCTAGTACCTGCACTACCTTTTCTACTTGTTCTTCCTCTTAGATGTTTGGATTCTGCAGGTTCTGAATGCCACGGGAAAGTCACGAGGCCTGCAGCTACAGCACACCTGGGTTCCAAATCCCAGGCACTTCTGGCAGTTGTTCTTTTGGCTTCTACTTTCTAGTTTTGCTTCCTCATCTAGTATGACCTCATTGACTTCGAACATTCATGCCAAAGAGTGGTGGCCCGAGGGTTCCAGCTCCGCCATCAGAGCTGGTGAAGTCACACGGACTTGTACTCCCTCACTTGATGCAAAGATATTTAGGTGTTTGCTACCTAAGATTTGCGCTTGGTATTCTGATCGCTTTAGAAATCAGAATCTTCGAGGCTGGTGTGGTGTTCTGTTGGTAAGGCGCAAGCAGTTTTGTAACAACTGGTGTCACATGTGTATGCAGCTGTTGGTTCTTGGGCTAGGACGCAGTGGCCTGATTGGTAGGCCTGCGCCCTGGTTTGGCGGTATAGGTATCTTTGCGTACGACGTTTAGAAGCACGGGATACCCGACGGGATATCAGAGCAGCAAAGCTTCTACATGTCTTTTTCAGGGGTTTTGGGTGGCTCTTCAGTTGGTTACCGCTGTCTTTCGCTTTGGCAGTGCAAGGACGAGAAGCGCGGCTTTCCCGCATCGCCCTGTGGGGAGGATGGGTTAGAGAATGACGCCTGACCGTTGTAGTATGTGTGCTTGGCATTCCAGATAGGAGGAGTGGCTTGAGTGTGTAGGGAACTTTGTCTGGCGGTTTCTGGCTGTCTGACAGTACCGCGAGACTACCTCGAGAGGCTCGAAAGCCTTGTCGCCAATGCCAATCTTGGGTGGCTGGAGAATTTGAGACGTGGTGGAAGAATCTCCTTCCTTCAGGTTCCAATGCATCCTAGACTACCGAGAAGGCGATTGAGAAAGGGAACTTGGCATGCAAGGTGTGTGAGGAGTGATGGTGTGGGAGATGAGGGGGTTCATCCTGCACAGCCTTTTCCCCTTCCTTTTCCTTTGAAGCGGCCACCCGTGTTGATTACCTCGTTGATTTTGGAGAGGAGCTCTGCTTGAAATTGCTCGGGTGTTGTCACCTGAGTGGATGAAAGGTAGATGACACCCTTGCCTTCCCCTGCTCAAAAGTGGCCGTCATTGGTCACCAACGTGTGGTCTTTCCGATTTTCTCAGCGACTGCCATTGCCACTTTCGACGGCAATCCCGTGACGCAGGTCCCAGAGTGAGACTTGAGGATGGATGCGAATGTCTTTGCTTGTGTTATTAGTTATCCTTTTCTTGCTACTTGCCAGAGGGTTTCTCGAACTTTTCCCAATTGGTCTCCTCTCGGTCGTTGAATTGAACCTTTTCCTTGAGCTCGTCGATGTTGTTCTTTGTGAAGTCTAGTAGTTTGGATCCCTGCCGTGGCTGGCTCACTGTGACCACTGAGAGCGGTGATAAAGCGTCTCCTGAGATGCCTGCACGCTTTGCCAGTTTGTTGATGAACCTGTCCCTGGACTCAGCTTCTGCTACCTGTTGGCTTCCTTGTACTTCAGGCTTGGAGTCGTCGGTTTCGCTCCATTCTCCCACCAGGATTTCACGTTTGGCCTTTTCGCGGAGAGAGTCTGCATGTTAGGCCATAAGGTAAGTCGTTTGCGACTTTGTTCCTGACATTTGCACGTGTAGCTCTTGGAGTTGTGGGACGAGTTTTTGGGACCTTCTGTGGCCACTGTTTTCGTGCACCTCATCTGCGGCACGTCGTTGCCGCTGCCGCTGGTTCTGGAGTGGTACCCGAAGGTTCATGGCCATGCTTTGATTGAGACATAGCCCGTTCAGGGGCGGTTTGCCAAAATTAGAATTTGGAGGCTGGATGACTAAGTTGCCCTCACCTGAGCTTAATGCTATCAAAATGACTGTCATAATTGATTCACAATCATCATTGGAAAATGCTATAGCTGCGCTGCACGTCCATACCGGGGCAATGGCCATCCCTTGACGGCGACTGCAGCACGAATTTCGGCGGAAACTCGCTTGCAAGCAAAATGCGCAAAATACAGGACGACTCACCTTGGAAAGCACTGAGCTTGCCGAGGCACTATTGCATTTCTTCGCGATCCTGGGTCCTGGATCCCATGTGCAGTTGGCCTCTGTCTGGCACAACCACCGAGGGCGTGGGCGCTCAATTACTGATTCGTAGAAAGGGGTCTTCTGCTCGGCCCAAAGTCCGGTGGGGTTCCACCAGGCGCATGCACAAAGGAAGCCCAGTACCTGCCACCGGGTTCTCAGGTGCTCCTGGCATGGGAACAGCAGCCAATTTGGCCGCAGGAACCTTGCCATAGGCGATGGGCATAGGATTCTTACGAAGTGCAGCAAGACCCTTCGCCTTGGGCGGGGGTTGGTGGTGGAGCAACGCCACCCACTGCTGCGTTCACGACTTCCACAAAATGGTTCCCCGCATTGGTCTCTTCGATGCAGATTGCTCTCTGCCATCGGTTGTCACGAATGCTGCGGCCCTCGGGTAAAGCCTCCCATCCCATATGGCGTCCTGGAGTAGATATAGTTGCAGTAATATGAGGGAAATCCCAAAACCCATAGAAAGTGGCAGTGGTGGTGTTTTCGTTTCGGTTCACATTCTATCTACTCCAGGGATGCTTCTAAAATCATGTTGAAAACTATGTCACCTGACGGATTCAGACCTTTCCACTAGCCCCCTCTATATAGTCATTATAGTCTCGGCACTGGTCCATCCCATGCTCCAAGCAGTTCAGACCTCAAAGAAGTCAGCGAAGTGGGGGAGGATGGGGCATCTACAACGTCCAAAAAGAAGCGACCGAATGCGATACACAGAAAAAGAAACCAAAGAACCAACGGCCATACAGGCCATACACATCAAAGGGTTCCGCCGGGGCACCGTTGAGCATCGAAACCACATCGACCGAAAGCACATCCGAAAAAACACATCGAAACCACCCGCCTGCCATAGGAAAGCGACAGCTGCTGAAGCAAGGTCGAAGACCACTGACCTGATTCACTGAGTTCCAGAGCTCACTCCAGGCGGACTCGAGGCTGAAGAGCCGGTGGTCCAAAGCGTCACAGCTGGACTCGTTGGATTGAAGCAAACGAAGAAGAGGAGGTCTCCATGCTGGTCTCCGCGCACAGGTCTGGAGAGGTGTGAACTTGTTTGAGATGGGACCGTGATAAATGGATAAGCCAGGGAAAAATGATCACACTTGAAGAGGTGTGAACTTCTTCAAGAACATGATTGGATCGAAGTGGATCGAAGTGTTTCTTTTTCTGGATGGCCAATGGCTATGCTTTTTTCCTCAGAACAGATCGAAGCGACAGGCATAGAATCTCTAGTGCCACCATTGGTCCAATTGGACCACTTGAGGGACCAATATGGACCAATCTTGACTTATGATTCACGATGTGCTTTCTATATATTCATGCTGTGACTTTACTTCCACTTGAAGCCTGTTGGGTAACCTGAAGCCTTATGAGGTTACCCAACAGGCCCCCGGACCACGTGGAAGGTGCCGGTCTTCCTTGGGCTCCGCGTTCTGAACCGAGTTGGGGTGGCGAGCGGCGTGCTCCGGGACCGCTGGACCGTACCGACCCCCATACTGACCGGAGTCGCGGCTGCGGTCGCGGATCGAGTCGCGGTCGCGGTCGAGTGGACTAACAGTCACATCTTTGTGACCGCGACTCCATCACCAACAGTCACCAACCTGCCTTCCTTCTCTGATGAGAAGCCTGGTTCCCTGTCCTTTGCAATGGGATCCCAACCTGTGGAAGGATCGGTGCTTTCATATGCCGAAGGGGGCGCCGGGCGAAGGAATGCGAAGACCATCTCATCAATGGCCGAGATCCCACCCCAGACTCACCATGCGCATCGTGCACCTCTCGCTCACATGGTTCCAGAAAAAGAGCGTTCGTCCGTGCGGTAGGATGGGGTTCGGTCATGCTGACGAGGTGCCTTGCTGACGAAAGGATGCCAATAGTCTTTGTTCTGCAAGTCCCAGAAGATGTAACCTCACCCAGTCCAACACATTTTCGCTGCTGAGTCATTAGCTTATAGTCAGCGAAGGGGAAAAACCAATCCCTTGACTTAGAGTCGACTGAAAATCACAGAGTCATGATTCCCTAACCTAATAACCATGGCCTTCAACCCAATAGCAAAAGGAACCTAGTAGGAATGGCCTCCAACCTAGCGATGGCCTCCAACCTAAGAGCAATGCTTTAGGGGGCCAGTGGATGAGATTGGAAAGAAGTGGATAGGATGACCACGTTCAATCCGAAGACCAAAAAATGTGCGGTTTTCACTCCCTGGAAAACCATGAGGATTTCAGGGGGTGAAGTGGGACTTCACGAGCTGTTTGGGATTCGGATTGAACGTTGGTCATTCCAAAAGGCCATTTTCCAAAGGCTCATTGGACCCTCATAGGGTTCTGACCCTCGCAACTTGGGTTTTGGACCTCAAAAGGTTCTGCCTCTGGGAAAAGGCCACTTTCCAGCCTCGTGAAGGATGAAAACTTAGTGTAATTCGACTGGATGGTTTCACATTCTATCCACTGGTCACCATCCAGGCCGCTTGGCTGGTGAAGAAAACTCAGAGTCTTGGCCCACCATGGCTTTTCTTCCTGCCCTGCATGGCAGGTATCGGACCTGACACCTTCGCAGGGTTCCGGACCCTCCAAAACCCTGTATTGTGTTTCAGGGCCCGGATTCTTAGGGTGGATTTCTAGATCTTTGTACCGAAGAACCATCGTTTTGCCGATTTGACAGTTTAAAAAAAGAAAAAGAGAACAGTTGAAGTAAAACATCGTAAAACAATATGGTACGTCAAGAACCGAGACCATTGGACACCGTTTAAAAAAAAAAAAAAAAAAACATTTCTTGTGTCACTTCCCACCGGCGGCCGGTCCGCGAGTCACACGCCGTGACTCGCGATGGAGCGGGGCCGGCCACGCTGCGGTGGGGCAAATAGACCATGGGACTGGAATGAATATGTGCTACCCTAAGGATCCGAAGGGACCCTCTTTAGCGGTTCCAGCCCTCTAGTTCACAAGGGTTTGGGGTCCCCGAACACAAGCAGCGTGCGGATCCTTAGGGTACCAAGCTACTAGTAGCAAGGATGCTATTAGTTGGAGGCCATCGCAAGTATCCTAACAAGGACGCTACTACCCTACGGATCCGGGTAGTAGAAAGCCATAGCAACTTACGGTTTACTTCGGAGTCCGGACCCCCTTTTCTCGGGTGTGCCGTGCATCGATTCTTATAGGGTACCTTGACCCCGACTTCAACCAGCCCCCTATATGCCTTGGTGTCCTGCAGGGCCCCCCCCCAAAGCCTCACCAGGTTCAGAGATCAGAAGATGTTGCAAAGATCTTTGAAAAGAAACTTACCGTAACTCACAATATCTACGCTGTTCGGAATCACTTGGGTCCGGAAGACACCTCATGCGACTCATGCACAGATCACTCACAGCGAGACGTTCCGCGGGGTATCCAACACGACCTGTCTGGGACTGGAAGATGTACCGATCAGTTCCCAGACGCTCCATGCGACTGCCAGTTCGGACTGCCGAGAAACGGCCAGGGGTGGTGCCAGGGGGGTCCGTCTGGGGCGGCAGTCCGAACTGGCAGTTTCATTAGGCGTGTCTGGGGTTTGGGTGGTTGAAGTCGGGGTCAATGGTAAATATTCCAGTCCCAGACAGGTCGCGTCTTGGAGAGTGACTGCTAGAAGTTGATGCAAAACCCTAAGAATCCGGGCCCGACACCTGATTTGCAAGGGGTCCGGACCCGAACCAAACCCCTACTAATACCCCAGAAGTCCAGTTCGACTATATTTTGACCGGCTGAAGGTTTCAGGAAGTTCCCGAAATCAGGTCCATTCTTTTTATAGTCGACTGGACTCCCAAGGAATACGTATTTGGAGGGCGCGGATTCTTAGGGATGTGAGGAAACCTGTGCCATCGGAGGACGATGTGTCCACAGACGGTGTGTCCACAGATCTGGGAGTTATGACCACACTCCCTGGAACTAACATGGAAGTGGGTGGCATGACCCTTGGAAGGCCCTGTTGTGTGACCTCCACTTCCACGTTAGTTCCAGGAAAAGTACTAACTTACACTTGTTGCTGCGCAACAGCATGTTGATTTGCTGCTTCCTAACCTTCACTCCGAACAAAAGCGCTCTCGACCACCCAAAAAAAAACAAAAAAGAGCTGCCACGAAACCCGCCTCTCGACCGCGCCGGGCAGAACGCCGCCCCTCTGCATGTTTTGAGGGGACGGTCTCGCGCTGCGGCGGGTTCCCCCGCTTTCACGACCGCTCCACTCCGCAGCGCCGTCTCGGACCCTGGGTGCCCGGGCGGGGATCCGAGTCTTGTCGATTCATCCAAATGTTTGCATTGTTGAAGACCACCTGGCACGTCCCACTTCCAATCCGACTCGAGAAACTCTGCCAGTTGACGACTCTCTGCGAGGTAGACGGTATACCACTTTGGAGGTAATATCCCTTTTACAGCCTTTTACCATAACCCACCATTGTCAGGCCATCTATGACCCTGCTGTGCGTGTTCGCTGCTGGCCGGAGCAGCGCAACAGAGGCGGCCGTTTTCAGCCAGGCTGAAGAGGCGCAAGCTTTCTCGATACCCTTCTTAAGGATTTGTCCGATTGGAGTTGAGAATTTGCGGCACAAATCTAAACGGCCCCGTGGTGCTCGATCGGCCCAAAGACAGCGATCACTTCTTTCATCGAAGAGGCTGGAATGTGTTGACCCAAAGGCTCAGAAAGGACCCTCAGTTCGCTAGGGTTTTGACCCTCACAACTGGGGGTTTTGGACCGAACCCACATGTAGCAGTTGGTTCGTGGTTCGGGGTCTCTGGGTAGAAGATCTCAGCGTTCTTCATGCGAAAAAAGTAAGACACCTGATTCTACTTCACCTGGCTGATTCGGTGTCAAAACGCACTCTCACACCGACAAGGTCACAGAAGCGCGGACGAACGGGCCCCATCGCAGGTTCGGTTCGAACGCATGGTCTAGCATAGCGAAGACGTCTACATCGGTCATTTCAGCCGGAAACTGGAAAGCACTTCTGAAACATATTGTACTGTTCAGCTTAACGAGCCGAGCTTGTGACATGGATGTGGTCAATCGGTGTGATGAATTTGACATACGTCCTCATTGCTTTCAGCGAGCTGAAGAAGGTTCAGAGAGCTACGGAGGCTCACCAGGCTTGCCTCGACGCTGCGGTAGGGCAAGACACTGTTGGAGTCGCCTGGCTGGGTGCCGCATCGGTGCCGCGGAGTGGGGTGCCCATGCCCAGGCCGCTGCTCATTGGTGACCAAAGGCAGAAAGGAGAAGAAGACGGTGCAGAAATGTATGGATTTGGCGATCGATCCATAGAAGTAAGGCGTTTCAAACGTCAAATTGTTCAAGAAGTTTTCCTGCAGACAGTCCAAAGAGATCCCCCAGCCCGGCGTACCCAATTAATTGGATGAGATGAAAACAACCCCCAGACATTCCATGGGACTGCCATAGATGCCGCCCCATTGACCACCCAAACCACCCCAAATGTAGGCATATATGGCAGTCCCATGGAGCGTCTGGGACATGGACACAGAAAATCCCCGTGGTTTGGACCATGTTCCAAATACCAACCCAGTGGTTTTGAGTCCCTGTGGTCCTCTACAGAAGTGCTTTTCCCTACCCAACTGACCTCGGGACCTGGAGGGATGTTCTTTTCCGTTTCCGCCCTAAGAATCCGAATGGGCCCTCCTTGGCAGGCGTCGCACCCGCCCTGCTAAGACAGGGGTCCGAACCCGAACCAAACCCTATTGAGGGCCCCGGATTCTTCGGGCGCGATCCTCCGCTTCGCGCGGCGTGGCCCAGCGCGCGATGTGACGATGCGCGAGCGAAAAGCTCCGCTTCGCGCGGCGGTTTGAGCGGCTGTTGCTTTCTCCCTGCTTCAACGTCCCGACACCAACCTGAAAACACCAAGGTCTTACAGTTGCAACAGATGTAGATTAAGTTTATTCCATTACCAGTTACCAGTGGATGATGAGGTTCCAGGCCTCTGAGATTCTTGTAGACCGACTGTCACAAGTAATAAGGCAGACCCAAGGTATATGCAGTATAGGCTAGGTCATTAGAACTCATCTTCTCTCCAAAAAGCAGCACGGTCACAGTCCTCGACACCGTCCCGGTTCGCGCATGCGGTTCTGGGTGCCCCTGCTGTCACCCAAGTAGGAGTTATAGGCCTGGTGAGCTCTGCCATGGTCGGCCCCACGCAAGGCAGGCGCACCGTCTTGGTTCGTCTTCTTTCGACGGAAGAAGACGACGAGGCCCTTTCGGAGGTAGACAGTCTTGATTTGCTGTACAGATGTTGGATCCTACTCTCAAGGGATGGATTCGTGGCTTGGATTCTCAGCCCCTATTCGAGAAGGAGTAGACTAGACTCAACAAAATATCATGCCAACGCATGATAGCGGCCACCCCTCCAGCAGCTGGACCAGATAGATGGAAAGGGTCGAATTTCATGGGATGGGAGCTATCCTCCACGATGCTTGGGAGGATCAACCCTAAACCCTAAACGGTGCGACTCCTGAGTACTCCTGGCCCCACTCTGACTCCTGGTGTCCCTTTTCAAGAAGACGGCGTGATGTAGCTATACTATATACATATACATATACACAGGTGCAGGAGTTAGTGTATCTCATCGTGTCCTGGAAGATCGGGCGCTCGCCATGAATTCATAAATGTTCAGAATCCATGGATTCCTCAAGAGCTGCAACTCCAGATCGGGCTTCTCATCCTTTTCCCAGGGCACCACGAATGGAACCGGAACCAAAAACCGCCCTGGAAGAGGCCCGCATGGAACGTCTGCTCCATGGTTGGTCGCCCGGTTCCGGTCTCAAACGCCGGGTACCCGGAGTCCCCAACCAGGACCTTCCAACAGGTGGTTTTTAGAAGCCTAACAGGTGGTTTCTGGGCACCTGTTGTCACCAGGAAGCACCTGTTGGAGGGTCCAGGAACATGACTGTGGATCAAAACCGGGGTTCGCCCACCCTTGTGTCCTTTTCCCACCAAAAAGGAACAGATAAAAAATAGTAGTTCTTCGAGTAGGAAACCCCCGGTGGCGCCAAGCCGGACCAACACCTGCGGGTGGATGTATCGGTCTTTGATTTCACCCGATGCAGAGGGCAAAAATAGAAAATAAACTCGCAAGAACTCATTGTCTGACTGGTGCTTAGTAGGGAATAAGGGAAGTTTCGCCCCCAATAGATATTCTATTGGATCCATTCTCTCATTCCCTGCTACTGTGAGCACCAGTCAGTTGTGGATGGTCTGGAACCAACATGGAAGCTTTGCGGGAACGTGACGAAGATGGCTTTCCTTGAAATCGTTGATCCGAAGTCAGTTTCTTATGACCCTTTTGTCTGGGGGATGCAATTGCCAAGGGAGACTGACGAAACTGAATTGACGTCTTGCCGCAAAGCCAAGGGTACCAAACTAGAGGTTTTGATGGGCATGCATGTCTTTGGTTGGAGTGTCCCCTTTGACCATTGTAATCTGCTGCCTACGACTCTGCCATCCATTGTCACTGCGTGGGAAAAGAAAAACAAGTACTCTGTTGAAGGACATGAAATTTGGAATGTCATGTGAACCACATGTATTGAAACAACACCGATGTGTATTAACAACACGAATGTGTATCAAAATAGGAAGGCTTCCCAAAGACCTCCTGCAAAAAGGAAAATAGACCAGTGAGGGCGCTCACGGCCCCTTTGCAAATGCACGCACCAAATTCATTAGCCCAGAATGACACCTCATGTTGTATGGCACATGTGAAAAGAATAGCTACCTGTGATCGCTGGTGGCACCAAACCCCCTGTCACTGCTTCACATGCCTTGCGAACATCACGCGCTGAAACGCGATCGATCGCGGGACGCGAAGGGAGACACGCGATAGACGGCCTCAAAGTCAAAGCGATCTCTGGGGTTGTACTCGACGGCCTCACCAGTGAGCCAGCTGAACAGGACGCATGCGTTGACACATCAGTCGCTGCGCGGATCTAGACATATAGAACTCTATTCCCACTAGAACTTGGGAGCGGCACCACAAAAGTCTTTGCGTGTCATCATCGACCCTCATCATCATCCTCCTCCTCCTCCTACTACTCCTCATCTTCACTTGCCGACTTGGAAAGAGAACAGGAATGGGATACGTACATTGCTAGTTGTTGATACTCCAAGCTGCGCTGAATTGCGCAAACACTTATAGAGATCCGGACCCAGGTCGCCTGGTAGTTTTATAGCGTTTGGCATAATTTGTTATAGGTATTTACATGTATTTACAGTGTTTTTGTGGTTTACCCGCAGGGTGCCTGGGGAGAGCGACGCGCCCAATATTTGATGGTATAGGGGTTACATTGTTATATATGTTGGTTGCGTTTTTGTGAGATGAGTAAGCGGCAGGTGGGGGGCGAAGTTCGAAAGTTTGTTGCGTTTCATGGTTCAGTGTCGTGCAGGTTTTGGCTTGATGGAATCGGAAGCAGTTTTATGTCTGTGTATATATAGTGTGGTGTTGTTGCATTTGGCATTCGAAAGTGATCGAAGTTTAGCTCGTTTGACTTTCCAACTCCTTTACTTTACAGCCGTTCTTTTAGTGGATCCGTTTGTGTTAAATTCTTTGATCGAATTGGCGACCGGGAAATTGGACGATGTGAGTGCTTTTGTGTTGAGACGTTCTTTAGATGAAGATCGGTGGGTGAAACCAAGCCAGTTCTTGAAACGGATCGCTCAACTCACGAAGTGAAAAAATGGTGCGAATGGAGCAAGCGCTGGGTGGGAGTGACCAAGCGGTTCCCCAGGCGCCTTGTTTACACCAGGCGACCTGGGAACCGCAACCACGTAGCTAGAATAATCTTTGGGTAGAGGTCCTCAAATAATTCAAATTACGCCCACTACATCTCCTGTTCCATCAGGGGATTCATGTCTCAATCCGGATGAGGTCGGGTCCGCCGTTGACCGGGCCGGCTTCTTAGCCCCTGAATCCGCCGTTGGGATCCTGCTTCGCCCCCCGGCGCGCTCTGCCTCTAACTCCTCGTCATCGTCAAAGAGAGGCTCAGCACATTTGTAGCACAGGAGGTAGCGTTGTCCCGCCTCCACACGCGTCTCCGGGCCACGAGGCGGGAGAGGACGGCGTCTCGGCGTCGCGGCGTCTCGGACCGGGGGTGAGGCGCGACGTCTCGACGTAGGGACGATGAAGAGTAGGGACGATGTCGTACGCAGTGCATCCCAGTTACCACTATATAAGGAACCATGGATTCTAGGTCTATGGTTTTAGTCTTTGGAAACACTGGTTACCAGGTATAGTGGTAACTGGATGCCCTGGGGTAGGGAATGAGCTCTTTTCGACGATGATGGTTATCCCAACGATGGTAGTGACCAACTCTGAATGAGCTCATCCCAGTCTGGGAGGTTGCGATGAGATCGTCCACTGAATGAGTCATATCATATCCCAACCTCCCAGCGCGACGATGGCGGATGATGGACGTGGCTCATGGTTCGGCCAGCCTTTCCCCAACAGGACGTGATGTTCTCTTTTCCCGACGGCGCGGCGCCAGGTTTACTGGGACACAGCCTCAACCACCAATGCTTACTCTTCAGGATTCACTCATTCCCTCATTCCTTGCGAGATGTTTGTCAGAGTCCTTCTCAGGAACCAAAAGGATTCGTTCTCAGTCGATCCTCCAGATACCTGGAACAATCGATGTGCTCGTGGCCTTAAAGGAGTCACCTGAGTCTCTTGTAGATACCTGGAACAATGGTGTCAGAGAAGAATTACAGTAAAGGAATTGGTATCGCGTGTTCAATAACCTAGGCAAGTGCAAACGGGACATGAAAATGTGTTGTCGTTTTCTGCATGGACACCGAGAATGAGTGAGCCAACCCAGAATCTCGGCCTGTTTTCTCATGTTCCACATCAATTGAGGTCACGAAAAAAGAAAAACGAAGCTCAAGTGCTACCAACGCCACCAAAGCCGCCACCCACACGGTTTGGGGTTTCTGGCCGGGAGGGTCGGATCCTTGAAAGATGTTGAAAGACTCATTTGCCAGGACCTTCGAAGTGACCTCTTGAGATCCCAGAATGAGGTCACTTAGGTCTCTAAAAAAGGTCACTTAGAGTCTCCAAAAGAGGTCACTTTGAAGGTCCTGGTGGAAAACATTATGTTTGGGGGATTCATATGGATTCATGCCATGCGGATTTGTGGTCTGGAGGTTCACCATTATGGCGACGGTCAAGAATGTCATGCACGGCGCATGTCTAAGGATTCACGAGGATCAAAGTGAGACTCACTGCCTGCTTGTCTAGTCAGGCAGCACCCACACAGAAATTAGTAACTCCATATTCTTTGTACTAAGTACTATGCTTCACAGGTCTCACCTATTGTATTCCTCATCAACTGTACCCCCCATGACACACCCAACCATCTTCGGTCGAACCAACCTTCTGCGCAAAATCAACAAATCAATACACCGACAGCCTGACAGCTTTCAGCCTTTGCTTGTGGCTCGACCCAAATCCAACAAAGGACCCGCGAGCCTTTTCGCAGGTGGGACAGCTGAAGCCACGATAAAAGTAGCTCCCGCCCGCCACGGCGAAGCACATCGCGCAGTGCAGCGCGCTGGACTCACCTGGGTGGCGCAGGGCTGGGCCGAGGTGGGTGGGGTGAATGCGGGGGACTGGCCCCAGGAGAATGACCTTCGTTGACCTACTTGGAAGGTCAAGGAGACCGTGGACCAGGGCTCTGGCTTTTGACCCGTCCCCATATTGCTTGTGGGTCTAGAAAGAAAATGAAAGCGATGAAAGCTATATACAATGGTGTTACGGCCCGAACCCTCACTCTGACCCAATACATGCGGATGTGGATTTGATGGTTTCTCATGATCATCTTGCATCTCTTCATGCGATTTTCTGGTGACCCAAACAAAACAACAATCCGCTTTGAAAAAACGGCCATTGCAAAACGGCAGCGTTTTGCGATTCGTTCGGTGCCATGGTTCAGATCCAAACACTGGTGCAAAGCAATTGAGTAGATGGCACAAACCTTGAAACGATTCCCCAGACACTCCATGGGACTGCCATATATGCCGCCCCATCGACCCCTTTTCAACCACCCCTGGCCGTTTCTCGGCAGTCCGAAGAACGGCAGTTCCACGTGTCGTGTCTGGGTTCATCCGACTCCTCTTCTTCGGTCCTTTTGGGTGATTTGGCGGTTTGTGATCACGTGCATCCAAACATGTTACCTTTGTGTACATCCTCTATCATCCAAACATGGCTCGTCTACTCAGTCCACTCGGCTACCGGGTTTGTGTGGAACGACGGTCAGGTGAGGTTTGGAACGTCCGTCAACTCCCTGAAATCAGACGGTGGCCCACGGATGGCAGAGGCTTTCCCGCAGAGACTCGGATTCATCACTCAGAAGACTCGCTGGTCCAAAGACCCGTTTTGATTTTTGATGTCTTCCATGGTCCACGGTCCGTTTTGATGAGGACTGGGGAGTGTACCTCTTTCTGATGAGGACTGGGGAGTGCACCTCTTTGATGAGGACTGGGGAGTGTACCTCTTTCTGGTGTTCTAGAATTCGGCAGGGGCAGGTGATGAGTCGCAGATCGGTCCAGACGGGTGGGTCAGGTGGCTGGATCTGGTCCAGACCTGGTCCAGACCAGTCATACCGCACAGATATCTCCGGCGAAAAGGGATGGATCCACACCCATCAAATCTGCAGCAATTCTGTGGTTACTCCTCCAGCTTCCAGTCAGTCGTATTGTTTTTGTTGGTTCAGAAACTCGAAGAGCTTCAGGGCATCCAGTTCTATGAGCCTTCAGGTGCATCCAGCCACCCAAGATGTATGTTTTCACTGAAAAAAATGATGTCTTTTCTTCCCGGTCCATCCACCACCACCACCACCACCACCACTTCGACCTCAAGCCGCACTCTTCGCCCCCCCCCTTTTCGTCCAGGTACTCCGATCCTCTTCCGGACGTTCCTTGAGGCCTCCAGGTGGGCACGCACGACCGCGACCGCGACCGTGACCGCACGGGAGGGTCGTGGTGGTGCCTCGACATCGACAGGAGCTGCACTGCCTGGAACTCACATCGAAGTGGAGAGCGCTTTTGTTCGGAGTGAAGGTTAGGAAGCAGCAAATCAACCTGCTGTTGCGCGTCGTGAAGGTTCAGTGTAAGTACTTTTGCTGGGACTAAACATGGAAGTGGAGTGAAAACCCCCTGTTTGCAGAGGATTGAACATGGTCTTCCTTTCGGGGCCATGCCGTGCCACTTCCATGTTAGTCCTAGGGAGTGTACCCAGATGGGGTGAAGGCAAGACGCCTGACAGGATGAAGAGCAGTCTCCCTAGAAGAAGAAGGGATCCTCCCAACTCCAACGGCTGTTCTCAACTCGTGTTGCACATCCCCCAACTCCCACACTCCATTCAGCAGTTCAATCCCCAAAAGGAAAGACTCTAAGACTCTTACAGGAAGTACAGCAAAAGTATACAACCAGCTCTGCGGTCAGCGTAAAAACATCTTGTAATCTTGATTAATCTGGATGAGTCGGGGGAGTCATAAAAAATAACAACACAAAAACAATGATTTGCGGAGTCCTTGATTGATGAGACCAGTCTGGAAAAGGTTTTTTGAGTTTACGAGGCCTGTTGTAAGCGATGATTTCTGTACCAGAAGATTTTTTTGAAAAAGCTGCGAGCTGAAATCACACGCTCACAACAGGCAAACATAGGGAGACCTCCTAGGCAGCGACCCCCTGGTTTCGGTTCGGGAAATAGATCAGTCTAGTCATTGTGCCAGTGTGGTAAAAATAGGGCCGACCACAACCCTCTGGTATGCAGACCTGCTGGTATAGTGAATACCCGGCCAGAATGTGGGCCCTCAAATACATCGGGTTGGCGAACCGGGTCCGTTTTCCCCCTGCCCTTTGGAGTTTCCGACCCCCAAGGTGGAGAAGGCACAAACTCGGGATTCTTCGGGTCGGATGTAAGGCATCGATGTCCTCGCCCGATCGACCTAATCATGTCGACGGATCCGTACCGCGATGCTTTGGGAGTGGAGCCGAGTGCGATTCGTCCGGCCATGGAGAACACCACCGTCAGATTAAGGGGTCTTCAGACTGGTCGATGTTCCACGCAAACCCTGGGGTCGGAACACCTGAGACGTGTCTGAGTCTTTAAAAGACACACCTCTCAATGGTCTGCATCTAAGAGGAACCTGATTTTTAGCACTTGGTTTTGAGATGTTTTGAGGCCGTAAGGGGCACTCCCTGCTGTCGTGCTTCAAATGGGAAGATGGATCTCCCGCGCTCGCCGTTCGTTCGACGCTCCGCGACGCTCCGCGTTCGAAGCTCTGCAGCTTCACTTCCAGTGGTTTCAGAGCTTCGATGGCACCCGAGAAAACCCCACATGTCCTAGACAGATGGGGGTCGAGAAAAGAACCACCAACATCCAGGTCCAGCTCACTTGTGCCATCGAAGTCTCAATCCACATCGACCGGTCCGCAACATCCCCATCGATTGCGCCAGGCCCAGCCGAAGCGAACCACTGGGAGCGAACCAGGCGCCACTCGCCACACGGCTCCGCCCCCCCTCAGGGGTTCGACTGCCAACACAAAAGAAAACTCAAGAGCCCTGAAGAAAGATCGGAACCAAGGTCGGCTCAGATTGTTTTGAAGATGGTCTTCCGTTCAGACTTCCTGCCGGTGTGGTTCTGGAGTTCTTTCGTCAGGCGGGGGGGAGAGCAAGAACGACGACTTGGCGATGGAAACGGGAAGACAGCCGGGCGGACCTGGTGACCGGGGCGACCCTCCCTCATGTACCGCCAGACATGGATTGTCAAACCTCCGAAGAAACCTGACAAATTGACATCTTCATCAAGAGTTGACAGAAATTGGACGCCCAACATCTATTCCATTCCCCGACTTCTCTCCCCGCGCCTAGGTCTAAGACATCCACATATACCACGTCGTGCTCGTGCGTGCCGTTCTCCACCACCGGTGCCGCGGTGGCCCTCCAGGTGAAACACCCGCGGTAGGCCCTAGGTTGGGGTTACAATCCAACAATTCGTCAGCTATGGAAACCCTAAACCTTCCAAGTATTTCCAATATGTTCCAAGACCATTCAAATCCGATGGGACAATATGCAGTGAAGATCTTGGTTGGTTCATTTTGACCCATGCTTCAAGTTCCTTCTTTCCAATCTTTCCGTTGGGGGGCCCTTGGTTGCAGACACCCCGCCGGTGCCGTGGAGGAGAAGGACACCTTCGGTTCCGAGGTCACGGTGTCGAATGCTGTCGCATGCGTCTGTCGCATGCTTCAAGCAAAGACTGGAAACATCTCGTTGGAAGAAAAGACAACAGCAAAAGAAATTTCAACCACCAGCAGTCACAAAGGGGTGCCGAACTTGGAGGATAGAGGTGCCCATTATCCATTCACTTAGGGACTAAAAACCATCCCTTTGTGACTGCTGGCAAGAACATGTTCAAACAAATATCAGACAACCATGTTCAAACAAACTTCGAACATTGGAAACACATGCGTTTTTCTCAAAAATGCAAACCTATGTTGGAGCCGCGGGGTGCTTCGGTTTTTCTGGTGTGCCTTTTGGCCTACCCTAAGAATCCGGGCCTCAAAAGGGTCCGACCCGTAGAAAGCTACTCACCAATTAAGACCGCCAACAGGTCCCAACAACCAGTGAGGGTGCTGGTGGTAAAACAAAATAAAAGAGACTTGGCTTCCACCTGGTTGAAGCTGGCGAAGCTTGATTTTCCAGGACCTCTGGCAGTCCGGTCGTTCTCCGATGTTTTTCCTTGAGTGGTATTTCACGTATGCTGAAAGCTGAACACATCCTTGGACCATCAAAACCGCAGATGCCAGAAGAATCCACCTTTGCTGAGTAGGTGGAAGAACGAGAGAGGAAAGGGAAAATGACAAGGAAAAGGACCATGAAAAGGAAAGTAAAAGGAACATGGAAAGGAAAAGCAAAAGCAAAGGCAAAAGGAAAAGAAAAGGAAAAGGAAAAGGAAAGCAAAACAAAAGGGAAAAAGAAAGAGACAAAGGACAATGAAAAGCGTCTCGCAGTTTCACCCGCCCCAGCCTGAACATGGACTTCTTGGTTGGTGTTGGCGGAGCAGCTGGCGACGAAAGGCGAAAGGCCAAAGCCGGGGGCCGCGGCGGGAAAGAGACGTACCCCGGGGCCCATTGGCTTCCAAAACGTCCGGCCGCGTGGGAGTTGGTGTTCCGTGGTGGCCGTGGTGGCCGTCTGTCTGTCTTGTGGTTCATGGAGCTCGCTCGCTCGGACTAGTTGGAACACTTCGTTCCATGCACACCCCATGTGGCCAGGTCAAGAAAAGAGAGCATAGTTCATCATCAAAGAATTGCTCAAAATGGGCCAAAGGACATGGGCTTTGGGTCCAACCTCTTGAGATTTAGGTAATCAGTGCCTACATCCAAACATCAACACCCACTGCACAGCGAAATCTCTACATCAGACTCAGGTGGAATCTCAGATCCTGGCTCCCGAGCTCAGGATCGCGGGCTGTTCCCCCCGAGCTAGGATGACCCCAACCACTAGAATCACTGGAATTAGAACGGTACTCCAAATCCAGCACTCAGAGATGCACAAAAAAATGTGCTTGGTCTAGAATCTTCTCACAATTACTTCCTCATACTTCCCTATCAAGAATCCTTCTCCTGTCCTCCACCGGTCGCTCCCAAAAAGACCCCAACCTCGCGCCATCCTCGCCTGCGGCAGGGTCGCCCTTGAGGACCAATCGCCCCAGCCTCCGGCCCTTCATCTGCCGTAGCAGGCGCCTGAACCGGCCGTGCCCAGCCGTGGGCAGGCGCCGAAAGCAAGGCCAACACCGGATAGGATGGACACCAAGAATCGTGGTAAGTCATGATGGACGGGATGGATTCGGGATGGATGAATGAAAGCTGTTCCAAAAGGGTCTTTTCCATTCTTGGAAGGGCAGTCATGGGCGCCTTAGTGAAGAGTGGAAGCACCGATTCGTCCTTTTTGCGGTGTGAAAAAACGAGCTGATTCGTCTCATCATATAACTTCTATATTGGTCTCATTCATTCTCCCATATTCTTTTGTTGGAAGTCCACTTTCCTCTACCAAGGGGCGGGGGGTCCACGTCCATGTTTGTTTTGGGGGGAGGGTGATGCTGTCGTCCTGCTGTCCCCCAAACACCAAAACACGAAAACTGCCAGGGAAGCCGAAGGGTGGGCGAGGATGAGAGTGATTCGACTGACTGGTCAAATGAACCAATTCCTCAAATTATACAAACAGGGATGGTCAACCAAAACCATGGTTTGTATAGGGTGTAGGTTTTGACCCAATTTCGTGTAAGAAGCTGTTCTAGAGTTCGTTCTGTTCGCTCCGAATTCTGCGTCTGCGCAATATTCTCTCTTTGCGAGATACCGACATCGGCGGACAGATGATGGCAGGTCCAAGCTCTGTGAAACCCCTGGTAGGTTGACGACGACGACCACCACCACGACGACGACGACGACGATGATGGTTGGACAAGTGAAGTTGGTACAGTAGCCGTTCTTAAAGGAGAACTGTTCGCAGGTGCTTTTGGGCACGGATGCAGTACAGCCAAGCAGGTTGCAAACACTGAGCTTCGGCCACATGAAGCGGTAAAAAGTCGACAGTACTCAACAGGCCCTAAGCTCTAAGCGCAACCCCGGAAGTCAAAGACCATATTTAACATCGTTGATCTGGTTTTGTAGTGAAAAACCCTTAGTGAAACAATGGTTGTTCGGTAAAGGCTATTAAAAGAATGGTGGTTCGACTTCTAGGGGCAAAGTATAATTGTAAAATCGGTAGGAGCAGCTTGCCGACTTTCGCTTCTGGGTTTCGATATTGAGCGTGTCTTTCACAGCGCAGCAAGACGCCTCAAAATCCCATCTTTCGGCGAGGTCTCTAAAGGCAAGGACTCGGAATCAAACAATAGGACTCCAAGTACCTCCTTAGAAGGTATTTGGACCCTCTGAACCCAGAAGGTACTTGGAGCCCTAGGGAGATAGTTTTCGGGGATTCTTTTACGACCACTCCACGCTTCACTGCCCCACGCTACGCTCCCGGCCACGCCTCCTCCGCCGCTCCTCCGCCTGGAGATCCGCATCCTTCATGCTGCGTGCCGGCCTGGGCGGCGGCACGCGCGGTCCCGACGAGAAATGTGGACGGGGCGGTCAGTCGGGACGTGGTTAGCCCACCAAACGCTCAACCAAGCCCGTGAAATCCGATCTTCCATGCAGTTCTCCCAAGCCACTCGTGTAATTGCCCCCACAAACACAAAAAGGGACAAGACCTGCAAATGGGATGGGCCAGGAGATCCTGCTTCACCTATTATAATTACCTGCAACGTTTCATGGAGACCATCATGGACCAAGGCTCCAGGTTTTTGAAACGACCCCATCCCCATGTGAGTTTCACCCCTGGAACCGCGGAACTGCCGTGAACCGTTCCGTTTCTCGGGGGGACCAGCGCCATCTCCGCGGACCAGCGGCTTGTTGGAGGGCCCCGGAAGCAGGTACTGCGGGTGTGCGAAGCGCCGCCGCAGCTGCAGCGTGCCAGTGCCCAAGAAGGGCTCCCAGAAGCGCACCGTGCCATCCTGGAGAGGGCTGGCGAGAGCTGTGGGCGCGCTGGGTGTGGGTTGTTCCACCCAACATCTGGTAGGAACGGAGAGGTTCCAGCACATGCCCACGGAAATGAAAGAATCTTGATGAAAGAACGCATCTTGATTAAAGAGCTTGAGTGGACTTCTACCCTCAAACAAAACATCAGATGTTTGAATCCATGGATGATTCTTCACATCAGAAATTGCTGCAGTCCTTCCATCTTCTTTGGGATCTGGCATGCAGCTGGAGGTATCTAAATCTCATTCATTCTAAATCTCATATATCGATGGCAGTCTTTCAGATGCCCGTCGATCAGTTCATCTTTCCAGGTTGCGCGGCGTCTTTCCATGCGTCCTGTCCCAAGGATCGTCGTGTCTGGGACATGTTTGGTTGACCGGTGGCCTCAGGTACTTGGCTTCCAGATGAACAAGACGAGACCCTGGTTCCTCTACGAGGCCCAGCTGCGGTTTTGGGTTGGGGGGAAGGGTGGTGATGTCATGTGTGGTTTCATGTGGTGGTTTCGATCCAAAGCGTCTCCGTTTCATGGTGAGTTTCACCCAAAACACACACACCCCGAGTCGACTTCGGAGACTCCGTTTCAAGTCGAGGACGGCGAGGCTTTCTCTTCGGATGCATCTTCTGAGAATCCCAACCACCCAGACGCGTTCACAGCTCGACTGGTCCCTCAAAACCTAGGGATTGGTTCGACCCCAGACCCCTCCAGAGGATTCGGGTCCGACCCCTCCAGAGGATTCGGGTCCAGGGTCGCGTCTGGGCAGATGCTTTCGAATCGGTTTTTGGGGGGTTGGGTCCACACATGCAGAGTCGAAGGGATGTGCAGGGTGTGGACCAAAGGGATGTGCAGGGTGTGGTAGGAAGCGTTCGTCCGTCCCGAAAAAAGAGTGTTCTCAAGAAAGCAGAGCTATAGGGACCAAAGGATGAAAGCATGTGTTTTCCTTATCCTGGCGATCAGTTCAGCAACTCCAAAATACGCATGGGCATGGGGGTGTAGTTTAATAGAGAGGTCTGACACCAACACCCATTGGTCTATTTCCCTTCTTCCGGGGACCTTTGGGAGGTCTATTACACACCCAAATGTCATCAAATCTCCATACTCCAGACTTGAGCCCCCCCCCAAAAGCCACCCGGTCCTCTTCAAAGACTGCCACCTCAGAATGCTGACGTGCTGAGCAACAAAATGCTGCACCGTGCTGGGCTTCTGGAGGGTTTGCCCAACCGTAAGGATGAACTGGATGAAACCTAATCCAAGATCTTCTCAAAAACCATCTCGAATGTCGACTTTGATGGTTTGACTTGTATAAAGACCCCTCCGACTCCCTCTCTCTCCCCAAGCTCATGGATACCAACCCTGGTCTATTCGCATCCATGTTCCAGTAATCCATGGAACCCCGCCCTGAGTGGCTTCGAAAGTAGACTCTCCCTGACTTGGAAGTCCAAGAGCTGAGCCAGCGAAGGGCGCCAGGGCCCCAGAGCTTCGAACCCTTCGTTCAGTCATTCCTGTCCTCATATGGGTCTTCCAGTACGGGTGGAGGGCTTTCGTCAGTGGCGAAACTGATGAGTTGGTTGAAGTGCCAAAGGAAAGGAAGACAACCGAAATGCATTGCAGAGATGGAGAGAGGAACGAGTGGGACAATCGGAATCGGACAGGGGCTCTTCACTGATACGAAGCACCCCAAGAATCCGGGCCCTCTGCAGTACATCGGGTTTTGTGGACCCCTGCGAGGCTCCGACCCCTGCCATGGATTGCCCAAAGGATTCTTTTAGGGCACCATTCTTGTTATGTTTAGTTCTTAAGTGAGTGGATACTGGGCACCCCGGGCACCTCCATCAAGCACCCCTTTGGAACTCCTCCACTCTTCCACCAAAGAGCCCAGGAGTGAGCGTCACCCTTCAAGTTCGTCCCACAGCACACGTAGGCCTGGGCGCGAACAACGTCCGTAACGCGAGCGCGATTCCAGCGTCCAACGACGTCGGCTGCGCGGAGCCCAATGGGCACCAAAAGGCTGGTATAGTTGTCCGACGGCGAGTCGAGTCTGACGAAAGATGAAGGGCCGGCTCCAGTCCCCTGGGTCTCCTGTTCCTGAACATCCTCATGCTTCGCAGTCTCAGTGCCTTTTTGTGTGATCCAACACCCGTAGCACTGCGGTCACCGTCCTGCCCGGTCAAAACCGCCTTCCATCCAAGGCCCTCTCCTTTCTGCGTTTTTGAGGGGGGCCGGGCTGAAACGACGAGCCCGACGAGCCCCCAGCCCGTGCGGAGGAGCATGAATCAAGTGAAACGTTTGAGGAGGCGATGGACCTCAGAAAGGAACGGAGGAGCATGTTGAGGAGAGCTACACTCCCTGAAATCATCATGCTTACGTGGAGGGCATCCCCTATTGCACACATAGAACATTGATGAGCATTTCGTCAGATTCTCAGAAGCAAGCCATCCGTGCGAGTCTGCGGCATAGGCTACCAGAGGTTCCCATCGTCATCCGTTATCCGTGACGGTACCAGGGCGGAGTGAAACGAACGCGTTCTTTCTGAGCTATCACCTGTTGGCAGGGACAAATGGTCCTCCTTTCCTTGCCACGTCCACTGTTGGCGGGAGTGTACCTTATGCCGCTCTGATGGGCTCGCCAGACATGGCCCCAGGAAGGTGGCTCGCAGCCGGGGGGCATCACCCAAGTGCCTCCACCCAGGGGCGCCACCGTCGGACTACGCACGCGCGCCTTGAAGGAAAGCCCAAGCAAGAGGCTGCAGTGCAGCAAGGCATGCTCCAAAATCTAGCGGTGAAACACGGAGCAGTCGACTGGGGCTAACGTTCATGTGTATACCAGTATATAACTCAAGTATATATTATATAATATATAATATGGTCATATATGGTCTGTAGAGTCAGATCCAGAACATAAGCCATCTCATGAGTGCCTTTTTCCGCCGTGTTCAAAGAGCTGCATGACCCGCAAGAAACCATAAGAAACCACTTCTTGGGCAAAGAAGCCGTTGATGTCTTCACCGCCTTTCAAGAAAAGAACTCTTCCTTTGGCGTGCAGCTGCAGAGATCCCAACCACACCAGTGCAGCTGCACCAACAGCGCCCTGCTGTGCCAACAGCCGTGCCTTGCCCTTGCGCAGCGCACAGAAGAAGTTCGGAGTGCTGACCTCGCTGGGCGCTCCGCCGTGAACGCGGACATCTCCCCGGGCGGAGCGGCGGAAAGCACGACCGTGACGAAAGGGTGAAAATCATCACCCGTCCTCTAACCCTATAGCATCCGAGCTTTCCGTTCGACCATGTTTTTAATGGTTGACCTAGTTTTGTAGTGTAACATCCGTATATCAAATACACTTGACCATCGACCGTCTATATAGGACACATCCCTACCAGCACACCACTAACTAGAGGGTGGTCAAAAAAATAGACACCCCCTGACTGTGTATGTCCTTCCAATCGCCACTCCTCCGTGGTCCACTTCGCTCTTCAGCACCGTGTTGGACCGAACAACACGGACCGTGCGACGCTCTGACCGGTGCGGTCAGACTGTCCCAGACGAGGTCTGGACCCTTCAGGGACCCGGGTTCCACTCCGAACTGCGTCAAGGGTCACCTTCGAAACTTTAAGCCCTATTGGTGAGGGGAGCCGGGAGAAAGGCCTGTTTTCACGGTGCGTCCTGTTTATTTGAGTTCAACGAAGTTCAATGATGTTAAGAAGTTTGAGCTCAGAATGTAAACCTCCACGAGGCGGTTTGTGCACATCGGCTTCCGCTGCTTCGATTCCAATCATTAAACTTCTTCTGAACCCCGAAGAGATCTATGTAGTACAGACCGTCACATGGCTGTCACATGGCATTATGGCACCAAAAGACCTGTCCCGGTCAGGTCGAGGTGCCATGACCCATCACATCTCCAGCCATGCGAGGACCCTCCAAGAGGTGCCTCTTAGATCTCTTAGAAGGGGTGCCCCTTCTAAACCACCTGTTGGAAGGTCCTGGTTTAGAGCTTCTTCATCAAACCCTCAACCTTTACCTTCAGCAACTCACTCTGCACTCAGTTTTTGGGGGTGGGGAAGACACATCCTCCCAAAAACTGTGTGGAAAAAACAATAAAAACACGAAAACCCACCCCCAAACACCAGAGATTCCCGTTATTCTCCTGCCAACCCCCTCCCCGACTCCCTCCCCGACTCAGTTCGTCACCGTGTCCTCGGATTTGCTCTCCTGAGCAGAAGACGACGATCCAAAGACGGCTCGGTTCAACCGCCACGGTTCGACCCGCGGTCTTCGTCACCGAGGCGTTCGGGACACGCGAGCCAGTGTCGTGCGACAGGGGTATACACTCCCTGCAACTCACATGGCTGTGGGTCAAAACACCTATCCCCTTGCACCAGCATAGCTTGACCTCCTTGGTCCTTTCTGTTCATGTTGGGTGGGAAAAACCCACCCGGTGCCATGACCCACAGCCGAACGCGGCATCCGCACCAGCACCTTTTTCCCAGCAGAGGTGGAAGAACCCGAACTAGACTATCCTATACCAGCACCACCCAAAGGGTGGTTTATAGACCCCCCTGAAGATGTATTTTCCATCTAATAACCACCCCTTGGGTGGTGCTGGTAGGTACCCCCTGGTTACGGGTCCTAGTTCAGGTCACTTAACCCACCCACCTCTGCAGAGGTCTATCTTCGGATCGGTAGCGCCCTTCGGGGTGGAGATCGCCTCTCCATGTCTCTCCCGAGGTCAGTCTCAAGACGTCACAAGACGGGCCTATTGGAAGTCGGGGTTGAGAACATCCACTCACCTAAGGGCTAACATCTAATAACCACCCTGTCGACTGTGACTTGGAGTCACAGGTTTCTTTTTATGGTCTGACTCGGTGGCCCGAGTTCCAGATATTGTTCCTTGGCCCTTGGGTGGTGCCCCAAAATCGTTGAACTGGACTGGGGCCATGGGCCAAAGGGACTGTCCCATATTTCAGAGGATGAGTGTCGTGTGCACCGAGCCTCTCAGCGGCGACTTGGGGGTGCTTATTAGGGTTTCAGTGGATGATGGGTAGTCAAGGCCCTTTCAACCCGTGTCTCGTTCCTGGGAACACGAGTCTCCCTGGGAGCCATGGGACCCCTGGGAGCCTCCGGTCCTCGACATCCAGAGCGGTACACCCACCCTCTACAACAAAGAGACACACATCTCACGATGTCCCACGTCGGAAAGTCCAAGGCATCCTGCCCTTTTTGGAGTGCGACGCTCAATCCCCTGGCATATCATGGCGTCGGCCATTGGAGAATCTGATTCCGCCACCTGTCGTAAAATAAGAATACGACCAACTTGAACGTGGAGGTTTTAGGCTCTCCCATGAAACGTCATCAGAAAAACCAGCACAGGCGGCGTAAATGTTTTTGATGACTTCACCTCTGTCTGAATGTCCACCATGAAGGGGAGGTTCAAAACCCAAAGCCCGCTACCAGACTTGAGTAGTCTATTCTGCTCATGTTCGTCAATCCAGGTCCCCACGCCATCTTTACAGATCCAAATCCCCCGTCGAATCCTTCACCAGTCGAAACCTTCTGCCCTCCCAGATTGGCGCCTTATTAAAATAAAAAAAAGCAGACATGCGGACCGCCGTGCATTGGACGAAGCTAGGAAACTTCATGACGTTTCTCGGCCTAAGGTGGTCTTAAGACGTTTCTCGACCCAACGTCCACCGCCACCGTTAAAAAAGAAAAAAGATCAAAACAAGATAGGAAAAAAACCGCCGCCCACAGGTGGCGCGGGCCCCGCCGTCACCGACTGGGTGTTTTCTCCGCTGGGCGAGCGACCATGTAGGGGAAGCAGCCCACGTAGTGGTTGATGGCCGTGGCGCAATCGACGCCGTGCGGCGGCCGCAGCACGTCGCAGAAGCGCGGCAGGAAGTGCTCCTGACCGGACCGGACCGGTTCAGAAGCGAGAATGGAGCGAGGGACGCGTGGGGGGGGGGGGGGCACCCAAGTTGGAGCAGCTGCAACATGAAGAAGGGAACAATAACCTGGACCCTCCAACAGGTCTCCGAAATGGAGGGTTCTTAGGCCCTAACAGGTTTCAATTGGTGACCTGTTGGAGGGTGCTGGAATGGAACATGAAGTACATGGAGCAAATATGCTTCCCCTGGCCGCCCATGTTGTGGCGTGCTGTGGCGTGCGCGCGCGAGCTGAACGGTGGTTCTTTGCGACTGAAAGGGGCCCGGCTTGGTCCTCTACCGGTCCAGGGGGCCCAGGCGTCGACCGTTGGTGGCCGGAACGCCGTGTGGGGAAAGCGGTGCAACGCGTTCTGGGCCCGGAGCTTGAAATCGAAGAGTACGTTTCGACCTCCCGGGTCGAAAGCCCGGTTCGCCCATGACCGAAAGCCCGGTTCGCCAGCGCCCGGTTCGCAACACGGTTTGCTGGTCCGGGTCACCCCGAAGAGGTGTAGGCCCGACGCCGTGGAGCGCCGGTGAGCAAACGGATTCGTGGTGGACGTCAAACGAACGAACTCTCACGTAGAGCAGCGAAGGTCTACAGACTGATCTGGTGATCTGCGTCAGTCGTGAGATGTTTCTGAGATCTTCTCCATGTCCCGTCTGCATGCACCACCCAGCAGCTCATAAGGCCAAAACTGACCCACTGACCGCCAGGGGGGAGGATCCGCCACACGTATCCACCCTCACAGCCTCGCGTCCACCACACGCGGATCCAGAATCCATGCAACCAGGGTCGAACATCACATCCACGGGCCAGGGTCGAACATCACATCCACGGGCCCTGGATGTTGATGGGGGGGGCCTCGTGTCAGTCTGGATCATGAACAGCTGAAAAGAACCAAGCCCTTTCTGAACTCCACCCACCGTTTCATGTTATCCAACCGCTGCCAACGGCTATACCAAAATTCTTCACAGAACTTGTGTAAGACACCTTCGACCTTTCCCGTTGATGTGATTTGCCGACGTGAAACAAACAAAACAAACAAGCAAGCGTACCAAAACAAAGGAATAATCCAAAAGCAACCAGCTTCTTCAAAGTGACCTCTTTGGAGTGCCTCAGTGACCTTTTACAGGCCCAAGTGACCTCAAACCAGGTTATCAAAAGGTCCCTTTGAAGAACCAGGAACTAGGCACTGATTAAAGCCTAAGCTACCAAACATCAACCAAACAAGCAGCGCTCCATTCCCGTCCTGTGCCGACTGCACCGGCCAAATGCTGGCGGCCGTGCATTGGAACTGCCGCCCCGTGCGGCGGAGCTCGTCCTGCTCGATCTGCTCCATGTTCTGCGAGCGGGGCGGGCCGATGTCAAACCCTGATATGACCTGTCCCTAGAAGTCGAACCACCATTGTTTTCATAGCCTGAATCCTGAACCACCATTGTTTTACTAAGGGTTTTACACTACAAAACGAGATCAACCATTTTTAAAATGGTCTTTGACTTCCAGGGCTGTGTTTTGATAGGAAAAGACCATATCTTGGGTGGTTGGTGGCCCAAAAAGGGGAATATATACACACCCTAGATCTTCCAACTGTGCCAAATGTCTGCCTGTTCATCTATAAAACCAGCTAATTTGTCATAGTTGGAAGATCCAGGTATGTGTAGAGGCGTCGACCTTGTACCATACCTTTGGGGCCTGCGGTGGTGGCCTTGTTTTCTTCCCGAAGCCGCAAGAAGATCTGCGAGAATTCCCACGGCGCGTGGTTCTAGCTGTATACCTTTTGTGCAAACGCCGAGGTAAAGGTACCTATTGGTGGTGCACCACTGGGGTTTATGACCCCCTTCCCAATCAACCAACCGTATTGCCGGGCTCGGGATAGGCCTATGGCTGAAGCCGGCCAACGCTGTGGAGTGAGTTCGACCCGACGGACACCGACGGAATCTCATCGGGGCAAGCCGACGTGGAGTCGGAGGATTCGTTCCAACCAACGTGGAAGAACAGCTGGGAACCAAAGGTTCCAGAGGATCGATCTCTTTTTCGTCCAAAAGGGTTCTGTTCCTCAAAGAGGAGGAACAGGCCTCAAACATGGCCCAGACACTCCATGTAATTATGCCCATCGATGCCGATCAGTTGGGGTGGTTTGGGGGGTCAACTATAGGTATATATGGCCGTCCCATTAGTCGTGTCTGGGTTGGCTACACTCATCAACTGGCCGGATTCCGGGCAACACATCCGCCCGACCCGTCGCTTCTGCTTCACTTCTGGCAAAGACTCGGGAACAAAAACTGAAAAACACTCCCTACCAAAACAGTCACGTAAAACACGTCACTTCTTGGTAGGGAGTGTAAAAACCTTCAAACACTCCCTACCAATACCTGAAAAGAAATCACAGCACCTGGGACCATCGCCGCATTGTGAGGACCTTTCCAACAAAAAAGATGCCTCCGCAAACCCACATGGCTGTGGGTCAACAGCCGGAGCTTCAAACTCATCCTGGTAGGTTGACCTCCCGGGTAGGTTCATGACTTCCCTGGTCAACCAGTCAACCATAGTCAACCGGTCGGTTTTCAGGTGCCCCTTAACGAGTCGGACGGGACCGTGACCGTGACCAGACATGACCCGTCGGGCCTCATGAATCCCATTCAGCTCATCGGCCACTTCGTCCCTCGGTCGACACCGACGACGGTGTCGTCGCGACACGCGAGGGACGAGCGGCGGTGACACGCCGACACGCGAATCACGCGAATCACGTTGAACGCGACAGACGGAGGTGGAAGACCGAGAAAAGACGGGTGAAGTGATGCAAAAGCGAAGACCAAGGTGACGAGCAATCACCAGCAAATCACCACAGCCAAGACCAACGACCCACGACTTGTCGCGACTGGTCTCGACGATGCGACCAGTAGGTTGAAACTCCTGTTTCGACCTCTGGACGAGGTATTCACCGTGGCACTTGGCCCACAAGAATGTGTCAAGTTGGACAATAGACTATACCTGGACCCCCAGTCGGGGTGGTTGATGGACACCCCGAATCACCTCTTTCCGGGGCTATAATGGACACTCGGGTCCTCCGTGGTGCAAAACGTGTGTTCATCCAAGTTCGTCCTTGCAAGGTTCCAGATCATCTGCTTCTCTTCGAACTTCTCAGCCAAGGCCTCCAAAAGCGGACGAGCCAAGCTGAAAGGAACAGGAGGTCAGGACGAGTGGCACGGATCTGCCATGGTTACGTTGGGAGTATGCCATGACTTGGCGTAGGTCCTGTCGTAGGTCCTGTCGAAGACAAGGAATTCAGTTGGCTGGGCAAACTCATCTGTCGTCCTTTTTCTGCGACAGGCTGTTCTCAGTTCTCAGTTCTCCAAACGTCGCCCTTCACCTTGTAGGAGCACGGACGCTACTAGTTGAACCCTTTGTCTCAAATCTTACATCTGGCTTGAAGGGGGGCAGTTGATGAATCCACCGTTCTAGATGAAGGCTCCCTGGAATGGAATCCATGGTGGAAGTGGAATGGAATCCACGGCGGGCACGGGTTCGGATCACCATGTTCAATCCGGTGGTGCCATCGACGAAAGAATCACTCTTCCACGGAGTGTGCGAACCTCAAAACGCCCAAAGGTTGCCCTGGAAAAAGGGAAGACAATCCATCAGTCTTGAAGCGGCCAATGGGTCAGCGGCCAAGGTCGTGTTGGGTCAGCCGCGGGGTCAGCGGCGCAGCATTGTGCAACGTCCTTTTTTCTGGAGTTGGCCTTAAATAAGGTTCGATCCAAAACAATCAAGAAATGCTGATGCAGGCACCCACATTCAAATAGACCCACTTGAAACACAGAAACATCCCGTATAAGACCGCTTTCAATGACCATCTGAAGTAAATCTTCCACAATTGAAAAATTAATACTCTATGTTCTCATTTTGACCTCTACTTGAGAATTCCCTCCCAACCCGCCCTGTGGGCCAGCTCCTTCTCATGCTACATGCTCCGAACCCAGCCTTGGGCAAAGGCACTTCAGCTGGCAAAGCCTTCAGCACTGCCATGGGGTCCAAATCCGGGAGGAACCACATCTCGTAGAAAATGTTGGACTCCTCTGTGTGCTGCTCGGACGCCGCAAACGCCGCGCGGCCGGACGGGAGGGGATTCTGCAGACGAGACGTCCGACGAGTGAGGATGACCATGACGTGACTGAAAAGCCTGAAACCGGGATGAGGACTGAGGACAGGACCAAAAAAAATCAACTTGCTGAGACGAAGCGAGCTAAGCACGCTTTGCTGCAAGACTCCCTGGCTAGGCTTGCAGGATCCTTCTGAACTAAGAAGTATATGATATAATCACATATAATCCCTATACAAGCCAAAGCCCTCATTTTACTGGAGTTGGGTCATATCAAAACGCTACTCAACGTATATATAATAGTATCATGTGTTTCCTTTCCAGGAGAACCCTGAAAAGAATCCTTTCGTCATGGTGTCGAAAAACAGTTTCGAGCTACAGGAGCTTCCTGGAGTCGTGGTATTTTTGAGACACGAGCTGCAGGAGAACCTTCGAGCTGCAGGAATCGCTTCTGTGACGCCTCTCTCTGTAAGCTGCACGTCGTGCGAGGTGTCTGCCAAAAGAGGCACCCAAAAGAACGACTTGTCCTTCACCCCAAAACTGTAACACGCCATGCCCTGCCATGCCAACCATGCCCACACCCCCACTCCCTCCGCGAAAAGATCCACAACTCTTTCCATTGACTCTGTCCTGGCCAAGTCCCCAGGTAAACTTCAACCTGCCGTTGTTCGCCGCAGAAATCACACATCATGTCGACATCACGACATCATGTCGACGGGGTCTCAGGAAATTTGTCCAACCCCCCCAGACTCTTACAGTATTGGATCCAATACTCGCTGACTCTGGGCTCCAATTCTTCGACTCTTGGCTCCTTTCACCCCCTCTTGTCTGACTGGTGCGACGAAAAGTGTCGTAGATCAAGGGTGGCTGGATCATCCAAGGTATCTACAGGGGCGGTGAGTTCCACCCGAGTTCACTCCCGATCCGACCACGTCGCAGACGCTTGTGATGTTCATGTTCAACTCGCCACTCCCGACTCTGAAAATG
Organism: Durusdinium trenchii; assembly: GCA_963970005.1. Classification (NCBI taxonomy): domain Eukaryota; class Dinophyceae; order Suessiales; family Symbiodiniaceae; genus Durusdinium; species Durusdinium trenchii. The sequence continues at coordinate 167,970 of CAXAMN010028650.1, forward strand.
GCCCAATCCTTAGTATTGAGTGGGTCTACCTCCCAGGGCCCAGTGGTGGATGGCGAGGTGTTCCAGGCCCTTCTCTCAAACAGTGATGTTCTTGTTGACCGACTGTTACAAGTAATAGGACAGACCCAACTTATATAAGTATATATTCAATTATATTCACCCTTGGGACTTGAGCCAATCAAGAGCAATCCATCCAAATGGGCGGGGGTGCTCTTCCTTCATTCCACGAGCGAAGGCGACGATGTCCGGTCGGAACGATCCTCATGATCTCGACGAACACGTCCGGCCAACAGGGATGGCATCGTAACATAGGTCCTTTCTGAATAGGGGGGTGCCATCCACGGATGGGAGGTGCTTTTCGTGTTTGTGGGAGTGTCGGGCGATGCTTCTAGGCCATCGGCAGATTTGGGCGCAGCCTGGCTGGTGAAACTGGTTTTGAGCACAAAATTGGGGGCACGCATTCTATCTTGCCATCGAAAAACCTGCTTTTTTTGTGGCTATGAACTCCACTTGTTTGAAGAGCCCCATCTCCAAACTGTGTCCAAAATCCCCTGGAAGTCAAAGACCACGAAACAACTTGCGCCGTGCGTGCGCCGAAGTAGACCGTGCGCCACGGAGCACCATTCCGATCAACGAAGGTGACGCGGTTTTCGACTGTGCCCTCCACCAGGAGTCAGACTGTGCCGACTGTGAAGTAAAGAGACGGAAGTGTTCAACCGACCCGGTACGTACCGACCCTGGGAAGGAAAACCCAGTTTCGACCGGTACCCATGTTCATCCGCTGGAGGAGTACCCTAAAGACCAGTGCTTTTCTAGTGACTCTCAGGCAACTGGGTGGTGGTGCACTTGATCCTCTTCAACGTCCGAGCGACCCCCCGGCCAACACAACCAGTTCAACGCCTTCGTTGTCCACGGAAGGCGCGGACACTGAAGTTCTCCTCGCGAAACTGGGCGTCGGAGAGGCCATACGCCCTGGTTCCGTGACTACATCGCATGAGCCTGAAAACCACTGATTTGTAGAGGAAAATGGTCAGGGTCCATGGTAGGGTGAATTGTCAGGGTCCAAATGAGTCTACTGAGGGTATACAACCTTGGTTGTCAACTGTTATCCACCTTGCTTTCCCTAAAAATGGCCCTTCGTCTTGGTGGAAAGAGGCCCAGCTCAGCTCGCGCAACTTGGCTCGCTTGGTACGATTCAAGGGGTCACGGTTTCTGGACGGTCAAGTTGCTTGATTCTACACACCAGGACCATCCAGTCGGGGTGTCCTGGCTGGACCCCACACTACCTATAGGCTTCCAGACAGGGCACCCCTTGGATGGTCCTGGCACACATGTCCTATCCAGAATTTTTTGCGCCCAATTCCCCAAGTGGTGATTTGGCTGCGGGTCAAAACCGAGCTACCTGGGTTTTTCCCACCCCAAATGAACAGACTGGACCATATCAAGGAGGAGCCATTTCTAGATAGGCCAGGCCCTGTGGGCGCTATAATAGGCCATTTTCAGAGCCTGGGGGGTCTTGGGGAGCTTCGAGTTGCCAGGAGGGGGAAGTCTCCCTCGTGAAGAGTCGTCGAATTGTCCAGCCGAGCAGTTGACGCTGTTCAACGGCTTTTCGCAGACCACGGTCGGTGGATCGCCCCAGATTGGGGTCGGTGGATCGTCCTTCATTGGATGAAAAGGTCATGATCACAAATCGGTATGAACATCCGCCAGGAGTCACATGGAGGTGGGTAGTGTGGCTCGTCCCATCCAGTGAGTGGATGGTGGATGTGGGGACCCCCTATTCTCCAAGTTCGGCAACCCCGAGCTCTGTGACTCCTGGTGGTATCAAAATCTTCCTTCACATAGGAGAGCAGGAACTCGTGAAGAAGAATTGTGAAACCTCTACTTAACTTGGTCATGGGTATGTCATGGGCTCTTGCGGTTGTGGCACACAAAAATTGGACTTCAAATCGCGCAGTAGTACTTCACAACGGACATAGTCCTTTGCACCCCAAAAGAATTGAACAGTTCCATGTAATGTATGTAGACCCCCAAATAGATAGAAAAGTCGATCCGCACTAAAAATGTTTTGGAAACCGTTTCTATATAATATATATATATATTCTATATATGTGGGGATCACCATACGCATATCATTATCATACACGAATATATATATATATATATATTAGGTACTGTACCCCAAAAAAGAAACACCGGCTGCCTGCTTGAAACTTTTTCGAGCCAAATAGGCGGCTCACTGGGAAGAATCACCTCTACCACAATCCACGTACCTTCGGAGGAGGGGCCTCCCTGCCAACCTTCTGAGTCGTTGGAAGATGTTGAATGTTTTTTTGAGGGATCAATTACAAGCACTCCAGCACCACCCAGTTCGGTTATTCATAGACCTCATCTAACTATGTCCTTTCCTTCCAAGAACCGTCCTTTGGGATCTTTGGGTGGTGCTGACCGGACTCTCCCGGGCTTCATCGGGCGCTCCCGTGCTGACCTGCTTCTGCAGCTTGGAAGAAGCACAGACCCACACAAGTCTTCAAACCAACAAAACCGGCCAACAAAACAGCTCACACACATCCCCCACCAAACCCTGCCCGGCCAAATGATCAGCCTTGAGCATCTAAACCACAACCTGCGCCCCTTCTGCTTCGCCCTTCACTGGTCCAAACACACACGAATCCCCGGCTCGTTTCCTGGCGCTTCAGCCGCGCATCACGAGCAGTTCGTGTCACCTCCTGCGAGATGAACCCAACGATCCTCGTCGTAGGAGTCCAGCGTGTTTCGCAGGAGTGACACATCTCACCATGGATCAAGAGCCACTGGGTGTGTATTTGGCTATGCACAGACTCGACCCTGGACCCTCATTATTCATATGGGATTGGACCCGAATCCGAACTGGTCAGGGGTCTGGGGTTTCTCACCCATCCCTAGGTTTTGGGACCAAGAGTCGGGCTGTTTTCACGGAGCGTCTGGGTGGGCCATGGCACCGCGGGACGGACCGGTTCACCACCGAAAAATGAACAGAACCGACTCCGGAAATCCACCCAGCTCCAGGTTTGGACCCACAGCCATCGACCAATACGGAGACCCCCGAAGCAATGGATAGACTGGTCGATTTTTGGCCGGGGGTCTTTTGGAACTCTCCCTATTCCAATACACACCCACCCATATAAGAATATCATGCATCCCAAAGAAGAGGAGCACCCCGTGGGTTCTTGCGTTGCTTGTATCACCGTGCACAGCAAAAAGAAGAAATAAACATCACCATGTGACCAAAGGGCATCGGTTGACACACCAGCTTGATCCAAAAAGAAAAGTTTGAAAAAAGAAAACACACTTCTTGAGGAACTGTGTCTTTCTGAAAAGCACTCTGTAGTTGTATTTGACTTGTTCTATATTTGTGTTTGGGGAGGCTTGATTGGCCAATTCCGGGTAGGTGGTGGATTTATGGGTTTGTGTTCCGATTTCGGGGGCACCTATCGCTGGCCGGGAAAATGCAGCATGCCGGGGTCATCCCCAAAGCAGGTCGCAAGTGGGAAACCAAACGTTCAGAAGATCGAGAATAGAATAGACCCTAGGGCTCCTGGCCCATATCCTCAGGTTCGGTGGTTAGACCCCCCTGGCACCCACCCCAACCATCTTCGAAACGGAGGTGGGCCAGGAGGTGTAGGGAGACTTCTGGTCATGGTTCCTTCCTCTTTCTGCTCTTTCTTCCACCCCTTCCCCAACGTGTTTCAACTCCGGCACCGGGGCAGGGTTCGGACGGCCTCTCCCGCCGCCCCGGCTCCTTTTGAGGCTGTCCGACTTCATCGACGAGAATGTCCTGGGCACCCGCACGACTCGCTCGACCGGGCCCAGCGGCCCCCGGGACCGGCGGAAATCGGACCTGCGCACCAGGACGACAGGACGTGAAGACATCGACCCTCAGTGTCCGGCATCGACCGAACGGTGCACCGGAGCGGTGCGAGAGGAGCCCAAACCGGATGGATCACCATGGTTACCAAGTGAACCAACACAGCGGAACCGGCACCTGAAGGCGGTGAACCGGCACCCCCCCTACGGTTTTGGTCTACGCCGTGAAGCTAGTGAACCCATATGAACCCAACAACATGTTTTTTCCTATCAAAGTTGATGTTAGTGGGGGTCTATAGGGATTCTAAGGTCATATTTAATTTGGTTGACCATTTTGCACGTGGGTAACAAAAGTAACACGTGTTGTTGAGCTGTGTGGGGGGGGGAAAAGTACAGATGTTCGAAGACATCTATCAACCCATCCCCCCTTCAGAAGGATGCTATCATCCGAGATCTCTATGGATTTGTCACATGAAAATGTCACCAACATCCCATCACCAAGCTCCATGTGGACGTCAAGCTTCGTTGAAAATTGACCAAACGCCTTCCTTCTTCGTTCTTCTCAGAGATATGTCCCAAAGGCTGCAAGCAAGTTCAGTATGCTTTGAATACAGAACACTTAAAAACAAAAAACCGCCTGACGCAGCAACATGCAAGCAAAGCTCTCCGGATCCCCCTGCGCCCGAGAAGGTCAGATCTCCTGAAGGAAGGCTTCGACGGAGCCCAAGTGCTCGTTGCTCTTGGAGCCTCCCCACGAGAAACGCGACACGCACAACGCCCACGCGATACACGTCATGTGACAATCCCCAGGCGATACACGCCAAGTGTGGCATCATCAAGCTACAAAAAAATAACTATTGACAGTTGGCGTTCAAAATCTTTTGATCAGTCCAGCAAACAAATTCACCAATGACACTGCCAAAGGGGCTCGTATCCACAGGTTTGTTTCCTGGTGCAGTCGGGAGGTCAAAGGGCTAAGTAGCGATGGCACGGAAAGTGTCACATGTTGTAAGAACTGCTCCAGAAGCCAAGTGCATCCCTTTGTCAGAAGAGTCTAAAGCAGCAGCAGAAACATTAAGGATGCGAAATGTCAACAAAATGTCAGCAACCGATGAAGCACATGATGCGATGTCACATATGACCTTCATATAGTACTGTATCACTTGCTGGAAACCCGAGTTCCATGGGAATTCCCCACCAGACGGAAGCCGGGATCACCACCTCCCCCTCCTGGGCGCCCCGGGCCGATGGTCCAAAGGTCGATGAAGACCGGCCCTTTCCGCTCCAGCTCCTCCGTCGGATGGCGCGGCGGAGCGGCCGCATGAGAGATCATCGGGCGGCCGCATTCGCAGCGCAGCGCTTCAACTGGGGGGTTGGAGCTTTGGATTTCAGCCACAAGGGTGGTGCCGGATGACTCGTCGAACTGGACTTCGATTCTGACTGGTGCGAGTGCTTAGCAGGGTGGCTGAGGGTGGCTGGATCCAGAATCTCTATTGGGGGCGAAACTTCCCTTCTTCCCTACGAATCGCACCAGTCAGTCTAGGGGGTGTGCATGTCTTTAAATCAGTGAGATCCCCTTTCTCGCCTTGGAGCCGATCGCCTGGGAGGTCTACTGGTTTTCTTTTCTTCCCGGAGGGTGGTTGCCTGGGGTGGTCTCTACATCCATGTTTGCAGGTTGCAACCAGCATGAACTTACTGTGATGCTTCGTGCCGTTTCGAAGCATTGCTCTGGGCTGACGGATGTTACACTGCAAAACCAGGTCTACCGTTTGTGTAATGGTCGAATGGTCGAACGGAAGGCTGTCGGACGGAACGGATGTGGCTTGCGTCTCCGAACAAAGACCGCATCGAATAGAATAGGAAGCCCACCAGGTCCTCCCAGGTCGCTTCGTTGTCATCCTGCCGCTCGTTTTTACCTGACGTAGACGAAAGCCAGCCAGCCATGATCAGCCATGCAAGCGTACAGCGTACGTCAAAAAGATCAGCAGCTGCAGTTTTAGAGCTCCAAACCGTTCAATCAACTTGAGTTGCTCCAAGATGACGGGTGGTTCACGTCGTATCTAAAATCTAAATGGTTCCAAATCAATGTTGAATAGACGTTCAGTTGGGTCTTGGCCCAAATCTCAACACCCGCCGCATCGCCGAAGCTGAGCAGCTGAACAAACACATCATATCTTGTGATGCATCCCCCCGTCCGATGCACCACGGGATGGTGCAGCCTTCGCTGCTCTCTTCGCACTTCGCGTCCACGTCACGCCCCACCTCCCGGAGTCCGAGCCTTGTTCGACCCCCCGTACCGTATGACGTCGTACCGACGTCGTCGTGCGACGGCATGCACGCGCGAGGGACGACTCGGACGACGAGAGATTGGTCACCGCGGCACTGCTGGTCTTCGCCAAGGACAACTCGAAGACCAAGTCATTGTTGAAGCTGGGCGACACATCGTCCTGGCACCCGGACGCCCCATCGAACCATGGGGCGTCCCCTGCGCGTCCTGCCGACTGCGCGTCCTGGTCGTGGGTGGGTGGAGACCGTGTTCGGAGCAAAAGGGAAGCTTCGCATGGAGGAGTTCCGAAAACACCTGGGGAGAGATATTAAGATGATTACCTGGACCATCCAAGGGGTGCCCAATGGAAGCCTATAGGTAGTGTGGGGTAGTCCACTGCTTGGATGGTCCTGGTATAAGATTCCCATTAAGATTCCTGTAGTTAGTACTGTTTCCTAGATAAATCTTGGAAGATGCAATGACAAAGATCTGGCCATGGCTGTAAGACCCCACACGTGCGATTTTGCGTGTTGGTTTTTGATGGTATATTAGGTTTCTCTCCGAGGGCAGAAGGAGTGAAACAGACAAAGGAGATACTCTCCCTGGAACTAACATGGAAGTGGAAAACACCCTGTTTGTAGAGGAAAATGGTCTTCCAAGAATCCATGCCAGCCACTTCCATGTGAGTTCCAGGGAATGTATATTATATAGATTATATGATACCAGCTGCTTCCGTTCGGGGTTACCAATGGACAGCCCTACACTGCTTATATAGGTCACCAGTGGACACCCAGACAGGAAGCGCGATATATATATATATATATACCCTGGACGTCAAAGACCATTTTAAAAATGGTTGATCTCGTTTTGTAGTGTAAAACCCGTAAAACAAAGGTGGTTCGGGATTGCTATGAAAACAATGGTGCTTCGACTTCGGCCCGGTATTCTCTACAGCTCCATGCTTTAGCCGTTGAGGTCCCGGGTCCGCACCGACCCCTTGAAGGACCGTCGCAGGAACCAAAGCATCCGGAAGGGGTCTGTGAAAGACCTCCAACGCGTGGGAACCAAAGCATCCGGAACCAAAAAACAGCAATGAAGGATTGAATAAATATGATACATAAGTCCTTGCGGGCCCAGCCACCATCCCTGGCCCAGTTCAACTGCCATGCCAACCCCCAACCGGCCCGGGACCGCCCCAGACCCTGCCTGGCAGATCCGAGTGCGCTTCGCCACACCGTCGAAGGTCACCTGGACAGCACCGTTCTTCGCTTACGGAGCGAGCGGCGGCCGCAGTCGAGCGAGCCAGGTCGAGCGAACGCCCAGAGGGTCGGATCCGATGGACGAACGTCGGCGGGGGCCCGGGCCATGCAGATGTGAAGTACTGGTGGGATCAAAGCTGAACCCTGCTAGCTGAACCCTGCTTCCCCTTTTTTGTGGAGCACCGCCCAGATTTTCTGGTGTCTAGTTTTGGACGGAAACAAACATACCTGGTCCTTTGGGGTCGACATAGGTCGACCACCCATGACCACGGGGGGGTGGTTGAAGTAGAACATCTGCAGACGAATTGAGTTTGGAGGAGTGGGACCCCAACGGTGGAGAGTCGCGACACGACCCACGCGACCTCCATGCGACCTCCATGCGGGGAGTGCAGGTGCGGGCGGTGGGCTGGAATGCTGTGGAGACATGGAAGGAACCCAAATCCTTGTGGGCAGAGGAGTCTGGGTCTGAATAGTTTTAAGGTTTTGAGAGACCCCCGGGAGTCAGGGCTATTGAGCGCCTGGGCAAACACATCGCTTGATGCTGGGAAACGTGGAGGTGGACAGAAGGATTTGGCACCAGTTCGACCCCCACCGTTTCCCCAAGCACTTTGGCCGTCGGATTTCTGACTGGTGCGTCTCGCAGGGAATGAGGGTGGCTGGATCCAATAGAATATCTATTCCAGCACCCTCCAACAGGTGCTTCCTGGTGACAACAGGTGCCCAGAAACCACCTGTTAGGGTCTCTAAACAGCCTGTTGGAGGGTCCTGGTTGGGGGCGAAACTTCCCTTATTCCCTACAAGTCGCACCAGTCAGACTTGGAGGCTGGTCTCGATTTCAGAGTGCCACCGACCCACCCGGCAGGCATTCGCTTCTTTCCATCGGGGTGGCCACGATGCCAGGCCGCGGCCGTCAAAGACCATTTAGAAAGACTGCTTTGACCTGGTACTTTGATGTATTTTTGTAGTGTCAAATCCTTAGTGGATTCAAGTACAGACCATTTACATCAATTGGGCCAGGAAGCCTAGGGTACAGTGACCTCCCGGAGGAGAGGGTTCTCTCCTGCATTTGCGTCATCAAGCTGGACGACGATTTCTATCACCACCTGGCGCCACCTGGCGCCAGCTCCTCGTAGCTTGACGCCAGACGTCAGGCGTTCTGTTCATGTACAGCTGGACGCCCCGGCCGCGGTCGGACCGTCGGACGGAGACCATGCGTTCACCTGGCCAGCTTCCGAATTACGTGTTTCTTCCACATCGGCCAAAGCATCCAGGATGCTGGTGGATCATGGATCATCACACAATTTTTAAAAAACAAAAAAAAACGTGCTCACTCACATGGGAATCATTGGACTTTGTTGACTTTCAGAGGGTCTTCGCAGGTGAAGTCAGCAGTTGGCCTTGCCACAGCTGTGGGGTTACTCCTCAAAGACATGGTACCCCGGCCCTGCCGCATGGCATGGGTCAGATCAAATCTCTCCAAACTGACCACCCGAACGTTCCGTCCCACAAAAGAATGGAGGATTTACGCTCAAAGTCGCCCAAATCCTTCCAAAAGAAACCATGCATTCAAATTCTCTCTGGGCTTTTGTGAACTTTCATTCTGCGTGAAAACCACACATGCCACATCATCCACATCAAGCTGTCCGAGATGATCTGTCCGTCACGTGCGGCGTTTCCCCTCTGCGCGGCGTGCCGCCCCTGCGCCGCCTCGACGAAGGTGTCGATCTCGTCCGTGGGCCGCGTGTCCGGCGTCACCACCCGGTCCTCGGGGCTCGCCATCGACCGAGGAAGAATTTGGCGCGGCCGAAGAAGAACCGGCCAGGAGTCACATGTCGCGAGGAAGGGGTGCCGAAGGAACGGAGGAAGGAGTGCAGGTGCTCCTGTACACATCCACTCACTGGATGGGGCTAAGAACCACCCCTTTGTGACTCCAAGTGGCGCGCAGTTCGTTGGGTGTTGGAGGAAGGATCGGGGTGGTCCAGAGGGGTGCCCCTGTCCACGTCACATCCGCCCCATCCGGACGAGCCACACCACCCCCGAGCTCGACATCCACAGCGCAAATTCATGCGCGGAAGACGAGCGGAGCGTGTCTCTACGTGGATGTAGGAGGGTTGAAGCCAGGAACCCGAATTGAGTTCCATGTACACAGTGCTCTACCAAAAGGTTCTGTGGGCTATTCCTAGCCACTTCTCGCCACTTCAAACATCCTGCTGCCAATCGAAACATGGTGTGGAAGCTGAGGTGCATCATCCGAGCTCTTACTACCTGTCTTACGGCCTGTTTCCTTTTGTCGTGCATGGGAAACATCGAGTTTTGGGGGGGTTGCGAGTGGGTTTGCCCATAGGCCCATAGCCAGTCAGTCATAGAGAATCACACAAATTGAAGTCTTCCCTTTGCAAGCAAAAAGACAAGTCCACTGGTGTTTCGCCCCAACAAAAACCTCCCCCCAAAACCCCCGGGGTTTTGCCCACACAAAACATGGGTCTCCCCCTCCTGGAGACCTCCTCCTCCCGTTTTGCCAGTCACGCGACGACCTTGATGACCTTCACAAAGAGATATCTCTTCCTCTCGGACCCGCCCGGTGCGGACCGAAGCCGAAGCAGCGGAACCGGGGAGCGAGGGATGAGGTCATCACCGGAGCGAGGATGAGGTCAAACCGAACTGGGATCAAAACCCAATGGGTCGGTCTCTGGATGAACTGTCCACGTTGTCAAATCATATGGCACGAATGTAAGGCATCTCAGGTGAAGGCCGCCATCAAGTGCACATGTTAAACGAATTCTTATATGATCAAAACATGCATGAAGTGGTGTTGGCAAAGAAGGGAGGTTTGAGGCTTCATGACCATACGCCATCACTTTCATGACCATGACAAAACCTAGCATTTCTCTCCCCACTTCCTTCTTGAAACCCCGTGTCCTCAAATCCAACTCGTCTGACACATCATCTGTCCTGAGCTGACATCGGCGGGACACGTAGATCTATCAATCTGAATCAATCTGCAGCTCTGCAATTTGGAATTGGCCCCATCCGTTCCAACAGCTCGTCTGGACGCCTATCATATATATATATATATATTATATTTGCGGAACTTCCCACGACACAGCCGTTCCCGACCGACATGCCCCCGGCATCCAAACAACTGTTATTCATCAACAGTCCTGGTTGACTCCGGAAGGATCCACAGCATGTGAATGAACGTGTTCCACAGGTGAAAAGGCCTAGGGCCTTAGGGCTTGTGATGTGTATCCACAAGTTACCATCTAAATATACCGTCCGAAAAAAACCATGTCGTTCAATCAACCGTCTGTCTGGGTGATCCCTTGCGGGCCTTGTGGGGCACCCCTTTTTGTTGACTGGGGGTTATGGCACCAGGAGACCTTGGTTTTTCCCACCCCAAATGAACCTACACTACCTACCCGGGAGGTCAATGCCATGACCCACAGCCACATGCCGTCTGTCTGTCTTCTCGCTTCTAACGCACGCCCGGTGGCTGCTGATAGCGTGGGCGATGATCCACAGCCACGTGGCCCTGCCGGATGTGGCCGTCAGAACCGATGATGCAGAGGGTGAAGTGCTAGCAAGGACCTGCTGGTCCCTGCTGGTCCCGTCCAGTGAAAGACAAGTTTGGGTTGTATGATAATTAATAACAAGTGTTTAAAAGATTAGAATAAGAAATCTTCCATGAAATTCCCATGGTCGGTCCGGGTTCCACATTCTATAGCAATAAAATGTTGGAGCCCACCTTTCTTGCTCTATAGAATGGATTACCCAGCTAACAGGATGGACACCAGATCACTATAGAATCGGGAGCCCAGACCGACCAAAACCAACCAAAATGACACCTTTGTACGCCTATAACCTAAAATAGACCCAACCATAATTTGGTTTACCCCACCCTCATTCCAGACCCTCATTGGGTCAAGATAAACGCTCAAGGGCACGCATTTCAAAAAAGAAACATGTTATAAGGGGTCATGTTTGCAAGGAAATGAAGGTTTCATAAAAACAACGCTTGAAACAGCGCTTGATCTGAGACTATAGGAAGATTGCCTTTCCCTTTCCATAGAATGGATAGGAGTCCACCCAAAAAGGGCTGTCCATAAATTGAGTGCCCCTCCACTTTTGGAGTCTCTGAAACAGAGTCATGTTGTTCGTAGAACCGTTTTATGCAGGAGCCTGGGGGGACAGATTTTATGGATTAAGTTTTTACAGGGATTATAAGAATATCAATAATGTCTTCCGACAAAACAAAAGGATATGTAAATGTAACTTTAAAAAATAGACAAATTCGCGTGAAAAGAAATTAGCTTGGTGGTGGAACCCACCCCACTATCGCTTCTCTTTGAATCGAGCAGTGTGCATTCACATGGTCGAACGAAACGTCTCCAGTCAACTCCAGTAGAAGTGCGCAAAACCCATCGAAGATCCTCTCCCTAGGGATCCAAGTACCTTGTCAGAAGGTGATTGGAAACTGTTTATGTAGGTTTGGAGGGTCCAGTCGTACCTTCTGAGGACGTACGACTGGATCCCTAGGGTCTTGGGAGGTGTTGAGTCACCCACGAACGACGCGAATCGTTCACGACGTGGTCCCCAGGACGGGCGCCTGCAGCAAGCCGCAGCGTTGCCGGTGCACCTTGCCGCCCTCCTGCAAGGCGACGTCCACGCCGCTGAAGCATTTCACAAGAACGACGAGAGAAATACCAGGAGTCACAGAGCTCGGAGCGGCTTTTAGTCCCATCCAATGAATCCCAGACACGACCCACGGGACTGCCATATATGCCGCCCCAGACGACGACCCCCCTGGCACGCACCACCCCTGGCCGTTTCGAAGGCAGTCCCAACCGGCAGTCCCGAGTCGGAATGGGAAAATGGATGTGACAGGGGCCCCCCCGAAAGCCGTCTCCGTTCCGCCACCGGCACCGCCCGACATGGAACTGGTGCAGTTGGACGAGGCTGCGTCGTCTCCGTTCTTCGTCCGCAGTTGAAGCCAGTGGTCACTCCGCGGCAGACGGCGGTAGGACTAGGATAGAGCCCCTTAAAGCGATGGTAGACCCCAAACGGAAAGTGTCAAAGGGCTGCGTGAAACTGTAACTGTACACTCTCTGATGCATTCTGATGTTACACATCTAGGTTGTGGTCTACCTTGTCACTTCTCAGGGTCTTTCTTTGCCAGGGTCGACCTGGCAGTCCACCTCGCCCAACCGACTCCGGGATATTGGGGGGGCTGAGACGGCCCGGCTGAAGCAAAGGATAGTCCTGAACTCAGGTCACCGTCCAAGACCATTCTTGATAAATAGTCTCTGACTCTCAGGGTATGGTGGTATGGGAAAGAAATCACTGGTATCACCAGGACCCTCCCAGTGACCAGCTAGGATCCCTCCCCAGCGGGTCGGTCACCGACATGGACCATCCTCAAGTTCGGTCAGGGTGGTCCCACATGTCCAGTGTGCACAATGAGAGGTATGAGCCGCTCCATGCAAGACTCTTTGTTGCGAACCCAAATCGAAACATCTTGAAGTGAAGCAAACACACATGTCTGTAGTGAAAGGATTCCCCATCTCCGACTTACTGCCGGGTCACTTATGATGGGTTCACTTTTCTGTACATCATCCCCGCTCATCAAAGAACCTCCTCCTCAATCCCACGTCACCCGCGCTTGAATCCAAGCACCCAAGCAGCACCAAGTAGCACTGCCGGCAGATGAGGATCAGTTCGTTAGGTGTTCTTGGTGAGTGCCCCTCACATTCCCTTTAATGTAGGGTCTTGATTAATAACCTCCCCAATTGAAAAACCTTCATCAAGAGTCTATAGTCTATATACATCATAAGGATCTCAAGCAAAAAGCTCCAACTCCAACCTCCCACCGCAAAAAGAATCTCCTCGAGGCCATAAAACCAGGGCGCCGGTCGCAAGGTCGCCTGACGTGGAGGATGTGGCTGAGGAGGACGAGTTCACAGTAGCTCAGTTGGAACTTGGGAGAATATGTTGTTTTGTTGTTGTTCTTTTGGAAGGGAGATCCTACCCTTCGTTCCGTTTGATCTTCAAAGTCATTCAGATGCTTCAAGCCTCTTCAAGCAACCCTGAAGCCCTGAAGCCTTTCAAAAGGCGATGCTTTTTGGAAGTCATAGAAGTCCATGCGGACGATCTGTCATCACACCGCTCCTTCACTCGTAGCGTCCACACCCCCAGGCGCAACGAGGGCGAGCGACGAGCGACGAGCGACGAGACCCAGCTGACGGAAGTTGTAAGCCACTCCGGCAAAGCCACTCGGCTTCCTGGCCCATCATTGATTTTTATGGATCGAATCCCGAACCACCGTGAGTTTACCAAGGATTTTACACCAAATAACCAGGTCAACCCTTGTGTACAAATGGTCGAACGGAAGGCTAGGGGCGGCGGTTTTACCGGCCAGCCTTTCCGTTCGACCCAGTGGCAAACATGGCTGAGCTGGTGTTTCTGGTTCAAAATGCTGTAAAAGAGGCGGCTTTTCGGAGATACACCCATTCACGGTGGTTGGAATCCGTTGGAATCTGGCAAGCGAAGCGGACCCAAGCTCCTCTGTGGGTCCTCCAGTTGATGAGAAGAATCCTGCAGACACATGACTCAGTCCAAGAAATCTGTGAGCAAGCCCAGCTGGTCTGTAGCGAAAGGAACACCAGCTTGGAAAGACTCTACCAACCTCCAGGGGCCCACACAAACCATCAAAAACCGGGGTTTTCCCTAGCAAAAAACCTGTGTTTGATATAAGAAAACCTTGGTGTTTGATGGTATTTTGAGGGCGGCTTACCCATCCAAATCGGCTCCCCACACACACCCCACTCTTCGCCGCGCTTCGCCGCTCCGCTTCGTAGCTCGGCCTTCACCTCGCCGTGTTCCAGCACGCCCCTCAAGGGGATCTCGGCATTGGCCAAGATCACATGGTACCGGCTGCCACCTGTGTTTCTTGGGCACCGTGGCCACGAGTGGGCCAGCTTGGTTCTGGACAGGCACACGCCCGTAGAGATCCTAAAGGCAAATTGGACATGGAAATGAGTCGGAGAAAGACATGATCCATCAAAATCCTATATGCTTATTGGTGATAAGGCCTACCTGGAACCCCCAAACAACCAGAAAGAAATGGTTGTTCCAATATGGCAAGTATGATCCTTTACGTAGGAAATGGCTGGGACTGGGGAAACATCAATTTCTTTCTGGTTGTTTCGGTTTCCAGGTACAAGCCTATAATCCACTTAGTAGGATTCAGAACCCATCCGTGGAGGGTTTTGGGTGGTTTGTGTCGTAGGATTTGACCGTGGGTGGACCTATTGCTGGCCATCCCGGAGGAAACCGTGGACGATGTCAAAATCAATCGAAAACTGGTCATAGCTCTTGAAAGATTCCATCGCTTGACCCCCACTCCGGTATGACTTACACCCGAACTAACTAACCCCTCATATGCACAAAAAAAATCATCCAATAGCTTTAATAGCTTTGCTACACACAAAGCCACCCAAACATCTGTCCCTCACCTCACAACCACGACCACACCGACCGCTCATCCATGATCATCGGCTTTTTTTCACCACCACACCTGACCCGGGGCGGATCTCCTGGCGCCTGGGCGTCCACCTCCCAACTGCGTCACCAACTCTTGCAGCTCACGGGGCTTCTCGAAGCTCATCAAGTTCACCTGCCGACGCACGCGAACGCCCAGACCGCCGCCGATCGCGCGACGCGTAGAACGCATCGGAGCCCCCGGAGCCCGAGGCGGCGTTCGGAACAAGCACGCGCGCGTGAGGAACGAGGAGATCCGAGGGGTCACGACAGGGATGACGTGTCTGCAGTTCCAGTCGTTGGCGAACGAACGCCCCGGGGCCGCGGGAGGGAGAAGGCGATGCTTGTTGGTGCCGATGACAGAATGAAGCTGCTCGAATGACAGAGGGTGTGTTGACGCGGAGGGGTAGCCATCGACGTTGATCCCCGAAAGTTCTCCCTGGTCTTCGTTCTACGAAAGTATAGGCCTTCATCTCAAGGCACCAAGCCAACAACGTGCACCAGGAGTCACAAAGGGGTTCCTATTGGAGGATAGGGGTGCCCATTATCCACTCACTTAAGGGCTAATAACCACTCCTTTGTGACTCCAAGCAAATCACTGTTAGGGCCAAATCATCCGACCCTTCACATTCCACCCCACGGACCGAGTCCCGTCCGCGTCTCGCGGCTTCGTCGCCGTTGTCACCGGTCTTGCGGTTCGCGCGCCTCCAGGGAGGCGTTGCCGAGATCGGAGCACGTGCCACGGAAGTAGCCGCGGAACTTCTTCCGCGTCTCAGTTTGGGAAGGAACGAAGGGCCCCGGCCCTTTCTACACGAATCAACTTCGGGGAGCCCAGCCGGTGAGCCTTGAGAAGCGGGCAGGCGGTTGGATCCTATTCGTCCCCCCAAAAGAGGAGACCCCCTAGGTATCCCTATAGGTCTTCCATGTTGCACAGGATGTAGTCCTCTCTAACCTCATCATCTCAGATGACTCATGGAAGGTGGATGGCAGGTGGATGAGATGGGAAATCTCATGGAAGAGACGGGCAGGTGGATGAGACGGGCATGGGCCCTTTCAAATGACGATGTTCACTCCGAAGACCTAAGTGACTCCCTATAGAGGTAGACCGCTGACGGACTGGTGCAGTCATATTTCAGTCGCGTCCCATGTTGCCATGTGGACAGATGAGCGTCCACGACTAAACCATACGTCCACCAGCAACATGGGGGGGGCCCGTATACCAGGACCGACACCAAGAGGTGTCGGACTAAATTGCCTCGTAACGAGGTGATTCGAGGTTGCCAAAAAGCACCGGGCTTGGAAGGTCCTCGTACTTGTGCCATTTCTCACCTCCAAACCACGGGTACGTACCGACTGAATGCTTCACTTCCCCCCCCTCACCATCCATCGCGAACGGAGCACCGGTCGCCCTGACCGGTCGGATCTCGCGCCAGTCGACCGGTCGCCCAGCTCGGTCGAAAAACACTCCGGTCGCCCAACAAAAAGCACGCCGGTTTCACAGCTGCGGGAAAAACCCCACATGTGGGTTGACATGACAACCCCCCACGTCGCGACAAAGGGTTCCTCGCAGCGTTACGTCTGCGTGTGGTCACCCCCGTTCTGCGTGGAACGCCACCGTTCTGAACCCGCCGGTGCCGGTTCCGGCTCTTCCATCGGTGTCCACCGCTTCGCTTTCCATCGAGTCACCCAGCTGTCCCATAGGACACCGCCACCGTTGTTGCCGCCTCGGGACCAGGGGTCTGGAGGGGCCCGGGTGTTCCTCGACGGAGCTTTCAGCACTAGCAATCCCTTGGAGGTCCAGGTGCATCTGGAGCCATCCACTCAACACAACTAGGGACTAAACACTACTCCTATCTGTGACTCCTGGCAGTGCTTTTGGAAGCATGTGTTCCTGTTTTCCTCGCGAATAACTTGACTTGTAGGTCTCTTTTAGGTGGCGCTGAGAAACAAGAAGGCTATCTATAGGGCTTCTTTTTGAAGCTAAGGGACCCAAGATCAGCATTCCCAAGATCAGCTTGCTCCTTTTCTAGACCCAACCCAAGCGCCAATCACTCGAAATCGAGAGCATCCTTCCACCACTCACAGTCCAAGTTGCTCTTGTTGGAGACCAAATAGCAACTCCGCGTGCCATGTGCCCGCAACGCCGGCGTTTGGACATGGATCCTCAGCCCCGCCCGGAACGACACCACAGGTGTTTTCGAATCAGGGGATCAAGGGGCCATGGGTAGAACTGAGTTTTACATCGTTTACCCTGGAGTGCACAAACCTGAATTGATCCTTTCCTTTCGGCACAGAACACCGTCGTGAAGTGAAAAACGAATCATCCAGGTTACTTTGCTTTTGTTGGATGTTTATTTCCGTATACCGTATACCCATCTTGGAGCCTCTCCTTTGTAAAACATGTCCAGGTTTCTGTTGTTGTTTAATTGGTCCAACCGTCCATCTGCTTGAGGAATACCCTGCTTGATCTGCTGTGAGGAAGATTGGCGGTATAACCCTGAAAGGTCACGAACTTGTCCGTTACTCCATTACTCCGCAAAAACCTAAGTCACTGGATTTCGTCTGATAGGTCTATATAATATGTGGACGATGAGCAGGCCATAACATGATGAGCCAAAGACTTCCATTGTTGGCAGTAGATACGGCATCCGTTAAAGTGCGTAGAAATCATTGAACCGTCCCCATGTAAAGGTAAAAAACAATCCAATTGATTTGGAAAAACCAGAAACTGTGGCAAGGAGACTTACCCCAAACTCGACCAAACCTGGACAATTGATCGTGGAACACTGGGAACGTTGAAGTCCATCCTTGTGGGAAGGTTTTTCTGGATCCACTGAGCACGAGGGGTCCTCAAAACGATGGTGAGGAGAATAGAAGTTCATCTTGGCGACACATGGAATTCTGCCCTTGCAAATAAAGCCGGGCAAGAAACCCGAACCCTCCGAACGACGAGGACCGAACCCAACCATTTGACACCATGACGCAGCCAATGCGTTTGGTTTGGCATCAGTTCTTAGTGACCTTATGGCCACGGACCAACCACAATCATTGAACCCATACTCCAAAATCACACTTGGGGGTAGGCAACCACCATGTAGCGAGTTCAACCGTCACAAGGTAGGTCAGTGCCAATTCCTCACAGCGACTCGGCCATCCCACCTCCCAAACCCCAACCAGTTCGAAAAGGCTCGTCTGATGAATCGATTCATCCGAAGCCAGCGACAGAGTCTGGGCGGCGGCGGCCGAGCCCGGTGGAGTCGCAGCCGAATTTCGGAGTCTCGGCCGGCTTGGATCAGACGTGTGTGAACGGCAGCTGCATATAGACCCCCCAAATGGATAGAAAAGTAGATCCGCTTCTATCTATTTGGGACCCGGGACCACCTCAA
This sequence comes from Durusdinium trenchii, assembly GCA_963970005.1. Lineage (NCBI taxonomy): Eukaryota > Dinophyceae > Suessiales > Symbiodiniaceae > Durusdinium > Durusdinium trenchii. The sequence continues at coordinate 186,263 of CAXAMN010028650.1, forward strand.
AAAATCTGTGGATCTCACTGGTCACATGCTGGATCCTGCTAGGACACCGTTCTTCTTTGGCCGCCACTACTCACTACACAGGCAGGGTTCTCTAGTCACCCAGCAACCCCCGCAAGCGCGCAGGACATAGCGCGATGATTGGCCGGACCTTACAAGCTCCAAGCCGGGCTCTCAACCGTGCGCTTCGTGGAGCTTGGAAAGTGCAAGCGCTGCACGCGTGCGTGAAGCTGACACAGCTGGCGCGTTGAAAGCTGCTCGAGGCTCAGGGTCAATACCTGTCACTACCGGCAGCTGCACTTAAGTGAGACCAGCTCTGAAGCTATGGGCATGGTGTGTCAAAAATGTAGATTGAAGTGGTTTGTTCTTTTTCGACTAAAAAGTAATACCTTTACCAGGTTTATACTAAGTAGATCGTGAATGGATGTGAATGGTCCTTTGTACACATAGCATCTGGGCAATATCTGCAACGTCCTTCCAGGTTGAGGAAAGCTGAGCGAAGCAAGCACCTACGAGCACGAACCCTGCCAAAAAAAAAATGAGCACACATATGAGAGCACAGTCGCCGACCTTGGGCTGATGCCGTTATGTCAGGAATGGTTTGAAAGGCATCGAAAGACTTACCTATGGACCCCCATCTGAAGGACATCTTGTCTACTCTGAAACCACTGTACCAAATCTATCAGCCCTTAGAGTCCGCTTGATACAAGCAGACCCGGTAGTAAGGTGTCGTCTTTCTGTGCTGTTCTCTGATGCAAAGCAAAGGCCATTCTTCTGATGTGGTGTGAGAGCTTCTCCATGAACCTCTCCCTGCTCGCCATCTCCCCACCCATGCCAAACTGGAGATGTCCTCTACACCTGGAAAGTGTCCTAGCATCTCATGGACGGGAGGCTTAAACAAGCGTGGATGGCCATCTGGTTGCATGGATTTCCAGGTGACCTTGCCATTCACCGATCGGGCAAAAGGAAAAGGATGGAAAAGGGGAATTCCGTTCATGGTTTTGTGATGGTTTTGTGATGGTTGTGACACACAGACCGAACTTCTTCGGACGTCTTCGTGGGCGATCCGGGGGCGATCCCGCGTCTGGCGGTGGCGATGAGAGTGGCGAGGAGTCTTGAGGTGTTGGGTCGGTTGGGTCGCTGAGATGGAGAAGAGCATCTCTTCCCTGAACCCACCAGAAACCCAAATCTCGGCACCCGCCGGCAGCGAACGGGCGGCGGAAGGTGGAAAAAACCGGTGGAGGAGGTTGATCTATCTTGGCATTTGCGGCTCCCAGGATGAGAAGAAAGAATCTTCCAGACGCTCCAAACAGCTCTTGGTCCCTCAAAACCCTAGGGATCCTAGATATTTGAGGGTCCGGACCCCTCCAGAGGATTCGGGTACGGCAAAGACTGAACGGAGGGTCCAGCGTCGCGTCTGGGTAGAAGGGGATTCACTCATAGGAAACCTACACCCGATCCGTCAGAAATAACTGACACTGAAACAGACCTTGGCCCCAACCTTTTGAGGTTGGAGGTTGTCAGGTTATTCTCCGAAGAGCAAAACAACCAAACCATTGGTTGATTGCCGTTGCATCTGATCGTGTTCCATCTGTGCTTGGTTCAACAAAAAGGCCCTTGAATTGGAGAGAGAGAGAGAGAGAGTAGTGGCTAAAACGCATCGATCAACTTGATGGACTAGTATACTATCGAGTCTTTATTGAATGTAATTCAGACCCCCCCAAATAGATAGAAGTTCGTAGATTTGGACGAAGAATGTGTTGGGACACGTTGGGGGACCCCGATCATACCATGCATGAGAAGCCTATGTGTCCACATCCCTCCGATCCCCAGAGAGACCGAGAACGAGCCCGCGCGGCGGTGGTCGTGTGGACGACGCGACGGTCGGAAGCTGCGATGGACCACGAGGAGGTTCTGGGATTACGAGGAGTCTGGAGGTTCTTGGACTCCCAAAAGGTCCAAGACGTAACAACTTTAGAACAGGTCGCTCAAGCCCAACGCAGCTTTTCTACGACTGCAGCAAGGTATTAAATGCCTAGCTACTGAGTCTGACATCAAAACCCGACATCTCCAGAGGGTCGAACTGGACATCGCGAGAGTGACGTCACAGGCGGCAACCCGAATGGTACACTTGTTGGAATCCCTTAGGGATCCAGTCGTACCTTCTCAGAAGGTGCTTGGAGACCATTTATGTAGGCTTGGAGGGCCCAAGTAACTATCTCCAACCACCTGAGAAGGTGGCAGTGGATCCCAAACTCAAATCGTTGTCGTGGGATGGCACCCCGGAGGGACTGGTCTTCGGATGGATTTCATGGTCCGACCTCGCCCGAGGGGTTCAGGTCGCGGTCGTTCAGGTCGCAGTGTGGTCCGTCGTCGACCGGGTCTACCGATGGATGGTGCCATGTCTACTCCCCATCCACCAGAAGCAGGAAGGCCACGCATGACCCCGTCCCCAGGAAAAATGAAAATAAGACATCCGAGATCTCCCCTGGTGATCTGATGGAAGAACTTCTGAGCAGTGAAAACAGCCTGTAAAGTAAAGATGGTCATGAGCACGACGTATTTGCTAAGACTTTGTGCAAACGTATGTGCTAGATTGTGCTAGTACAGAATCTCGTTGTTCAAGTCTAGCTCCCAATCCACATGCCGGGTTTTAGCAAAGCACATCGATTAAAGAAAAGAATAACTCTTTTGTGTTCATTCAAGATGGACCAGGCGGGTACCATCAAGCTTTCAGATCTCTCACTGTTTAGCAGCGAACAAGTGGGACCATGGACCATCAATTTCCCCAGGTTGGAGGCCATCGCTAGTAGGTTGGAGGCCATCGCTACTGGGTTGGAGGCCATCGCTATCAGAAACAAAGACAAGTGAAACGGAAGAAAGGTCCCAAGGTCCCCCACACCTTCCTTCGGTCCAGGCCACTCGTGGCAGGGCTTGCGTCTGCTTGGCTCCCGTCTGCCGAGTACTCCGCCCCAGGGTGCCCCGGGCTCCACCCTCAGTCGGGTCTCTTCATCCGCCAGCTACCCGAATGGACGATTTGACCCAGACACTCCATGGATTGCACCTACCAATTGGTAGTGTCCTGGCTGAACCACGCAGGTTCGGGTGTTGACCTTCATTGGGGTGGTTTGGGGCCGGTCTACCCATGAGCAAAAACCAGTCGGAGACGGTCTAGCTAGCGCTAGCTCGTCTCAATCTCCACCAGGACCACTGTGCACCGGTCTTCCTGCTCCGGTAGAACCCTCCTCGCTGGTCAGAGTTTCAGGCACTTCCTGAACATGACATCCCTGGACCTTCTTGGCCGCCAGGGCCAAGAAGAGGCCACCAGGCCACCAGGCAGTTCTTCTCCAGGGAAACTCACCCCGCGGGGCCACGCGGGGAAGTCGGTGGCAACCGACCCGGGCTCCGTGCCAGGACGGCTGAGTCCAATGCCAGTCGTGGTGGTGGTTGAGAGTTTCTATGGTCGGCTGAGTGTAGATGGGCTGGGTGCAATCCCCCAGTTGGGGTGGTTGTTTCTATGGAACCCCCATCTAAAAGAGATCTTGGGGTGTGTGCCATATACTCTGTGACCAATGTACAGCAGGGGATCTGAGCCAAGAGTTCTGAGGGGGACTCTTTGTCCCATGGAGCTTCCCAGTGATCAAACTGACCAGGATTGGTCATGTAGACTCTTAGATTAATATACACCCCCCCGCATATGAAGAGGATGTTCCACTTCAATTGGGTGCTTGATTCATCAAGAGTCTACATGAAGTCACCTTTGAAAAGACCTGGCACCGGCCCCATGGCACCGGGGACACCCTGGGGTAGACCTCCCAGCTTCGGGTGCCATGATCCGACCCCGCCATCCTTCCGTTGGATCTTAGCCGCTTGGGTCACTGGGAAGGTCTTGGGACGTTTTCCCTTCAAGCCGAAAGAGGATTCGAAGAACTTCTTAGTTTTAATGGTCTGAATCCCAAAGAACCTTTAATGGTCTTATACTAAGGATTTTCACACCACGCCACCAGGTCAACCCTTCTTACTTTAATGGTCTTGGTAGGCCTAAAGAATCCTAAACATCCTAAAAAACCCACCCTGGAATCTCCATCGCAGGTGTCGATGGTCCAACACCCAAAACGCACAGGGTCGAATGGGGCCCGAACCAAGACCCAAATGTAGAGTCTTAGAATCATACAACTCCCCCCGGATGTGGAGGAATAAAGCTCTTCACTACTGAGGGTCGAAAAATCATCAAGCGTCCATGCCAACACCTTCCAACTGGCTTTTGTAGACTGCAGGCTTAGTCGCAGGTGGTGACCTGTTGGAGGGTTATATGATGTGTTGGTGTTGGTGAGGGTATCTTGTTTTTGGAAACGCAGAGACTGATCAGACGGGTACCAGATGGACGGGATGGTGCCTATCTTCAGTGAGCCCGTGAGGCTACAGGGTGAGCGTCACCGTCGCCCGTCGAACAAATGTAGGGCGAAAAACATGGAGCAGCACCCTTAAGTGCGGGGTGGTTTGTCTGGACACCCCGAAAATGACCTGTCAGATGGCAAAAAGAAGAGATGGACCTCCCCAAAATCCGCCGTGCTGACCCACCGGTATGGAAAAACGGTGTCGACACCGTTTGGAGCACCAAGAACAGTTGTGGCTCGGTGGTGGAAAAAGATCTCTTTGAAACAAAAAAAACACAAACACATGAAGGTCATATCAAGGACCCAGTGCCAGGACCTTCAGTACGTGACCTCTTTGGAGTCTGTAAGTGACCTCTTCAGGGACGATTCGTGACCGACCCGCCACTGGGATCTCAAGTTAGGTCACGTACTGATCCTGGTGGGTATCGGCCACAAACAGATCTAAGTGGATCCAAGTGCCAGGAGTCACAAAGGGGTTCCTATTGGAGGTAGTCGGGGTGCCCAGCTACTCCACTCACTGGATGGGGCTAATAACCACTCCTTTGTGACTCCAAGTGGATCATTGTTCGTCCGATCTGTTTCTTCTTCGCACCTCTTCCTGACGGTCTTTGGTGGACCAAGGGATGAACAAAGGAGCACCGGGTCGGTCTTGGGGCGGCACCGCCCGGACCAAAACGGCCACCGGTCCTGGAGACCAGGCACACCCACCGGTCCAAACACCACCGGTAAAACAGTCGGCGTGGCACCCAGTCCACTCCGAACCGGACCCAAGTGGCGCCCGTGAGTTCTTCGTCCTCCTCCTCGATGTTGTCCCTGCGAAGAGGGCAACGGAGCCCTCTTAACGCGAAACCGGCGAGGCCGCGCGTTCGGCGAATCGAAACCGGACTCGGCAACTACCGTCTTCCGGAAGATTCAACTGCAGGGTGACGATTGGAAAAGGCGTTGTGGAGTGTTGCAATGGAAGGAAACGGACAAAAAAGGTAAAATCACCCTAGAAGTCCAAAGACTATACTTTTCGATAGTGAAGTAAAGGAAAATCCCTTTCAGGTACCCTAAAAACCATTCTTTTTATAGTCTTTGACTCCCAGGGATCATGTAAAATCATCAACCAAACGATGCTCTCCGAGAACCGAAGCCCTCTTGCCATGTCGCGGCGAAGACGGGCGCGCATGACAGCGAACATCTCTCGGACGGATGTTTGGGCGTGGCGGCGTGGCGTATGAAGAGAACAAAGACTTGTTCTCTAAGAATCCGGGCCAGTTGTTTCAAGGCTTTCAAGGCTCTTAGGTCGGGTGACCCCTGCGAAGAGGTCGGGTCCGAGCCCCTGCCTTACTCGGGAAATCGCCCGTTTTAAGAGTGTGAGGGCAGCTTTGGACCCGAGGGCAGCTTCAGTCTGTACGCTCTGCTTTGGACCAATGTTTAATCCTGGGATGGAGAAAACCGACTGCCCTTCTCGACTGGATCGGAAGATCGGTGCCGCCGGTGCCGGTTCGGAAGATCGGTCATCGAAAAACACTCCATCCGTGTCGGTGGCATGATCAGCTGGCAAAGGAAGACCTCATCTTCCGGTGTTTTCTCCAGACATCCAGAAGGTCTTTGGGTACATGGAATGGGGAATAGACTGAGATCTGGATATAGATGGTCTATTTATACAGTAGTCTAGTCTATATCCACCAACCTCGAAAGAAGAAACCCTGGTTCATGGAGCTTTCAGGTCTAAACACGAGCCCACCACACGCCGCCCTTCACCCATCCCCCAGTGCTTCGCCTCAAGCGCTCGAGGAGTCGCTTGCAGGTGGGCACGGCGCTAGCACGCCAGACCTCGGACGTCCGCCACGGATCCGTCGAGATCCGAGATCCGACAAACGTGGCGTCTCATGGTTTGGGGACGAAAAATGGGAGGAGAAACAGCGATTCCGGCGATGTGTTCCAAACTTCTCAAAGACGTTTGAATGGCCACAAAAACAAAAACTACGACGCCCAAGCGCCGAAAAAGGGTACCCCTAAAAGGCCCTAAACCCTTCCAAGTCTAAGAAGAATCCCGAACGCACTCCGCCAGTCCTGCTCCGGACAAATCCCCCGAGTTTCAAAACGGCCGGCAGGTCGGACCATCGATCCATGCCATGCCAAACGACTCGAACGGCGGATCCATGTGGGTTCCCCGGGTCCCACCACGTCCACGTCACCCCGCGAAGGAACACGGGCGATCCTTCACGGGCGGCGGGCGAGGGAAGTCGCGCTGCTATCGTCGCAGATCGATCGTCGCAGACGGAGCGTCAGTTCAAAGGTCCTGAGAAACGTCGTTGATTTTTGGGTTGCACATGGAGCACAGTTTAGCACATCCCGTGTCCAAAACCAAAGGCGACCGGGTTCGGTCGGAAAGCACCGCAACTTGAGTCCAAGGTGAGTGAAATCGTCTTAGTCGACATGGAAAAATATGGTACGTTCACTTCCAGGTGAGTTGAGTTGGAGTCTCCAGGCTTTGTGATCGAGTTGGTCTGCATGACTTATGTCTGCATGAATTCATTAAGCACCAGGGGACCAGGACCTTCAAAGTGACCTAACTTGATATCCCAGGATGAGGTCACTTAGGTCTGTACCAGGTCACTTAGAGACTCCAAAGAGGTCACGTACTGAAGGTCCTGGCAATCAATCTTTCTCGTTGCACCCCAAACTGGTCGGCTGCTGTTCGGATCAATCACAAACTGGAGCCCATCGCTCTTAGGTTGGAGGTCATTGCCCTTTGAACTACCCTTTCGACATGGCCCAGCCAGGCTCCGTTTCCACCTCTTTCGCCATTTAACATCCCCGTTTCTGAGGCGCTCGACCGGCATCGAAAGCTCAAAGTCGTAGATTTCTTGAAAGAACAACCTGGACGGTTCAGCAGAGAGTATCCCTCGGGTCAAAGCCAGGTATCCCGGTATCCCTGAAATCAAAACCAGTGTATTTGTGGGGTCAAAGCCCCGGTGTTTGTGGGGTGCAACTCCTGAATCCTTTTCACCAGTCAGGGACGACTGGAGCCACCATTTTGGACCGTTTTCACTCGGCTCGGCCGATGCTGGAAGAAAGACGACCGTGCTGAGCCACCTCTCCCTCCGGAGTTCCACCTACAACGGCCTAGCAGCCACGAGCGGCCTTCCTGCGATGAACTGAACGAGGTCCCTCCGTCTCACGCCGTTGGCAACGTGACGTGCGGCCCTGGTTTGGCCGAGGGTCCAGGACACCCGGGCCAGGGGTGATACTTTGGCCCCTTGGGGTGTCCCGACGGTGGGTCCGGACGTATGTCTTCATCTGTTCGCCCTCCGGACCTCCTTTCAGGTCACCGGCGACGACGTCCGAAGCCGGCCGCCGTTCGGCCGGACCGATTGGCCCCCCCTAAAGCCCCGTTCTTCCCGGCGTCTTCCGGGCGAGACGCTTGAAGGCGACCTTCACACGGCTCTGCTTCTTTCCGAACTTGTCTACCTGGCGGTCCATGCCCAACTGGGCGAAGCGCTCAGCGCTCGAACAAAGGGCCGGCCATAGGGCGGGTCAGATGAAAAGAACATCGAAGTGTCCAAATTCAGCCATGCACGGTGAAGTTTGTAGACTCTTGATAAATAAAACCCCCATGTGGATCCATTTGGCTTGCAAAACCTCTTCAAATGGGGAGCTTTATTCATCAAAAGTCTACATTGAGAACATCCAAAATACTCTCACAGCAACGTACAGTCGAAGGGATTGGAAGATGATGTTCTTCCTCTTCGACCGGAGAGATGCCTCTCGAGGCCACCGTTGAAGCAAACAGGGAACCTTCCAACGAAGCCTCCCCGGGGGCCGATCAGGCCACGGGGGTGGTGGATTTCAGGGGTATCTATGGGCCTAAGAATCTGCACCCAAACCCAAACTACGGGTTTTGAGGGGCCCCAAACCCCCCAAACGTGATTGTGGGTTCAACCTCGAAGAGGTCGGTCCAACCCAGGCAACCCCGCGGCGTCAGTGGACAATGCACCTTATTCATGTACTGTGTTCCTTAGACGAGTTTCGTCCCTATAACCAGTACATAGTGAAAATCAGAATCAATAAAAAAAGGGCCACCGCTGTTCTTGCAATCCTGGATATGAGAGACCTCTGTCGATCCGGACAAAAGCTCCAGCACACACCGCTGTCGACCTGCCGAACCGCGGCGGATCTTCCAGCCGCGTGCGCGCGCGCGCTCGCGCGCGCGCGCCTTGTTGCACTCCATCTCGTTTTGAATGGGACCCTTGGCGAAGCTCAACAAGGGCTCCTGTCATGACCAACGGCTCTAGGCTGAACACGCGTCTGGTGATGTCAGCTGACAACCTGTCTCTGACCCGAAAGTCTCTGGGACTTCAGCAGAAAGCCGAGCTACCCCCGAAAGAGATCGCCCAACAACCGCAAAGGAAAAGCCAAGAGGAGAAAGCCAACAGCACGCCGGCAGTTCCATCAAGGAGGGGGTCCTTTCACATCAAAACCATTCCCAGACACGAAGAGTCCGGAACTGCCAACGGACTGCCGCCGAACTGCCAGTCCGAATCGGCAGTCCGTTCACTGGCACGTCGCGTCTGGGGATTTCCTTTTGGATCTTTCAGGGGTGTTGTGCCTCCTCCAATGCACTCCTCCAATGGCGAAGGTGTAGTGACGGACCCAGTGACCGGTCACCCACGACGAACAGACCGCCACACCACCACCTCCGTCTGCGCACCGCGCGCCCGCGTTCGCCAAAAGACCAAGACAAACGAACCCTGTGGGCAGATCTGCCCCATCTCTCGCAGCTTCCGCCGGAACCCGCCCCATCTCTCCGCCCCATCTCTCGTCCCGCGCTTCCCCGCGCTGCCGCGTCGGGAAGCGCAGAACGCCTCGCAGAAGCAATCGAACTTGTTGATCCGCCAGCGAGCCCAGTTCCAGATCTCCAGCCCTCAACGTCGCGATGGAGTCGAGACTCCGGGCTCTAAGTGTTCAACCCCAACACGGGCAAGGTGAACCAGGACCTTCAGTACGCGACCTCTGACTGGAGTCTGTTTACGTGACCTCTTTGTTCGGGACGATGGACTGTGACCTCAGCCGCCACGACGGGATGTCAAGGACGGTCACGTACTGAAGCTCCTGCTCCTGTGATCGTCTCCAGCATATATCATCGACCTTTTTTTAGGTCGAAATCGCTTTCAACTTGAAGGTGGCACGGCATCGCGGCGAAGAGGCGGATGTCCGGAACCAACGGAACCAGCCCATGACATGGTGGATGGGATCACCGAATTCATCCATCACATGACATGATGGACGATCCTGCAGCAACGGACGATCCTGCAAGACTACCCAATTGTTGCTTGCAAAATGACTGTGGATGCGAAAATGGTGGTGGATCAGCCATCTGCCATAGGGCCATAGGGTTCTAGAGTGCCGCATGTCGCATGCCGGCGCCGACAGTTCTAAACTGGTTAACTGGTTACAAAATCCCTGTGATTAATCTACCATCTTGAATCTTGATCAACCACGCAACCATCTTGGTATCCCCGAATCTTCCTCTGTTGACAAGGCGCCATTTGCAAACAAGACATGGTCCCCTCTCAACTACTCAGCATATTGAGAAATGAAGGAGTCTGCAGCTCAACCTGCACTGCTATCCCCACCAATCGTGACAGACCGACTGCCCATGAAGAACCGAAAGCAGGGAAAGCACTGTTTTGAGCAAGATGAATTGGACAAGAATTGCTTTTGTTTTGAAACTCTGATCTTGGGACCAACACCCCCCAAAAAAAAGCCGCAAAACCCAAAACCCCATGTTATCCCGAATGTCCCATTGCACGTGGGCAAACCCCCTCAACACCACCACCACCACCACCAACAACAACAACAACAACAGCAGCAACAACAACGCGGTGGTTTGTTCCTTCTCTGCGGTCTCTCTTCGGGCGACTCAGGTTCCGAGGAAGCGACTCAAGTTCTGTCGTTCGAGGTCGAGATAGCTGCCATGCCTGGGACGAGGAGCTGCCCCCTACCCTCCAAGGTGGATCCCTCCCAGGTGTCCTTCGTTCACCCTCCAAGCTGTCCAAGGTGTCCGGGTGTCCTTCGTCCTTGGAAGCACTCCGGGTGTAGCGAACTAGCCGGCTACTCGCTACAGTATCAGGGTGTCGAATCGTGCAGACGCGTCAGAGAGACGTCGACCCCTGGGGCAAGGGAGACCCCTGGGGCCCCAGGTGGTTCTTCCCTCAAGATGGGCGGTTGAAGTAACACCCCGGACCCCTCGCTGAGGTCTTTGAGCAGGGGAGAGCCCTGAAGAGCCCTCTTCAGAGTTCTTCCCTCGCGAACTGCAGGACAGGTTGGAGAAGGAGAGACTGATTCTCTCCCCGAGCATCGTGTACAAGTTCTGTCGAAAATCACTCTCTGCCCATGTGCAGGTGCCAAACGCCTGTCCTTAGATCAGATCTTCTCCTAGTGGGTTTAACCGTTAATTAAACTAGGCGCTTAGTAGCAGATTCCTTCTGAACCAAAGGAGCTAAGGGTCTAGGAGTATATCAAAGGGAGATACAGAAACGGTTCTAATTCTCTTTCACCACCCACGAATTTGCCACTCGTCCATCACCCCCACACTCGATTGTGGATGCCAACTGATCCCCCTCCAGTGGACGTACACAGTAACAGACAAACAAAACCTACCTGGACCATCCTGTTTGGGTGTCCAATGGAGTTCCCGGGTCATAGTGTGGGGTAGTCCAGCTAGGACACTCAGACAGACAGGATGGTCCTGGTATATGATATATGGGTGTGTGTTTTTAGTGGGAAGACCTCTATCCAATGGGTGTTGGTCTATTTCATTCTATTTCCCTTCTTCCAGGGAGTCGAGCTATGAGGTCTCCCTATTTAGATACGCACCCAATGATGTTCAACCCGCCTGTTTCCAAACTCAATCGGAAAGATACAACTCAACACCTCCATCTCTGCCCAAAAATGGACGCTTTGTCGCATCTACTTCAACAATGAGACCCCTCCGCGACAGCCAAGAAATCCTTTCACCAACTCATTTCAGAGGCCCCGGTTTCCCAGGCCGGCCCGTGCCGCTCAGCGTGCCGCAAAGCGGCCACTCGAAGGACACATCAAAGTCACACTCGGTATCTTCGCCATCACCTGGATGTGAGGAAGGACAACACCTCCCTCACCAGTCCCTCATTCTCATCATTGATTCGGTTGGCACCCCGAACATAGAGGAATCTGTTCCTTTGGGTCGTTCGCTTAGGAGAGGGTCCGGTCAAGCTGAGAACTTGAAACCCCAGCGGTTCGCGGCCGCGCTTCGCTTTTGGGCCTGCGGGTCTTGGACCTTTTGGCCCCCGGTCTTTGGTCCCGAGGACGGGGGCCCGGACCGCTTAGGCGCAAGGACGGATGGATTTCACGCCGTGAGTTCAGTCTCAAGGCGTAGGGGAATCGGAATATCTATTGATTTTGATCATGGAGAAGTCTTTTGGGAGCTTCGAGTGTTTGCCTTCACCTAGATCTTCACCTTTTGGGGTGTTCGCCTTCATCTAGTGGTCTAAAATATCAAGTCCTCCCCGAAGATCTGCACCTCATCACCCCAAAGCATCCCCAAACAGTCCACAAGTCTACACCAGTCGCCCCACAGGACCGACCCCGGTCGACCTGGCACGTCGTGCACCACCGGCGTTCGCAGGATCACCCCTTCGTCCCCTCGGAACGGGCCGAGCCGAGGTGGCGGCCGGAAGGCGGGGTGGCGTGGCAACAAAAGCCACGAAAGGGAAAGGGGAACTGTTTCAGTGAAATGGCCACCTTCAGAAATTGGTTGAAAAGGGAATCCATCCAAATGGTTCAATCCTTTTCTGATGTTGAACTGTTCTTGGAAGGCCCGAAGGTCGTGTTCAAAGAAGCACCCTGATTTGGATCTCCCCACCATATTGCCGCTGATGGTAAGGAACATCATCAACTTAAGGAACGTCATCTCGGGGTTCACTCTCCAAATCATACACGTCCCTGATGTACACTCGGCCGGGCTTATCCGCAGATGGCATGGCAGACCAGTCCCAGGCGGTGTTCATGCCGAAAGCAACTCGACCCAGTTGGGAACCCCAGTCCCAACCAGAAAGAAATGGATGTTTCCCCAGTCCCAGCCATTTCCTATGTAAAGGATTTCAATTGCCATATTGGAACAACCGTTTGTTTCTGGTTGGGACTGGGGAAGCCCAGGCAGTTGGGAACGAGTCGTTCCCCATCCACCACGGACGAAGCGGAACGCCTTGCATTTCTCGAGACGAAGAAAGACCATCCACTCGGAAAACCACTTGCTCCGGACGCATGTGTGCTTGGTTTGTTTATCTTCGTTCTCTCTTCCCAGGTTGGAACCGCCGTTGGTTTCTGCATGTCCCCCCCACCAGCAACAACAAACAGGTTCCATGTCGAAAGCAGTTCGCCTCATCCCTTTCGGATGTGCTGGTGGAGCACCCGCGGCCCATCGGAAAGCCCCCCCGGCACTCGCTCGGCGCCAGTTCACGAAACGACATCGGTTTGCGCGACGCCAAGGTAATTGTGAGGTGGAATGATGATCAACTAGATCCGTCGGAGTATGTGACATGCCAACTAGACATGTCAACTAGCACCCGACTTCACAGGTCACCAATTGAAACCTGCTCGGGCCTTTCCCAACCCAGCCATCGGAGACCTGTTGGTCGTCGGGTCCAGCTAGATCTGTCGGAAAAACCATTGAAGGACCTGAGGAACCGGACCCGCCACCCAAATGGAGGGCTCCTTGCCCCCCCGCACGCACCAGGAATTCCTCCTGCCACGTTTGAGCGTTCCGCGCGTTCCGCGCGTGGGTGCGCGTTCAGCGTGCGCGTGGGTGCGCCACAAAAAGCCAAACGAATCCGTTTGCTATCTTTAGATGCATTCCCTGGAACAATCATGGAAGTGGATGGCCAGTTTTCCTCGGGATCAGTCTGGAATCTCCAAGCTTCACTCAAAAAGGTCCTGGAAAGAGAGTATATAATTATACCAGCAGTCACAAAGGGATGGTTTTTAGTCCCTAAGTGAATGGATGTGAATGGATTAATGAGCACCCCTATCCTCCAAGTTCGGCATCCCTTTGTGACTGCTGGTATATGGTTTGGGGGGGATGTTTATGGTGGAAGAGCCTTGAGTCATTGAGCCTCTGGTCTTTGGGTAGCAAAGCAATACACCCCCAATGGCACGAGCTGTCCAGCTCGCTGTTGTGGCGCCTTGTGAAACATCCAGCGACATCTTCGGCGCACCGGACCGGACCCCAGCTGAAACAGCGAAGAGACGAAAGGGTGAAGGGGTGCTTGCAGAAGGGTGCTTGCAGGTAGCAGGTAGCAGAGTTGTGCCCCTTGCTGTGTCCATTTGGAGACCGGTTTGTTCGTCCATCCTATCGAGTCCTTTGTAAGGAAATACACTCAGGCTATTTCCTCACATGGAAGTGCAAACACCAGAGTCACTGAGAAGCTCCTGGTTGCTTGGGGAACCTTCATTGATCCTTGTCGCTCCTTGTCGCTCCGTTCCCCACCGTGCAGCGACGCGTCCGTCGATGGGCGAGCGCACCTTCGTGCCCCCGAAGATGAAGTTCCCAAAGACCAGGATGGCCTCATCGGTCATGTTCTCGACTCGAACCTGGCCACACCACCAGGAAGTGTGAGATATAGCTGCTGATAGAGGGATCTATATAAATCCCAAGAAAACCCGACTGAGCACAGCATGGGGAAATCGACCACCTTGAAGACTCTCAACTCCACCAGATTCACCAGATCCGAATCGCTTTACCAGCACCCGACTCTACAGGTGCTTCCTGGTGACAACAGGTTCCCAGAAAGCCTCCTGGTATAGACGAAACGCAAAAAAGGAGCCACCTCACCACCTCATCCTCCCCATCCTCCCCACCCTCCTCACCTGCCAGAGTCTCACTTGCCATCGCCTTGGGCGAGACCAGTGATCGCGCTCCTGCGGGAACGGCTTCGGCGTCTGGTCTCGTCGGACCGAACGTGAAGGACGGATTGGATCCGGAAGGACATGCTTTGGGAGGGCGAATCGGCATCTCCAAGCTTGGTTGAATCGGCATCTCGGGCTGCGAACAGAGGCGAAGTCAGATTCGAACTCTGAAATCAATGCTGGGCCAGGAATCCAGTCCGGATCTGACCCCTGACCCATGACCCTGCAGAAGTCCAGGTCGACGATATTCGGCACCAAAGTATTCCTGAACTCAGGTCACCAACCTGGACCCTCCAACACGTCTCCTTTGGAGAGTTGTTAGGCTCTAACAGGTTTCAATTGGTGACCTGTTGGAGGGTGCTGGAAGTCCGACCACTTGAAAAATTCAGGCGACTGGACGGGATTCGTGACAAGGAGCATCTGGAGGATTTCCTCCGGAAACATGGTGTTCATATGTGTTCACCCGCCAAACTACAGGTGTGCTGTAGATGTTCCCTTGAACCAATTCGTTTGGACCATGTCTATTCGGAAGCAAACCCATGTATTTTGGAGATGGAACTCGAACCCATCGCCTGTGTCATATGTCCTTTTTCGTCCATGTGTCAATGTTGGTGTTTACCCCTCTTCCCACGGCTCATGTAGAGACCGAGAAATCCAAAATGAACTTAAGTCCAAAGTTCACACCCATGTGCTAGAGCCAAGAGCTTGCTATGAGGTCTCCACTTGGATCACCTTTTCTCACGCCGGCCACACCCAACACAGCACCCGGGTCACCCCCCAAACCCGCCGACTTCTCCAAGTACTCCACTGGATCAGCACCGCCACACCGAGCGATCCAACCGGAAGGACCCGGCCGGGTGGAGCCGGGTCCTCCGGGCGGACCCGCCTGCTCCGTGTCGCCCCTTGAGGGCGGAGTGGTGCGATCGGAGACTTCCTGTGGCCGGGGGGGTTCGGGTCCTCCGGGCTTCGGCCGAGGGACTTCGGTCGAGGTGCCCGAGGGTGCCGAGGTTCTCGCGACGTCCGCTGACGCACGTGGTCCGCAGGGCTGAAGACAGGGCGTGTGAAGGGACGAAGAGGACCGATCCTGGACATGAGTGAAAATGAGAAGTAGCTCTCCAGGATGGACTGGTGTATTGGTGTATTGGTGTATTCTCTTGAGAAGATTCTTGCATGTCTGGTTCAAGATGAAGAAAATTCGGTTTCGGGTCAGTTTGCGAAGATTCTGGTCGTACGATGAATGTACGATGTCTGGTCGTACCGGCGATGTTGGGGAGCCGATGAGTCGAGTCGAAGGAAGGCGTGTATCCCAACAACCCAGACGCAACCCTGGACCCGAATCCTCTGGAGGGGTCGGACCCGAATCCTCTGGAGGGGTCTGGGGTCTCAAATCCCCAGGTTTTGAGGGACCAAGAGCTGTTTGGAGCGTCTGGGAAGGAAGCCAGAGTGAGATAGGAAGGAGATTCCTTGTGCAATGGGAGGCCCGACCGCAACTCTACCCTAAGACTACACCTAGACTAGTGTCAGATGACTTCGGGAAGTCGATTGATTGGATAGCACTTCTTCAGATGCAGCTTCATGCAGCTTCATGGACAATTCCAGATGTCATGAATTGATTCCATGGTTCAGAGTCAGGATCCATTGGCATCCTCTCCGGCCAAGGAGGTTTACCCTCTCGTTCTTCGTTCACGTCCATCCGCCCGAACTCGGCCGTCTGAAGGACTTGACAGGCACAGCTTTTGGGTGATCCTCACAACATCGAATTACAAAACATCGATTTACAAAACAACATCCTGACTCACAACATCCTGACAAAACATTGCAAGTACCATACAAAACATCGATATCTCACAACATCGAATCTGCTGATCTCACAACATCGATTTACCAAACATCGAATCTCGTCACCGACGCGACCCTGGACCGGCGGCCAAAAATCGATGGGCAGTACGTTCCGCACTTCGTTTCCGATTTGCTTCTAACTTCGTTTCCGATTTACTTCGGTCTTGTAAGCTACGCTGCTGATCATTTTCCCGACTTTCCCCTCCCCACCCAAGAAACATCGATGTTTTTCAAGCACTGCGCACGACTGCAACCGATCTCGCACTGATCGCACCAGAGCAGAGATCCAGGCCTTCTTGAACTGCTCTTTGTTAATCTTTCGAGTCTTCGCAACCTGCAGAACCTCCTCATCTCCTTCGTCATCTCCTGGCTTTTGGGGCTTGCTTTTGGGCGGAGGCGGGTTATCCAAGGAATCCGAGGATTCCGGTCCTAGAAGACATCATACTGTTGAGGCAAACCAACTCCTGCATCATATTTCTGGCTTTGTGGATCCCATTCGTTCGAGTTTCTCTTCACGAATTCTGTATCCTGACCATGTCTAAGCCGGCTGTTCCTGCAGGAGAAAAAGAACTGTCCATCGACGACGAGGTTCCTCTGATGATCGGATGAAATAAGGCTAGAGGGTTTATGTTCCTCTGATGATGGGAACACTTCTACATCTGCGAGTTTGGTGCCACATGGCCATGGGAGAGTTCTTTCGCACGTCTTTTGGCTCGAAAGAGTGTAGGAGCTCTGTGGAAGTCCGGGGGTTCTGCTTGATTCAACAAACGAAGTGGAAGTCCGGGGGGGTTCTGATAGCCGTCGATGTCAAGCCGCGAATTCCCAAACACAAGAGAGGGATTGCCAAATAAATAGAGAAGGGACCTCTTCTGTCGAAAACATGCTGGAAATCATCATTTGCTGGGTCTACATGTTGTGGGAACCCTTCTTCAGCCTACCTGGAATTGTTCGGCGCCTATTCTCTTCAGCGGATTTGCGCCAACAGCTCCCCCAC
This sequence comes from Durusdinium trenchii, assembly GCA_963970005.1. Lineage (NCBI taxonomy): Eukaryota > Dinophyceae > Suessiales > Symbiodiniaceae > Durusdinium > Durusdinium trenchii. The sequence continues at coordinate 203,429 of CAXAMN010028650.1, forward strand.
CATTCAGCGAAGACTTCAGATGCCTCCTCCTCCATCATCATCACCACCACCTTCTGCCGCATCTTCAGGCTTCTCCTGTCAACCCATTCTGCCGGTCTTTCAGTTGTTCCCTTCGGTTGCATCGAAGCTGGCGATCCCCCAATTGGTCCATCCGCTCATGTGGGAGGTGTTGAAGACAAGACTTTTCCAGCGTTGAAAGGAACCAAGGGAACCAAGGAGGCCATGGTCTCCACCAGTCAGTAAAATAAGCATGGAGGCCATGGTTAGAGGTGTTCTCTCTATTAGCTTGGATGGCCTCCCCGCTACGAACGCTTGGAGGCCAGGCCAGCCATGGCGTGCGACCCGTTTGACCCTGCGTTCAGGGACCGGGGGTCGTACCCGAAAGTGTCTGGAGGGGTCCGGACCTTCTCACCCAATCCCTATAGGGTTTGGTGAAGGGACCTGGAAAGAGCTGGTTTGAACGGAGGTCGCGTCTGGGAAGAAGAATTGGTTCGATTGTAAGGGAAGATGCTGGGCCGTGTAAAAGTGCCCGAGCTGAGCCGATACAGGTCATGTGTGACAGCCGATGACTCCTCCTGGCAAATATAGATCATCCAAGCCCCCGGGGTCTTCATCTTTGCAGCTGACTCTGAGCCACTTGGCACCAGAAACCTGGAAAAGGTGAGGAGACTTAAACCTTTCTAATCAGAATCGGCACACCGAGACTGCATCTCTGGGACGTCTCCCGCCATCGAGGAACGGCGGGAACGCGCGGTCGACGGTCCAACACGTTCCGACCTCCTCGTTCTGGTCGTCCTCCTCCTTCTTCTCCTCCTTCTTTCCGCCCAATCCTCCAAACATGTCATCGGACCTCAGGTCGTCTGGTTTGCTCGTTTTGCTCCGTTTTCGGAAACCTCCGGCAGCGGCGGCGCAGGTCAAAGCCGCGCAGCAGCGAGAACACGCCGTCTCGGTTCTTTGGGTCCGAGACCTGCCTGAGGACTCCATACCGCCCCTGGACTCGAAGACACCACAAGAAATAAAAAGAAAAGAGGCCCACCAAATGGACTCTTAGAAAAGCATAAAGGTTTTTGAGGATCCCCCAGGCATAAATGGTAAAACCCCTTCACTACTGGCGGCTTGTATCATCAAGAGTCAACCTTCCTCAATCTGGAATGGATGTGGCAAGGCTGGTCGCCCATTGCCCAGACCCATCGCCTTCTCTTATCGCCTTCTCTCATCGCTACTCACCCAAAGCAACTCGTCCATTTCGCCTTCGACCGGGACACGTCGCCCCCCTTCGACCGACCACCGGCGTCTCGCGGCTCGCGCGGAACCCCACCCGGTCGGTTCCGAGAAGCCGTCTCCAGGAGCATGGCGCGCGCGAACAACGCGGTGGTGTCAACCCCGGTGTGGTCGGTTGGGTGCGACACCGGTGAGGTTGAGCTTATCGGGGGGTTGAGATGCACTTCAATTCTTCGATTCGGGACTCTTCGGTGGTCATCTATCAAGAATCTTTACAATCTTGCCACCTCAGTGGGTGTTTTGGTGCTTCCAAGCGCAGTCGTCTCATTCTCTCATTCTGGGTGTCGCAGCCACTGTTCTGAAGCCGCTGCCACTTCTGGCCTGAAGTTGACCCTGGGATTGTCCAAATTCCAGCCCCCTTGCGAGTCACAACGTGCCGAACCTGTGATATGTCTGATCAGAGTTTTGAGCTGGGCATGCCGCGAATTCTGCGCGTTCATCAGACATGCCCCCCTCTGGAACGCGCTCGGGGCTTGAGCCCGAGAAACGATGGGAACACATGCAATCCGACCGTCGGCAGCGAAGAGATGCGAATGCTGAGCCGCTCTAAGTTTTCCCTATAGGAACGGTGAGCCATTTGTCGGTGACCACACGAAAAAAGCTTACATTGCCACCGTTTTGAATAGCTGGAGCACACTGCGACCGCCCAAGGTGACTCAATTCCTGCTGGAAGTCATGAAGGGCTCTGGAATGGGACCCAAATCGGATTGATTGCTCCGGTCAAAACACCACGAAAAAATGTGTGGAAAAGCACGCAGAAGTCACAAACCTTTGGAACAATGGGAAAGCGAACCCTAAAAGTCCAGTCATGACTCATTTTACCCTCATGGTATGACTACCAGGTGGAGTAAAATGAGTCAAGTCAACATGAAAGTTCCAGGGTGAAATGGTCGAAACCATCGGTCAATTCTCAGGGGTCACCTCTTCACGCCAGGTCTTCCCTAACTTTGAACGACCCCAGCGCGGGTGGACCGGTCACCCACTTCCCGTCACCGTCTGACGTGACCACTTTGCTAGGCGTTCACGAAAACTCGTGGCGATGGGGCGTGGTGAACGAGACTGGACCATGGTGCCGGGGTGGAGTCCATCGACAGTCCCCAGTCGTCGCGTGGATGGTGCGGTGCGGTGCGGTGTCGGCCCAGTCACTTAGAGAGGGGAAAAACTGGGAAAAAGCACTGACGATCTTCATCCTGGACCCCCAAGGGGTGGTTGATGGACACCCCTTGACCTCTAAGGGGCTATTAATGGACACTCTTTCCGTGGTGCTGGATGACATGCGACAGACTCGATCTTCTTGTCGAACAGAGCTGAGCAGTGTTCAGCTCTGTAGTCGAGCAACCATCGAAAGTGAAAATCTACAGTACCTGCTGTGGCTGGGGCAGTTGTCAGGAACTCCTCCGCCCAAAATTGCCTTCGTCTCACAAGGAACAATGACTCTCCCAGCACTTGGTTCCCCCGGAATCGTGAAGCCGAAGGGTGGCCCCCATCGGAAACCAGTACCACCTCCAAGAGAGGTGGACAGTGACCGTAAATAGGACCCGTAACCTAGGGTACCGAACTGGGATAGCCTAGTTCGGGTCCTGACCCACCTCTGTTGGCTCCGCACTCGGATTTTGGCCGCGCGCACGGTCCCAGCGTCGCGCACGGGATCTTCCGCGGCCTCCGATCCAATGCTTTTCCGGTGCTTGGGGGTGAGACCCAGTGTGGTTCGCATGAGGTTTGACGGTTGAACCGTGTCCGGAGAACGAGGAGGGGGTCCGAAGGGGGTTCCGAACCCTGTCAGCCGGGTGAAGAAACACACCCCTAAAAGGAAGAACCTGCACCTCCAGGTCTCTTGGTGAGCCTGAACGGTCGCCGGTCACTCGATTGAATCAGTACCGACATCGCAGCTCTTCGCAGCTCTTCGCTGCGCTCGCTGCGGACGAGGGCGACGAAGGCTCGATGGATCTGGTCCCAGCTTCAGCAGTTCAATTGATGACTACACTCCCGAAAGCTATCATAGACCCTGACGTAATGGGTCCGATGGGGACGATTTTCCCTCCACCCAACCAGGGGTTTCGGGTTTAGGGTGACTCAAGCACTTCCACTTCCGGTGCTCCACATCGAAGCTGGGGGGGGTCGGACGAGACCCCACTTCGGTGCCTTTCGGACCGGATCAGCTTTCGGGGGCACCGGTGGAGCGCCGAAGGCACTGCCGAGACGCAGAACTGCACACCGATGGCGCGGGCGCCAACCCCCTGGGACCCCTGGAGCTCTGGCTTCCGACGCGACCTGCTGCACGACCGCGGACCGTCGGGCCAACCCGTTCCACGGCCGCGGTCGGCGACCCTCGTTCCTTTTCGTTCATTGAACAGACGCGGTCCAGTAGGAGTAGCCTGGCAGAACACCCAGAAGAATCCGCTTCGAGCAATGTCTGAGACCATCTCAAAGTTCGCTTTGGACCTGAATAGGCCCCCATCCGGCGGAGAATCCGGTGCGCCGGGAGAGACCTCTGAAATGGATGGATGTTGGATACCCAGTCTTGAAATCACCGCAATGACCTCTATTTTGGACCACCCCAAAATATGGCGTATGTGTTTATCAAAACAAGGGTGACATGGGTTCCAGGTGCTTATTACTCCCCCCCCAACAATGGTGGAAGATGTGGTCGGATGCTGCACCGGTCAAGGGAGTCACAGGTGAAAACTGCTGCCCTCGGTCCCCACTCCAAGCAACATTGGACCTCTTATGGAGGGACGCTACGTTCGGGGCTCCTGGCCTTACTACCAGGAGCAAGGACGCTACACATTGGACCTCTTATGGATGGTTAGGACCCTGCTTTTCGCAGGGTCCTGGACCCCCTCGATTCGCTGCGTAGCTGCGTAGCTCCAGTCCGGTGGAGCGTAGATACGCACGGTGGCACTGACAGGCTGGGCGAGGAGCCGGATGGTTTGACAGAAAACCTGTTCAGTCCGAGTGTACAAAGAGTACAGAGTGAAGTAACAAAATACTGACCAAGAAGTTGTTTTGCAGTGTCTTGACCCACAGACACTGTTTTCAGTCCCAGTTTCCATGATGGGATTTCCCGAACAAGACATTGACATCACATCACCGTGGCCATGACAGGAACCGGCTACCTGCAATGATTAAAGTTAAAGTGTGTAACATTATGTAAAGAAACATGGAAACCGCTAGACAAAGGACCAAAAAGATGAAACTCAAGAACTGGTCTGAAAACAATGTCCAGATGTTCTGTTTTTTCCATGTTCTTCATAAGTATGCTTTCCGCTTCTCCCGGCACCTGAGCTTCACCAGCTTGAGGAATCTCAATGACCATCTCCTGCACTCGGCTCAGGGGCTCCCAAAACAGCTTCCTCGCCCGCTCGAGAGGCAAAAAGCATTTCGCCCATGGGTTTATGACCAGAACATTGAAGGTCAGCAGCATGTACCTCCCATGCATGTTGCTGCTGAAGGCATGCCACAGCTGGAGGCTGCTCCCAGCAATCTGTGCAAAGCTCAAATATGATCCGGACAGCCCGGCAGCGCGGTTCACCTCGTCGTCTGGAAGTTGCACCCTGAAATGCCACACGCCCAGGTCGAAGATGAGCATGTTCACGGTGCTGGCACTGAGGACGCCCAGGCTCAGCAATGGCACAAAGGGCGTCCAAAACATCAGCAATTCCATCAGGGTCGTCAGGAAGGGCATTTGCTGCAAGGGCACCAGCGATCCGCTCGTGCGACGACCCACACCGAGGAGTTGTAGAGGATGGCCTTTGGGACCTCCAAGAAATCGAAGATGACGTCCTTTGGAGCCGTCGCGTCGATCTTCCAGGCGCGAAAGGCGCCAGAGCGACAGCAAGATGAGCGGCTGCAGAAAGCTTCGCGTGAGCAGCTTCTTGAGCAAGAAAGGCGTCAAATTCCCCACGATGGCACGGCTGCAGCGGCCGTCCGACCACCAAGTCTCGCTCAGATTGCAAATATCGCGTTGCGTGTTCAGGATCTCTTCATTGTAGATGGTCCAATCAAAAATCCGGTGTTGTGCAGATTCTGCTTGGCAAACCGTCCACGTCCACTTCCATCCAGAAATGCAGTTCTCATCCAAGATGACGGTGATGAGCAGCGGCAGCAGCCAAGCGGCAAACAAGCGAAACGTCATCACCAATCGATCTGCCTTGATTCCGGTTAGCCTTGAGTACTTGGTTGATATTCTCACGACCAGGACCATGTCGATCAACACCGTGAGGACAGGCGCAGTTCTGTGGATGAAATTCAGCATCGCATCATTGATGCCAGACGTGTTGTGCGCGGGCAAGGAGTTGGCAAACGCATACAACACCGATGGCAAAGAGAAAACCGTTACAACACCAAACCAGAGCAGCCACACCAGAAATCTCCGAGCTCGCAAAAAGAGATAGGCCCAGGTAAATCCACCCATGCTCCCATATCTCTCGCTCTGGACCCTCCGGCTGGCTGGCATGCTGGCAATGATTGTGCGAAACAGCACAAGCATTGCGCACCAACAGGCTATGACACAAAAGTCTGCCAAAGGCTCTGCTTGGAGATTTGCAGAGGTCGTTTGCCACAAGGGAGGACTGCAGTCATAGTAGCTTTCGCTGCACAAATAAATGAAAAGAAGCGGAGTGGCAAGCAAAAGCGTGGCTTGCGCTGTTTTCAACCTGAGAGAAAAATTAGCCAAGGCTGGGCTTCAACCAAACAACGTCTTTCTTTCTGGCAGCGGGTATATACACTCCCTGAACTAGCATGGAAGTAGAGTTCACCCCTGTTTGTAGAGGATTTCATGGTCTTCCTTTCCATGTTAAAAGAAATCATTTGTTCGTGTAACAACAGTGGACAAATCATAGTTCCCATCCCAGTAGAATTGACTGTGCTCCGCACTTGCAGTCTTGCTCTGGAAACCCATTTACACTCTGACTCACAAACTGGAAGTGGATGGCCTAGCCCCAATAGAAGAGCATTTTCCTCTACAGCCCTGGTCCTCGATGTCGTCGTGGGGGGGGCATGGTGCGACGGTGTTTTGACCGACCCAGCCATCATGGACATGCCATGCGGCCGCCCTTGGGACATCACAGAGAATGGTCAAGCCCAAGGGGCCCAAGGGGCCCAAGGGGCCCAAGGGGGCGCCTGGCCGACATTTGTGGTGACCTTTCCCCAACAGGACCACACAACCTGGAGGGATTGATGGAAAATGGGCGCGTTGTTTGCTCCACCATGGACTAAGGGAATGAACTGGCCATCCAACATGTCCTCAACAAAGCTGGGCAACAACCCGAAGTTCGCAGACGCCACCGGAGCCGTCGTCGAAACCTCCAAACTTCTTAAGGTCTT
>CAXAMN010028650.1:210044-233786 GCA_963970005.1 Durusdinium trenchii
GACGCCACCGGAGCCGTCGTCGAAACCTCCAAACTTCTTAAGGTCTTCTGCAGCCTCTGTCGTGGTCGACAGACAGCCGCAAGAAGCAGAAGAAGCAGAAATCCACAGAGAACATGCCAATTGGATTGCCAAACCTCATGGGAGTAGTAAAGGAAGGATTGTTTCTCTTCTGGAAGTATCCAAGATGAAGCGAGCTCGTAGCCAGATCCCAGCATGTTGCCCATAACCACAAGACCCGTCACCGTGACATTGTCGACACGTTCGGGTACTGCGCACGAGAAACGATTCCGGTGCAGAGTCAGGTTGGCCGTTCCATGTCTAGGGCATCCAGTCAAAGTAGGACAGTTGCTCCTGATTTGCTGTAGCTCATTCTCTGTGAAGTTGAACCATGGGTTCCCTCTCGTTGTTAGCGAGATTTCACCACAGCCCATCTGGCCCAGCGCGAACTTGGAGTTATCCATGCACGTCACATTCAAGCGAATGTCGCTGATGGAGCCCCCGATGGAATTCTCATGCAGGGTCAACACTCCAAGATGCCTCAGCGTGTGAAAGCTACTGGGAAGCTTACCAGACAACTCATTCTTGTGCAAAGCCAGCACCACTAGCTCCGGAGCATGCACTTCAGGAAGGGACCCTTGTAAACGATTGTTGTTGAGTGCAAGAAGAGTCAAATGGCGGAATTGCATCAAACACTGTGGTATTTCACCAATGAGCTCGTTGTGGTTGAGACGAAGCTCTTGCAACGATCCACCGATGGGGCTCAACTTGCAAAAGATATCTACAAGTTTGGAGAGACTCCCACGAAACTTGTTGTGGCTCAAATCCATGTGTCGGAGCTTCTGACATGACTGCCCAGTCTCAGACACTTCCATGTTGAGCTCCCCACTAAGAGCGTTGTGGCTAATATCAAAAACCGTAAGGCTGCAAATGGTATTCCAAAGAAATGCAATGCCTCCGCTCAACTGGTTTCGAGAAAGATCGAGAATTCTCAAGTCCAGTTGGCTAAGCTCCTGGGGAATTTCACCACTCAGCGCGTTCTCAGAAAGGTCAAGCTTTTTCAGCAATCGGAGCTGGCCGAGCTCTTTGGGGATGTGGCCTCGAATCTGGTTCTGGGCAAGGTGGAGAGAAATCAAGTTGCGCAACTGACCAAGTTCTGTGGGAAGTCCTTCCAAAGAATTCTTGTAGACGAAAAGACTCCTCAATTTCTGTAGCTGGCCAAGCTCTTTGGGAATGCTGCCCTGAAGCTGGTTCTCCGCCAGATCTAGCACAGAAAGACCCTGAAGTTGGCCAAGCTCTGTCGGGATTTGGCCCGTCAGTTGATTTTGCGAAAGGTGCAACTCCTCCAATGTTGTTAAGTGGCCAAGCTCTTTAGGGATAGATCCTGCGAGCTGATTCTGATGCAAGTGCAGCCCTCGTAACGAATGCAGCTGGCTCAGCTCCCTCGGAATGGGGCCATTGAGCTGGTTGTGTTCCAGTTGAAGCCACTCCAGGTTCTCAAGTAGCCCAAGTTCTTCGGGAATCCGGCCATCTAGCTGGTTCGATGCCAGGCCAAGAACTTCCAAGAACTTCAACTGACCCAGCTGTTTTGGGATCTGGCCTTTCAGCTGGTTCACTTGGAGGTTTAGTTGGCGAAGAAACCGCAAGGCACCAAGCTCTTTGGGGATACGCCCCCGAAGATCCAAATGTTGCAGAGTGATTTCTGTGAGTTCTCCCTGATCATCGCAGTAGAAACGTTTGGCGCTGCAGGGCATCCGGGCCACAGCCTCTGCTTGGTCTCTGGGCAATCCCAGCTCCACGAGGATCTTGTAAAGCAAAGTATCTGAATTCACAGGCGGATCGTGCTCGATCGACACCGCAGTCATGGCGCCATCACGCAAGCTTGTCATAGCAAGCTCATCTGGGTGAGCTGTTAGAGTAGGGAGACTGCTTGACTGGTTCTAGTCAACTTGTCTTTTTGGAGGTCTCGGATGTCAAAGATTTTTAAAACTGGTTGATCTGGTCTTAGACAGTGTAAAAACGCTGAGTAAAATTCAGCTCGTTCGGGATGACCCAGGCCATTTGAAAAGGGTATGCTATGACCCAACTCCTTCGACCACTGCAGCGGTGTTCTCCACCTTTCGCCCTGAGAGAAAGAGCCAAAGACCCGAAAAACACTGGAGTCCAAGGGATTCGGACATCTTCTGTACCCGGGTCGAAGGAGGTCCTGGAGTTCGGAGCTTTCTTGTACTTCAGTACCAAATCACCAGGCTTCTTTTGACCGACTGGCGCTTCTAAGTTGCCAGGCGCTCAGCTGGTTATAGACGCAAAAAACACCCAAGGTCAGAGGGTTACACCAACTATGACTCGGTCCAAGGGCAACACTCAATCAATAACGAGTTGAGATTGAAATCGTGAGTAGTGGTCACACATCAACACTCCTGCGGGACGAGAATGAGATGTTGGCACCCAGGATGATGACATGCGCACTCAAAGTGCCTTAAGAATGAGATAAATCCACCCAACTACAATGGGCCGTCGGGCCAAAACCATGCAAGAATATCAACATGCAGTCTATGGGAAAAAACCTCCAGTGTTTGTGAAGACAATCTATCAGATACACTGCGCATTCTCAGGATTCTCTCACACACTTCTACAATCACAAAACTGCCAAATGGAAGCCTCCTTTGGTCAGCACGTCCAAGTCCGTCTCACGCAGTACCTGCACCTGACGCAGACACTGGAATGGAGACACAGAAGCCTGTCAGGTTCTTCGACATGGAGAAGAGAAACACGTACCAGTGGTATCAGCCAAACACAACTTTGTTTAAAAACACGAGTGGGATCCCGGGAAAAAATGTGAAGACCCACTTTCTCCAATGACCCGCAAGAACTCCAAGGCATATCAACACCGTTGCCGACGGACTAAAACATAGCACGCCACTTCAGCAGGGCCATCTGCGTGAAAACATCCGAACTGTCTAGGCTGCCAAAAACACAACGTAACACCACAGGAAGAAGAGGAGATGTCTGGTTGAGACAAAGTTGGTTTGTTTACCTATTGGTTGATCACTTGGGAGTATCCCGGAATCAACCACACCAATCAATAGAAATGAAGCCATTTATATGGATGTTTGCAAAAAAAAAATCATCCTGATATGCCTAAACGGGAGGAGGAGGAGGATTGAAGTGTTCTGCTCAAACGAATCATTTGGAGGAAACCACGCGGTGAGATTCCGGCAGAACAGCCGGTGAGAAGTCCCCACAAACCTCGCTTGGGCTCGTGGGTGGTGGACATCAACCATCCGAAAAACCATCCAATTTCTCCAGTGCTTTGTCTCATCCCCCCCAAAAAAAAAACTACAGAATATCCCTCTCACTCTTCCCTCCACGTCCCTGTTTCTGCGACTTCCTGAAGCTCCTCCCCAAATCGAAAAGCCACCGAAAACCACGCCTTCCCACCCGACTCTGGTCGAACGCCTTCAGCACCTAGTTGAACCTCGGGACGGTTCGCAAGCCGAGGTGACTGGGGGTTTTGGGGGTACCGATTTGGAGAACACACGGTGACAAAGCCGGTGACTCCATGTTTCATGACACGAGAACGAAGCTACTTCTTGTTGCTGTCTTGTTGGTAGGGATGGGGGCTCATGCTTAGTGACCAATAGAACATAGTTGTCTGGTGCAACTAGCCTGCTAGCAGGCAGTGGGTCCCACTGGCATCACACAGTGGACTTGAGACTTGTTGAGGCCCTTCAAAGCTCCCAAGCTTTGGAAAGATCGCGCCGGCGAACGTTTCAGGAGTAAAGCTGTTCACCACACTGGTTGGACAATTCAATGATTCACTCCAATTCTCACCACGTTTCACCATGTCTCAAATCATCCAATGACTATTCCCCCTCCTTCCACCCTCCGCAGGTGCCTGGGGTGGGTGGCTGGGGCGGTGTTTCTGACCCCCGGGACACTCCCGGAGAATGCCATGCCTGGCGTGAATACGACCCAGTGTCAGTTGTAGAATCATCTGTAGGAACTACGGCGCAGAGTGGCAGGAGCCTGTTATGTGTGTATATTGTATATATATATATACATACAGATGGAAATCGTCTGATTCTTTGGAAATACAGTTCGAAAGCTGTGTGAAAAAGTAAAAGCGTGACCACATGTGAGGCTTTCTTCTAGCACCAATCAATCAACTGCACACAGTAGGCACCAAACGCGAATCCCCACAAAAACCTTAAGAATGCCGCCCCAGGGGCTCTCCAGAAGGCACCCGGGACTTTGCATTGCATGTTCATCTGTATACCCTAGAAGTCCAAAGACTATATTTTGACCGGCTGAAGTAAAGGAAGTTCCCTTTCAGGTCCCCTAAAGACCATTCTTTTTATAGTCTTTGACTCCCAAGGTATACATGTTGCGTGACCCGAACCTCGACCCGAACCTCCACCGCCGGCCTCAGCGTCGCATCATCATCGACCGACCTGAAACGTAGACCGAAGTCCCGGCCTACCCCGTCCCGAAACCCCGTCTGCCCCCGGCCTACCCCGAAACCAACAACACACCGAAAACACCGAAAGAACGCTTTGAGATGTGACCGTCTGGCAGGTCGTCTCATTGGTCTCGTCCGCGACGGGCGGACCAGTCTGAAGGCTGCTCATCGGACAGTGTCACACCCGGCCGTGCCGTGCCGGAAGACCGAAAGCACGCGCGGTGAAAGGATGAGACCCGAAAGTGGAGGTCTTGGGCGCGGCTTCAAGTGGAGGTCCTATAGCTGAAGAGTGTACTCCTCTAAAGTCTCAGGGAGCAAACCAGACCCTCCAAAGAACCATCATAAGTCTATAAGTATGGTGTCGTGTCAAGTCATGATCAAGGGTGATCAAGTTCTGGATGTGGCCCGCAGGGATTTCATCCTTCGACAGCGATCATGCCATGAAACGCCACGGCGACCACCGAATAGATGGCTTCTCACATCTCTTGCGTTGATGGAGGAGAATCCAACTTCACGTGGAGAAAGTCGCCAAGTCGCCCCTCCGAGCAGAGACGTCCATCAGATTGCTCTCCGCAGATCTGGCCGTCCTCTGCGGCTCCACAGGGACGAAGCGACAGAGTCGCTCACTCGGTTGGCATGGTGCACGGCACACGGTAGGACCGACCCGAAGCAAGGCGGCATCCAATCATCAGGTGTGGCGTTGTGCTTTCTCCTCCAAGCCTTGTGTCAAACCGCATATCCAAGGCGAAGACAAGGAAATGAGTTTTGCACCCTGCAAAAGCACAAAAAGAGACCTGAACATAGACTCCTACTGATCTCCTACCAAGCTCCGCGTCCTCGTTATCTGAAAATGAGGACATTGTCTTTGCAACCTGCAAGGATCAAAACAAACAAACAGCTGCAATTTGCTTGCATTGCAAGAAGCTTGCCAAGTATTGGAGGCATTCTTCTGCAGAAGCACATCCTTTGTCGCACGCTTAGTCAAGTCATAACAGGTTCAGATGTGGTTGTCCTCATTGACATCTCAATGATCTGAGTCTCACTGACCTTGTCACCATCATCCCAGAGGTGGTACCTGGCCCTTTCCAGCGGCAAGAAGCGCTTGGCCCAAGGCCCCATTGTGGCCATGCTGAAAAACAGCAGCAAATATCTACCATACATCTTTGAGCTGAAGGCGTGCCAAATCTGAAAGCAGCAGCCTGCACAGAGCGCAAAGCCCAGGTAGGAGCGCGATATTCTGGCGCCTCTGTTTATGTCATCAGAAGGAAGTTTCACACCAAAGGTCCAAACACCAAGATCGAACATCAGCAAGTTTGCGATGCCAGCACCTAGGATACCCACGCTGAGCAAAGGAACCAAAGGACTCCAAAAAATCAATAGTTCCAGCTGTGTGGTCAGCAGCGACATTTGCTGCAAGGGCGCTAAAGAGCTGCTGGCTCTAGGACCACAACCAAACAGCCTCAAGTGACATCCTTGCTGTCGATCCTCGTGCCGTTCCAACCGCGAAAACTGCCACATGAACAGCAAGGCCAATGGTTGCAACGTGCTTCGTAGAAGGCACTTTTGCAGCAAAAAGGGTGTCAAATTCCCCACAATCGCACGGCTGCAGCGGCCATCCGACCACCAAGTCTCGCTCAGATTGCAAATATCTGTCTGCGTATTCAGAATCTCTTCATCGTAGATCTTCAGATCAAAATAGTGGTGCTGTGGCGACCCAGTTTTGCAAACTGTCCAAGTCCATTTCCATGCAGAGATACAGTTTTCATCCAATATGATCGTGGTCAGCAACGGAAAGAGCCACGCCGAAGCCAGCCGGAATGTCATTAAGAGTTTATCTGCCTTGATTCCAGTCAATCTCGAGTACCGGGTTGATTTTCTCACTGCAACGACCATGTCAATCAACACAGTGAGGACAGGGGCAGTGCTGTGGACGAAACTCAGCAGCGCATCACTGATGCCAAGCGTGTTGTTCGCGGGCAATGAGTTGGAGAATGCGTACAACACCGATGGCAGGGAGGAAAGTGCAACCATCCACACCCAAAGAAACCACGCCAGAAACTGTCGAGCCCGCTTGAACCTCCATGGGTTGTTCAAGTTTGGCATGCTGCTACTAGTGTTGGGCGCTGCTGGCATGCTAGCCAAGACTGTCCGAAAAAAGAAAAGCATCACACACCAGTTGCCGATCACACAAAGCTCCACCACAGGCTGAGCTTGGAAGTTTGCAGATGTGGTTCGCCACAATGGCGGGCTGCATTCGTAGTAGCTGCCCCCATGCCACAACAGCAATAGAAGTGGACTGGCAAACAAACAGGTGCTCCGGCATGTTTTCAGCCTTGGATCCATGCACATTGGGGAAGTTATGTCTTCATACCTTCTCTCCATCTATGATCTAGGCTTGGGTCAGGTGCAAGGACTTTTTTGAGAAACAGGCGTCTTAGGAAAAAAGGTGCTGGAGTGCTTGGTATTGAGTTTCCCAGGAGAACAGCCAAAGGGCTTATTTGATGAACAGTCATGTATCTGTATACATTCATACATCCATTAAAATCACATTGACACTGACATATCTATGGCATATGTTTGTACTGTGCGACCACCCCCCACACCCCCTAATACTCACATCGTGCGCCCATCGACAACTCCAGCCTAGCCCGGCTGGCTTTCATCCTCTTCATATGAGGGGTGTATTTATCAAGAGTAGCAAATTTCTCGAATTTGATTTTCTTTCCTTCCAAACCTGTCTTCCCAAGTTTCCGCTCCAAAAAACCACTCGGCCGGCGATAACCCCGCCATCGACCCCAGGAGACCGGCAGTGTCTTCAGTGAAGGAGGTGAAACGGAGAAACATGCTGTTTAAAGGAAGCCCTTACTTGTTGTTTAAAGGAAGTCCATAAGTCTTACAGAGATCTTATGCTTCTTACAGAGTCTGGGTGGCTCATCAACAACAAATTTGCTATGGAGAAACCCAGGGACAGCGCAAAGTTGGATGATGCAACCCAAGCTGTGCTCGACAAGGTCAAGTTCCGGGATGCGTCGTGAAGCCTCTGCCGCCATGGATAGCACAAAGCTGCAAAGGAAAGCAATATCAGAACGCCACAAAGAACTTTCAGATTGGATTTCCAAACGCCGTCAGAGTAGTACAGGAAGGAGTGTTTCTCTTCTGGCAGGATCCAAGGAGAGTTTAGCTCACGTCCAAACCCTAGCATGTTGCCCATGATGACTAGGCCAGTGACTGTTGCCTTGGCAGCAATGCGATCAGGAACTGCACAGGAGAATCGGTTGCGGTGCAAGGTGATGTAGGCCTTGCCATTCAAAGGGCATCCAAAGAGTGTTGGGCAGTTTTCCCTGAGTTGTAGCTCTTCGAAGTGTTGCAAGCGTTGGAAATGCTGCTGGAACCGCGCCACTCGCTTCCAACCTTTACATGAGAGGGCCTGCTGCCTGAACTTGGAGTTATCCATGCATATCGCTGTCAAGCGAATGTCGCTGATGGAGCCCCCGATGGAGTTCTCATGAAGAGTCAACACTCCCAGGTTCCTTAGGGTGTGAAGGCTTCTAGGAAGGGTGCCCGAAAACCTGTTCTTGTGCAGAGCCAGCACCACTAGCTCTGGAGCATGCACTTCAGGAAAGGACCCTTGTAAACGATTGTTGTTGAGAGCAAGAAGAGTCAAATGGCGGAACTGCATCAAACATGCTGGCACTTCACCTGAAAACTTGTTGTGGTTGAGGCGAAGCTCTTGCAATGATCCCCCAATGGGGCTCAACTTGCAAAAAATGTTTGCAAGATTGGAAAGACTCCCACAAAACTTGTTGTGGCTCAAATCCATGTGTTGGAGATCCTGGCACGATTCCGCAGACAGGTTTAAATCAACCTCTCCACGAAAAGAGTTGTAGCTGACATCCAAAACTCTGAGGCGCATGGAACTCAACATCAGTGAAATGCTGCTCATGTTCCCTCCAAGTCGGTTCTTTGACAGGGAAAGCTCTTCCAGTGCTCGTAGCTTCCGTATCGCTTCAGGTATGTCGCCCTGCAGCTGGTTCTCAGCCAAATTCAATGCACGCAGGGTCTGCAAATTGCCAAGTTCTTCTGGAATTCCTCCTGTCAGCTGGTTTCCTCCCAGGTAGAGCTCTCTTAGACTGCGCGCTTTGGGAACTTCACCCATCAGCCAGTTCTGGGACAGGTCCAAGGTACTCAAGGCCTTTAGCCGGCCAATCTCCTGGGGGATTTTCCCTGTTAGCCGATTGCCAAAGAGATCCAAACACCAGAGCTCCTCCAAGTTCCCCAATTCTCTGGGGATCTCCCCTTGCAGCCGGTTCCCTCGAAGATCCAGATAATACAAAGACCGAAGCTGGCCAAGCTCCTTCGGAACTTGGCCAGAAATCTGGTTCTTCTGCATGCTAAGCCAGTACAAAGCCTCGAGCAGGCCAAGCTCCTTGGGAATGTTGCCGCTGAGTTTGTTGTGGGACAAGTCAATAGCCCTCAAGCGCTGAAGTTCCCCAAGCTCTTTGGGAATTCCTCCCGTCAGCTGGTTGCGGTTTAAATGCAACTCCCGCAAACCATCCAGCTGACCAAGCTCCTTGGGAATGTTGCCAATCAGCCGATTATGCGAAAGAACTAGACGCCTGAGACTTCTCAGTTTCCCAAGCTCTTTGGGCATCTGGCCAACCAGGTGGTTCTGGTCAAGATCGAGAATTTCAAGCTTTTCTAGATGGCCAAGCTCCGGAGGAATTTTTCCTGAAATCCGCGATCTGCTCAGGACCAACTCTCGCATGCTCCACAGCTGACCAAGCTCTTTGGGAATCTTTCCCCACAGCAGATTCTGTGAAAGATCAAGCACCTCCAAAGCTTTCAGCCTCCCAATCTCTTGGGGAATGTCACCTTCAAAATGATTCTTGGTCAAGGAAAGCTGTTCGAGGCTCTCCAGCAGGCCAAGCTCTCTGGGGATTTCGCCCGAGAGGTGGTTGTAGGCCAGCTCCAGCTTTCGCAATCTCCGCAGCCGCTCCAGCTTCCAGGGGATTCGGCCGGTCAAGTCGTTGCCTTCAAGTCTGATTTCCTCCAGCGCTGTGAGGTTTCCGAGCTCCTCCGGGATGTGTCCATCAAGGTTGTTTGCACCAAGGTTCAGCCTTCGCAAGCCATGAAGATCTGCAAGTTCCTTGGGGATGCTGCCCTTGAGCGTGTTTCCTGGGAGATCTAGCTCCTGAAGCATCAACAACTGCCCAAGCTCTTTGGGAAGTCGGCCTCCCAGTTTTCGAAAGCTGAAGACCAAACCAATGATTTGCCCATCCTCATCGCAGGAGAAACCCTCGGCGCTACAGGGGTCCTGGGACATGAACTCCGCTTCGCTTGGAGAAACACCGAGCTCCATCAACACTGTGTAGACCAAAACATCTGGCTGAGCGCCACTCCAGGTCAGCATCATCAGAGACATCATCGAACATCTTGCCCAGCTCATGACTCGACTCTCAACATGATAGGCCATTTGAGCAAGAATGATCTGCCTGCAGTCGGAGACCAATCAAAACCCACGGCACCTTCACCGCTGATGAGAACTGGAATCCAATCAGTGCAATGGACACGAACGGATCTCAAGTGGGAATGGATGATTTATATCAGTGCCCAATTGCGCCCAAGCAATCGCGATACTTCAAAGTTCTGCATGAACATGTGCCCAAAAAGAAAACAAAAAACATTAAAAAAAACATGTGGCCACACCTCTGCACAACTTCCATCCACTTCAAGAACTATAATATAACTGTTCCACCCTACGTCCAATTAGTGCGCGGCTGTAGAGGCCCAAAAGAACGCCAAGCTCCAAGTGAAAATAACGACTAGGGTCATTGACGTCGTCCTTCTCTAAGAAATCTACGAAATCCAACAAGGTACAGTTTGTCTTAGAAAGAATATAAAGGTTCCCAGCTGCATAATGCTCCTCATCTTCCCATGGCTTGACATACTATCCTTATGTCCTTATCCTTCCTTTGCTTGTGAAAGCGGCACCCACTTCCACTTCCTCCCAACGCCTGGCTGACCTGACCTGCTGACCTGTCCATGAGCTATGCAGCATTGCAAACTGCTCTGGAAAAACCAACTAGACGACGAGTGGCCCGAAAGCACTTTTCATCACGTCGGAAGTCAGAGTGTGAGTTATCTGTTAAGTGTTCAGTGTGAAGTGTTAAGTCGAGTGAGTTGAGGCAGTGTGTGGGTCTCTGTGTGTGTGTATCTATGTCTGTGTGTGTGTGAGTCTCTGTCTGTGTGTGTGTGTGTCCGAGTAAGTTGAGGCAGTGCGTGGGTCTCTGTGTGTGTGTGTGTCAACCTCTCAAGAGAGCCGGGTGGTCGGGAGACATGACTCAGCTGCAGGGGCGCCAGAGCAGCCGCGAGAGATGACTCATCCGCGTACTAAAGTTGTACTACAAAGTCGCCAGTTCTCAGCTTCCAGCTCCACAGATTGCTCCGCGTACTACAGTTGTACTACAAAGTCGCCAGTTCTCATCTTCCAGCTCTCCAGATACTCCGCATACTACAGTTGTACTACAAAGTCGCCAGTTCTCAGCTTCCAGCTCCACAGATTGCTCCGCGTACTAAAGTTGTACTACAAAGTCGCCAGTTCTCATCTTCCGCGTACTGAAGTAGTACCGCCCAGCACGCCACGGGTGGTTCTTCCCAGCCTCGCTCTCGCCTCGCACGAACCAGCGAGCCGGGCTTGCTCTCAGGCCCCCTCGGCGCGGTGCACGGGCACTCCAACGGTCCAAAAACGCAGAGTCCTTGTTACTAGAAATGCCCTTTGTTACTAGTAGCGTCCTTGTTCCTAGTAGTAAGGCCAAGAGCCCCGAACGTAGCGTCCTTGTTACTACCGTGAAACACGAAATGAGAAGGAATCGCTAAAATTTTCGCCGCAGGGGCGCATTTGGAGTGTGCCAATTTGGGGTGTGTTTAGTAAACTAGAGAGTAGCCAAAGGTACCGCAGATGTCCGATATCCATAGATTCTATTCTGGTCAGTGTGCTTGCTTACATTGCAGTTTATGTGTTTGGACTTGACTTCCTGCCAGTTTCACTTACAGTATATGGGAACCGTTGAAGTAAGCAGTAAACAGTTCAAGCACACCTCGTCTGGACGCAACAAATGGTTCCAAGGTTCCTCACCTCTTCAACGGAAGATCCGATGGAAACCACTTCCCGTTGTACACCCCGGCTCACGTGTGCCACTCACGGTTGACATCCAATTCTGCACGTCCGACATGCCCGGCACGAAAACAGCGAAGACCAGAGGAAGAGTCGCTGCGGCTTTGCCAAGCAAGTTCGGGGTGTGGAGGAAGAGTCGCTGCGGCTTTGCCAAGCAAGTTCGGGGTGTCTTGCCCTGATCCAACCGCTCTGTCACGGAGCCTTCTAGAATCAAGAAACTGTCTAGATTCCAAGCTGCGATCGGAGCAGTCACACACCAAACAGGCGTTGAGTTCCACACCAAACCAGGCAGAACCGTCGATCCGGATCTGTCCTGAAGAGATTCAAGGCTGGACTCAAATCACTTGTTTCAAACCTGCCCCACATAAACTGGCTGCTGACTAGAATGGAAGAGAGCTGAGCTATGCATACCCGTCCTGGTTTCCATTGCAGCATCTTTAAAGTAGAGCATGGATGCAAAAGACCATGCAAAGTAAGTCACCCAGAACAAAACACTCCTTTGACATGCACGACGTGCTCGGACATTCCCTTGCCACTGCCACAAAAAAAGGACCGTACTGCCGCCGCCCCTTGTTAGACTCGGATGGATCGGAGCGTCTGACTCGGCCCAGGCCGTGCCCCAGGTGGTTCTAACTGATCCCGTTCGAGTTCGAGTTCAAGTTCAAGTTCGGGTTCGAGTTCGATGCGCGAGATTGCGCGGATCGAGCGAGACGGGGGTGGACCAGTCGAGTTCGATACAACAATTATAGAGCCGGGGGGTTGGACCAGTTCACCAACAGCCACCTGCCAACGGCGCCAGCAGCAACCAACCAACTGACCACAACGTAGCATCCCTTTTGTGGGCCATCCGAGGGTAAAATTTAGAAAAGGAAAAAGCCATTACAACGTAGCATTTCTTTTTGTGAGCAACCCGAGGGTAAAATATAGAGAAGGAAGAAGCCATTGCAAAGCATTCCTTTTGTGGGCCATTCGATGGAAAAAATTGGAGCAGGAAGGAGCCATTACAACGTAGCAGTCCTTCGACTTCGACTGCCATGCACTTCGACTGGGGAACCAGTTGGGAAAAGACCCACTTCGAGTTCGAGTTGGAAATCGAATTCGATTCGACGACAATTTTTACACCCGGGCGGGGAGTGTTCAATCGGATCCATCGGATTCATCGATGTGGAAAGAAGCGCCACTTGGGAGAAGAGAGCTGAACAGAAAACCATCGCGTTGGAAGAGAAAACCATGGCGTGTGGTGTAGTTGTTTCTAGACATCGATCTGCACGGAAAACAAAAAAAAAAACATGGTGTGTCGATTGACCAAAATATCCCATCATGCCATGCCAGCGACACGTATGCCAGCTCAATTCCCAGCCAAGTCTCGATACAGCGAGCGAAATCGTGATGTCGATCCTTGGGCAACTCCTGTGTAGGCACATCATCAGGACAAAAACAGAAACAAAACCGCATAACGCGTCCGCGCCTCAAGTCCTCAAATCTGCAAGTCAACCCCACATCGGTGATGTACGCATGGCATGCATTGAAGCCAGGTTGGTAGCTAAATGATGGTCCAAAATACTGTCCCAACTGCAACGCAAAAACAAATACTTGCAGTAGTCAAAATCTCTGCGATAACAAACACGTCTGACGTAGAAGAGAAACACATGGAAATGGGTTCCTGCATTAGATCTGACTGCTAATTATTAAATGTGTGAAAGGTCAAAAGAGCCAAACTGCAAATTCCGCAGTTGATATCCAGCATGTTTGGCGGTTAAATGAACATGATTTGAATTAGGTAGCTGCCGAGTGTTTGGTCAACAAAATTTGCAATGGCGAAGCTGGGGTAATCGTTTGGAAGTGTTCCAACACGACACGCAATCAAAACTTGACAGACACACAAGCAACAATTGAAGTTGTGTAACGTAGGTAAATTGAAAAAGTGACCAGGAAGAAACAACGCAACACAAACACATGGAGCTTGCACGTCCCCAACCTTGGCAAATTGTCAGACCCCACGCACAAATCTACAAAAAGATCCAGTGGTAAAGCCAACAGAACCCCCACAAAAACCATTTGGGCGACAGTCACAGCCTGGGTAGCCTGGATGGCCGGATAGCCATTTTCCTTCGAAAATCGTACGAAGAATGCACAAAGTCTTGTTGCTGCCCTGAGCTGCGGAAGGACATCGAAGGAAGCATATCGAACTGTTTGAATCCAACGGTTTTCCAGCTCTGCTTCTTGGGTAACTGCACGTTCTAAGCCACTTGTGGGATGGTTCTCACCAATCCATTGTACTCACCACTCAAAGGTGCCCAACGGTTGGCTTCCCCGGACCTGCGTGGGGCCCTTCACGCGTACAGCCAGGGTTCCGGGAAGTTAGGACGAACAAAAGATATTCCGCACTTCTCCATACACTGGAGCAATTTGGAAAGAGGAAGGTGCTTGCCATCATAACAGGCTCTAAACAAACTCCAAACCCCAGAAACAAACAACCATAAAATATTGGGCAAAGAGGTGCTTATGAGCCTTGCCTTACTTCAGGTTCCACCTTGCTGGACGCTAAACATCATCACATCCCAAAACGGCATCCAAAGCTGCCGAGGTCCAACAACACAGCCCACAAAGCAAGGTACATTTGCACACACTCGAAATGAAAGTACGTGCGGTCTGATCGCTCCTAGCCTCGGTATTGAAGCGCCTAAGTTGTGCAAAGAGGGTTCCGCCATCGGAAACATTCAAATTCAAGAAGTCTCAAAGGCATGAGATTCCAAAGGCCACTGCTCGACTGCCACAGGCCAAATATCAGCACGGAGCTTGATCTTCGTTGGATCACCAGTACCAGGCTACCCGTGAATCCAGGGTGTACACACTCGGGAAAAAAAGTACTGAATTGGAAACCATTCGCCCCACAGCGACCAAGGTAAACCATAATCCTAAGAGTCCAGGGAGTAGGAAACCAGAAAAATGCAAGTGGAGAAGCGTCCAACCAAAAGAATCAACATCTTGAAAATAGAAGTCTCAAAGCTTAGACTCGAGCGATTCGAGCGATCGACATCCTGTGCAGTCTGCAGATCTCAAACCGATGCAAAGGCCAATCACCTGTTCTAACAACAAAGGGGCCCAAAAGGAAATGAATGGCAGTCACCTTCCAGCAGGTACGTGCAATCTGCGTCCAGATTGCATATTAGAGCAAACTTGAAGTGTCTTTGTGAGCGGTGACTTCAAGAATGCCTACTGATTCCAAGGGTTTCACACACACTGGGAAGAATTATGGCGCGGGGCGTTAGAACCGTGTCATAACCGTTGACCTCTTGAGTCCACATGACCTTCAAGATGAGCATGCATATGTGCGAAACCGTCACGTGACGAGAATCTGGGGACCTGGTTCACCTGCAACAGCCTAAAACAGCCTAAAAAAGTAGTGTACTGCTCGACCTGCTGGGTTCTCGCTTTCTTAACGTATCTTCTAATTTTACCATTGTCATTTTTTCAACAAGTTGGTCACTGTCTCTTCAGCCAGTGAACCTGATTTTCTTAATAAAAGTCCTTTCACTTGTTTGGTCACTGTCTCTTCAGCCAGGAAAGACAGACCTCCCTGTCTTATCCTGGTCACCTAATTTTGGAAAGACCGGTTTCCCTGTTTATCCTGCCATTCCTTCTCAGTTGAAATTTCTTACAAGATAGACACATCCCCCTGCCTTATCGCAGTGGAATTACTAAAGGGAGGTGACCCGAAGCTGCAGTCGCCGTTGGACGCAATGGAAACATGCGCGAAAAACCTGCCACCTTAAGTAAGTAGACAACGAAACGTTCTACACACAAAACAAAGCACTTGAAACAGATCAAAAGCACAGCAAACGCATCGCACTCTTTTCTCGCGCACTTGGGCCTTGAGCCAAACAAATAAAGTTCAAGAAGCTATGAGGCATTCCTGTAACAAACTACCCCCACGCGAGGTACCGAAGGTATCAAGCTTAAAGCACTCAAACATGCACAAAACTGGCACAAACCATTCAAACCACAAGAGTTTCAAAAGTTGTTTTTCATAAAGTTTCCAAACATTGTACATTCCATGAGCTATGCTCTCCAAAGCTCTCCAAAACGTTTCAAAACACAAAGCTTTGCAGGGAACATTTGCTCAACTTGAAATGCAAGTCCACGCACTCCAAAAGCAAAAACCTTATAGTAGTAGCCTAGCACTTAGAATATTTACCCTTTCACTTCACCGTTATAAAAAAATAGAGACGGAGGTCCGGGTGAAAAACGATGCAGATAGAATATCCCTATGCAGATAGAATAGTTCAACATGCACATAGAATATTATGCACCAACGGTTTTGGTATCTCTTTTTGAACACCGATTGATTGATGGCTTTATACCTTTGTCTTTCTGTTAGAATTTTTCAGATGCACAGTCGTTCCAACTGGGGAAAATTCTAACTGCAAGAATGTAAGACCCAGTGGTTCAAGAAAATCTGGTATTCCAACTGCATACCCTTAATTTCTGAGTATTCTAACTGCTGGCCTTTACTATACAGCTACGGCATTAGCCTGCACCTCGCTGCACCACAGCTCCCCCTTTCAAGGTGAGATTCATTCACGTGGTTTGAGCAAAAGCTGCGGCCTCACTCTTCAGTGCTTGTTGGTGACGATCTTCCCGCAGGCTTCCCACAATTGAAAACGGTTTGGTGCCTTTTCTCGGGTGTATGGCAAAGCGGGCTGCAACGCACCACAGTTCCAGCACGGCAGCTGTTGTCAATCTTTGGTGCGCAGCGTGGTTGCAGCGCGTGTCAGAGCGTGCACCACAACCACCTCCCGGCAAATCCGAAGTCCACGCACATCCGAAGCAGGGGAATGAATGTTCAATGCCAGAGCTGCAAAACAAAGCAAAGGCCTTGCGGTTCTGACAGCATGAGTCTCTTATCAAGTTGAGAATGACGAGATGAAAAAAACGTCTTTCAGGTTTGAGGTTTCTTGGAAAAATGCCGAATGTCGAATGTCACAGGAATGAAATTCTTTTCATAAGTTCAGGGTTTTCGAAGCCGGTCGAAAAAGCTCCAGAGAGATTGGAGTCGGAAGTCGAAGGATTCAATTGGCGAAACCATGAAGGTCTTGAATTCAGACTGAGTGCAATTTCTATCCTGTATTTTGTTTTCACGTGGTTCAAGCTTGCTGTTCTGAGCTGCTGACTGCTTGTGTCCGCAGCCATTTGGGACGCGTGCGATTCTTTGTGGGCCATGGAGGCAGCACTTGTGAAAACACAGTAGCGCAAACTTCCTTTTCGACTTGAGCCAAAATCACAGTCGGTGTAGACTGTCTCGAACGTTCTCAAAGCTTCTCTTAAGCTTGTCCACTCTCCTTAAAAGGGTAGAAGAGGACCCATAGTCTTCTCAAAGCTACACAAAACTACAAAGAACTATCTCAAACAGTCTCCAAAGACCTCGCGCTCTACCAAAAGGTTCTCTAAGCTATTCCTAGCCACAAGTTGCCACTTCAAACATCCTCCTGCTAAGGTGGTCAAAGGTCAAACACAAAAAGGGCACAGATCACCACTCAGCTCCAACCCCAAGCACTCTAAAAACGAAAATTCCCTAAAGAAGCAAGCACTAGGTGAGCAATACATTGTACACGTGCGCTGTACGCTATGTTTCACACCCCTTCTTGGGTCGCGTAGCGCTACCTTCTTTCTTCTTCTGTCTTCTTCTCTTCTTCTATTCGTTTTCTTTGAGCAACTAAGGATCAGACATCAACTAAGATCCAAATTTTTGCCCTCAAAGGTGATCTCAATGGTATCAATCCAGAGGTAAACTCGAGTCCAAGCCAAGCAGAACTCCAGATCCAACAAAGAGCCAACCTCAACCCTCAACCAACACGCATTCAACCAAGGAAGAAACGTGTAAAGAGGATCCCTCAGAGGCCAGCCATGAGATCTCAGGGTCAGATCCCTTCTGCGTGGCCTTCTGGTCTCATCATCGGGATCCTCAAAAGCAAAAGCTTTCAAGGACAACTTACCTGTCAGCTCAGGATACAAAAGGGTATCTAGAGTTACAATGCCGTGCAAACCTCTAACCTCAAGACCTGACAAGTGCAATCAACTGCAAAAGATGAAATCCCCAAGCAGCATCACACAAACTTGCAATGAACAAAGTTGCAAACAAGCACAAGTGAACTCACAAGAAACTCGCTGGAAGCTAAACCTGCGATGAACGAAGCTGCAAGCAACTGCAAGTGACATCACAAGAAACTCTCTAGAAGCTTAACTGGCCTATGAACTTGGTTCCAATCATCCTGCACACAGTGAACTCGTCATGCCACAGCAAATCCATGCTCTAGACTCTAAAAACCCTCTTGCCATGCTGCACGGGTCTAATTCCTCCTGCCTATCTGAGCTTTCCTTTCTTTTCCTTTCTCTTGCTTTCTGTCACCCGAAAAAAAGAAGCAGTTTATGGGGAGTGTCGATGTTTGGCGCATGCACCCTACAGCAAAGTTTTTGTGTGAGGTGGAACCATTGAGGTAGTGGGTGTTGGGCAAGTTTGGTGTGGAAGTTGTAGGGGGGGTGTGAGGAATGTAGAAGAATCTTTGCCAAGTTGCCCACCTCTCGTCATCTTTTTCAAGAGCTGCCCCTCTGCCCTCTAGACTTCCAACACGTGAGCATGTTGCAAGGTTTTGGAAAGGGATGTGGAGTAGTCACTTCCCTGTATTGCACAGCACTTTCAGAAACAGGGTGGAGGAGACATTTGTATTGGAGGAAACAAGCGGAGAAGCATTACACTCCTCCACATTTTACCGAATGAGAGATCATTCGGTTTCACAAACTGGCTTTGTGTTTTTTCTTGAGCAGAATTTCAGCGGAGGAGCGGAGAAGTGGTTGCGAAGATGTCAATTTTGGGTGTGGGCATGGGAATTTTTTGGTGATTGGTGAAAGCTTGTTTGACCCGTTTCTGGCCTCAAAACAATTTGCAATTCTTTAGGAGTGTGTGTTTAGGTTGCATTTTGGCGCCAACGCAATTAAACTATGCAATAGAGGCAAAAGTGGCATGTGGAAAAGACTAGGTTTGTCCGCAAGCAAGGAGGTGTGTGAAATTAGATGAGGAAATGAGACGCTTTATGGCGCACTTGTACATCCAGAAATGAAAATGGGGGCTTCGGTTTCAGTTCCGCAAATGAGAAATCAGCAGTTTTTTGGGTTCTTTTTTTGGCGCACGGGTCGAGGCGCTATGTGTGCAGAGGATGCACAAGTCACCTTAGGCTAGTAAATGAGGGAGATACGAACCAAGCAGCAAAACCGGAACCAGAACAAACAACACCAAAAAACCAAACCCAACCCAACCAAACAGGAGCAAGGTTCGTACCCTTGGCTGTAGCACTTTGGCTTCCTACCTGCACCAGGGAGCAGCATTCTTCAAAAACACAAATTCCAAAGTACTTGCACCCCGGGCAAGGACGGTTCTGAGTACATAGCTTCTTCGAAATACACCATCTTGCAGGCAGACTACCGTACTTGGCAGTTTAACGACTTGCAGTCGAAGACAGCTTTGCCAGGCAGCCTCGCCAATGGTGTGTATGCGTGCGTCTACTTGCACACGCCGGACGTCTGAGATGTGTGAAAAAGCGTGTGGCAAAACTCGGTCCATGTCATTGGACGGGACTCGAATCGCCTTGACCCGGTTCTTTAATTGCCCTTTGTGTTCTGCTAGGACGGAGCACTGGCGAACTATCAGGTTAAAGCAGTTGTTGTCTCGCAGGGTGTCCCAAATGGGGTCAGCTAAGAGTTTCTGAGTGTCTTTATGTACAAAGTCCAGCTCGCATCCAAAGGTGCTGCACTCACCAATGTACGGGAGATTCTCTAGTACTGCAGTCGCGGGGAGGAAAGCCGATCGGTTGTCTCTTTGAGCCTTGAAACGATCGCGGAGGAAAGTGTGAAATTGACAAGCTCAAGGACAGTGACCAGGGACGGTTACTCGGGTATAACCGCCCTTAATGTCCTAGCACCGTTGAAGGGGGTATGGCATTATGTGTGGTGACTAGGTGGGACAATCCAATCACTCCCATTCGAGGGTAGGTAGTGGAGCCATGAGGGAATTACAAGCTTGTAACACTCCTCAAAGGCATTATAGGCCACATATGGGCGCCTCCACGCACCTCGCTTGCATCTGGAGTAGGTTAGACATGAGAATGCTGTGCATTGACCGAACGCCCTGTGTCTAATGTATCGGAGGTTCCCTGGGATGGCAAGGCTGAGTAGGGCCTTGCACCCTACGAACGCTTCCGCTCGTAGGCTAGGCGGTAGGCTTACATTTCTCAGGCTATGACAGTGCGAGAAAGTGTGCATATGGAGGACGGCAATTCCAGCGCTGGCAAGGTCAACCTGGGTGAGCAGTTTGCAGTTTTCATAGGCCCTATGCCCAAGGAAAGTTGCATCCCCCCCCAGTACGACCTGTCGGACGCCAGACGAGTGAAAGCAGCCTTGTGGAATTCCTGAAAAGGGGGACGACAGAGAGACAACATCTGCCATCGTTCTGACGTGGGGCAGGGAAAGCTGGCTTAACTTGGCACATTCTTCGAAAGCATAGGGCCCTACTACAGCTCCTATGGCTAACCTGCATGCCCCTTCCGTGATGACCCCAACCTTCTCGAGGGCACAACATTCCGAGAAACACCTAAGTCAACACATCCAGGCATTTCGACCATAACCAGGGCAGAACACCCCTGGAACGCTGCATATTCGATGGCCACTACAGTGTCCGGAAGCTTGACAATTTGGAGTGAGTGGCAATATCGCCAGGCTTGTCGGTCAATCATATGAAATCCCGAGTCCATTGACGTGCCGGAGTCGCAGCACTGAGAAAAAGGCCTTAGCCACGAGGACCCCCGTGTCATTGGCGGGGACCCAGATGGCTTTAGGGTAGTCGTCATACTCCTCCCCTTGGAATTGCTCCTTGCAGTCAAATCGCTGGAAGCAGTCTTGAACAACAAGCCGGAATTGCGTGTTCCCCCAAAAGGTTTCATGGGTGGGGTCACACAAGGCCAGGCGCGTATCTTCGTCGAACAGGGTGAGCTCGCACCCAAAAGTATCCAGCCTACTGACAGCAGGCTAAGTATGCTTCAAGCATGTCCCACGTGTGGTGGATGCTCACTGGCACTTCAATCCAGATGGCAGTCCCTGCCATGGTGATAAGCTGAAGGCAATACATCCCGACGCTCGCATTCTACTACAGCTGGTTTGAGCCAGTTGCAGAGGGAGCATAGTCACTTCTTCGACCCTCTAGAATATAGCTTGTAGTTGGGTAGATAGCGACAGCCGCCTAGCCCTACCCCGCTGGTGGACCACACACTACAACCAGGACAACATCTAGGGATGTTGCCTGTGAGAGAATTACTCAGCCTGGAGCCATGGGCACAGGTCCATAAACAAATCCGGCAAGACAGCCAGGGCTTATTTATTCTCTTGTGCGACGTCGGGGACATGGTCCAAACCACCTGGCACCGGCTTCACTTGCGCCGGTTGACCAGCACCCTGTCCTGTGGTACCATCACCACTTTCCTTCTGTTCTGACTCCAGGGCTGCCCTCACGGGGTTTTCCTGATTGATCGTGGTGTAGAAGTCTGATTGATCACGCCATTCGCGATCTTCTTCAAAGTCATTAGTCGTTTGATAGTAGCCTTGATAGATGACTTTTGAAATTAGCTTCTCCCAAGTAGCAACATACAAGGACTTGAGATGAGGAACCGCATAGGGCCGCTTCGTGTTGTCTTTCTCATCCGCTGGGTACCCCTGCTGGAAGTGTCTGCTGAGCAATTGGTAGTGGGTCACTGTGCAAGTCCTGTTTTTGGACAGGAGGTGCCAGTTTTCCCGCGAGATTGCGACAGCAAGACCAGTTAGCAACCACCTTTGAGATTTGCTCATACTTGTTGCCCACACAGCGTTTTGAGTAGGTCTGCGCCGCCCTCTGTAGGAGACTTCTTTGGAAGGAGAAGCACCCTTGCCCCGTAGAGGCGAGGTAGGTTTCGTCTTCGGTTCTTCGTCCTCAGCTTCCTCAGCTTCTTGCTCTGGGGCGGCAGTGGCATCTGCAGGCATGTCGTTGCACGAGCCAGGGCTCCGTACACTATTCGGCAGGACAGTGTTGCGTTCTGGTCTTCCTCTGGAGGGGCCACCCCTTCTTCCACTTTATGCCATGCTGGTACCTCGATTCGCAAGTTGCTTTTATAGGAGGAAGCAAAGGAAATCATCTGTCCAAAGCTCCCATCCAGGATGCCGTGCTCGTAGGCATATGCAAGCTGCGGCGTGGGTGGGACGGGTGGGTAATGCTCAGCAGCGCACTGCCCCTCGTACGCTCGGACAATGATGTACGGATTGTTGGCCTCGTTGTCGATATTGCGTTTGTACCTTTTCCCCTCATCTGGGGTGACATCTTGCATGCCTAGCTCAATGCATCGCTCAGCAAGTTTGTGCACCACCTGGACAGGGAAGTAGACGTGTACATGGCTGATTGGTAATTCTGCCTTGCCCAAGTACAGGTTACGCGCAAATGACATGACCACTGTCTGCATCAGCGACAGAGCGTTCATTGGAGTAGGCCCCTCCTCTTTCCCCTCTTCTTTGGCTCGAAAGGCTGGGATTCCCCACACTTCTGCCGTCTTGGCTTCACAGGATTTAGCACAGAAGGACAAAAGGCCATAAAGCCAACAAGCCGGGTCCGCATAGAGAGCAAGTTCGGCGAGGTCGTCTCGCGCTTCCTCTGGTTGGGCAGGTTTGAGGAAAGCAAACAGTGATGCCAGCTATGCAGCCATTGCGCCACAGACTCCATTAAAGTCCTGGTGGACCTGACGCACGACCTCTCGAGGCAGCTCAGTGAAAGCAATGCCACAAAAACTCAATTCAGCTAGCCGTCGGTAGAGGGTTACTCGCAAGAGCACGCTCACATGCCGCATCCACACACTGATGCGAGCCAGCGGCCACTCCGCGGGCAAATTGGCCTACAGACTGATCGGGGGCGCAATAGGGGGCGGGGCAGGCGGGTCATTTGGTTGTTCAAGCGCTTGCGATAGTTTCTGAAAACGATGAAGTTCCTGCATTGCTCTTTGTTCAGACAGGAGCGTGAGGTCGGCCTCGGCTGAGCCAGCCTGCTCTGCGTCGTCTGGGAGGTCAATTTCTGTAGTGGGGTCCCCACTCCCTGCAGGGGTGTCTCCAAGGTCCCCACTCTCCGGCATGTGGGGATCAGCTTTGACCGCATCCTGCGTGGAAGCCAAGCCTGTATGCCCGCATGGTTCTACTCGAGAGAGTGGACTTGGGGTACGACCTGTTCCGGGATGCTGGGTAATCGCTCAGCAATGCGCCAGGGGATGGGGCTTGACCGCTTTGGACTTAACGGCGCAAGCCTTTCTGGACGCCGGCCTCGCGGTTCTCCACGAGACAGCTGGTCTCTCCTCCTGGCTAGGCTGACCACTGCTTGGCGAGATGGTGGCTGGTTCCACTCCGACAGGGGGAGAGGAAGTGTTTGCGGCGTCTCTTGCCTCCAGCGGCTTCGCCTGTTTCTTTCTTCAACAGGCATGTGATGGAGTCTGGAAGGTGAGGCAGTGGCATTTGAAGGACGGCTACTGGGGTGGCCGCCGGCCTTCAAAGGCTGTGGTTCTGGGAGCTCTCCTGCTCCAGTATTGTTACTGGAGGTTGACTGGGAAGCAATGGGCCGGGTAGCCTCACTATCCCCTTCTACAGGTGGATGCCCGGCCTCATTCTCGTCACTTTCGACGATTTCAATGTCTTCTGCATTTGCCGCTGCCTCTGCATCGTCAGCATCATCGGTAAGTACTTCTTCCTCATTTCCTTCCTTCTCCTCAACTTCCTCGTCTTCTGTGCCTGCTTCCTCTTCTTCGTCTTGCAGTAACCCCCAACATAGCCACAAGAAAGCCAAACATAGCCACAAGAAAGCCCAACATAGCCAGAAGAAAGCCTAACATAGCCCCAAAGAGAACCCAACATACCACCAAGACAGCCCAATCTAATGCTATTTTTGTATGTTGTAATTACCTTGTAGTTTTGGATATACATCGCCTAACGTTCTGTCAATGTTTTTAATGTATGTCTATATTTTTGACTTTTTAAAGTGCTAGAAAAGCTCCTGCGC
>CAXAMN010028650.1:233796-290307 GCA_963970005.1 Durusdinium trenchii
GAAAGCCCAACATAGCCACAAGAAAGCCCAACATAGCCACAAGAAAGTCCAACATAGCTGCAAGACCGCCCAACATAGCCACAAGAAAGCCAAACATAGCCACAAGAAAGTCCAACATAGGCACAAGAAAGCCCAACATAGCCACAAGAAAGCCAAACATAGCCGCAAGACAGCCCAAAATAGCCACAAGAAAGCCCAACATAGCCACAAGAAAGCCCAAGGTAGCCCTCCCTCGTTGGCAGGGGCGAGGGCAGGCACTGTGGCTTCTTCAATGGATCGTTCCGTGTCCTGGGCAGGGGAGCGAATTCCTTCATCATCAGCGCTGCTTACTGAGCTTCGTGATCTGTGCTGCTTGGTGAAGGGATCTGGCTTGGCTGTCTGCTGCAACTGTGGGCTGTTGATTCTTCCTCTGTGAGGCTGACTTCTGCCAAGACCCCCATATCGTTGAGCGCCTGATGTACCGTCGGCAGACAAGTCGGGCCGCCAATAGCAGCCAGCCTTGAGCAGCCCTGGCCTTGGGGGAGATGAAGGAGGGAGTCAGTCTTGTTGAGTTCAGGTTGGCTGCGCCATGCATCATAGAAATAAATCTTGCGCAGGGCTTCAAACTGGTATTCTTTGGCCTTGTTGGGCCACATCTTCTTGCCTGGCCTGGTCAGCGAACAGTGCTGCCCACACTGCACCGTGTTCCGCCCTCTTTGCTGACTGTATGAAGGAGGCGCCAGGCACGGGGTTGACCTCCATCAGGGACAACCAGCCAGTCAGGGTCCACTTTCCCGTCTGCAGCATAGCCAAAGAGGAGGCCACTGCCGTGCGCGCATCCTGTGTCAGGAGCAACTTCTCCCCTGTGTGAAAACACGGAAGCGTTAGCGAACCCTTTTTTGAATCCCGCTCTTGAGTCAAACATAACAGTCGGTTTGACTGTATGTCTGTTCGTCTACTCTTCTCTGAAGAGGTCTGAGTTCACAGTCGTCCAAAACATACTCAAAGTACAAGAACGCATCTCCAAACACTCTCAAGCAAAGCTGGGCTACACAGCTCATCCAAAGCACTACAGCACTCTGCTTAGGGCTTCTCAGACAGGCTCGTAGCCACTTCTGGTCACATTCCACTCAGTCCTGCCAACGTGGTCAAAGTGAACACACTCTAGGGAGGAAGACTCAGCTCCAACCCCAAGGACAGAAAACGAAAAAGTTCCACTAGACAGAGGTACTAGATGATCCACACACTGCACAGGCGTGCTACCCACACTTTTCACAACCCTTCTTGGGTCACCTCGTACCTTCTCCTAGGTCTTCTTGTCTTCTTCTTCTCTTCAATTCGTTTTTTCTGAGCAACTAGGGTTCGAGCATCAACTGAGATCTCAACTCCTGTGGTCCCAACTGGTCTCAGGTCGATCAAACGTCAACGAATCAAGAACGACAAGCTCAAGCAAGTTCAAATCAAGATACCAATCGACCACGCTTCAACCAAGCAAGACAAACAACAAGGGTTCAAGGTCCCTCAGACAGCAGGGCTTCAAAGTGTGGCACTGACCCATCTCTTCGCCTCTGCTTCTGTCATCCTTGGGACCCTGACAAACGGTTACAACAAAACTTCAAACAGCCAGTGAAGCCGATATGGAGCTTTGATGGGGTATCTGGTTGGGTACACCCACAGGACCTGCAATGGTTTTTGTGAGCGCAAGTGGGGTGGCACTCCTTTGGAATCTCTGAGAGAGAAGAGAGGAGGTCAGATACACGAACTTTTCCTTTTGGGATCATGGGTTTTGTGAAGCCAGTTCATGCACAGAAGTGGCAAGGTCAGAGGATGGTGCTTGGTGCTTATTTGGAGGCCAGGCACAGCACAGGTGGCTCGACTGGAGTGAGGGAAGTGATCAAGGGTCACAATTTCAGAGTTGGGGACCAATCACCATGGTATGACGTGAACGTCTTGTTTCCTCTTGCGGGTGCTTGTGTTGATTCCAGAAGTGGCGAACAAGCGAGGCTTGCTTCTCTGGTTGCTCTGAATTTGTTGGTCGCCTCATTATACCCCTTACTGATGACCCTGGTGACAATTCTTTCCCATGTATGCTCGTACAGGGCTTGCGCGTGCGAGGCCGCGTGGGGCTTCTTGGCGTCCTTCGGCTCTGTAGATACATACTCCTGGTGGAAGTGCAACTGGAGACATTGGAATGGTGACACCTATCCTGAGAAGAAGAGTCGCACCATCGCAGTTGAACAAGTTCAAATCCTCACGGCGAGGTGGGTATTCCCAAAAGACTGCGGTTCTCTGTCGTGCCCGCTCCCGGTTGGTCGTTCGTTTCATGGGTCATAGCCGTGATCCCAGTCCCAGAGACCTTTGCCCCGCTGCCTTCTCGAAGTGAGCTAGGGCTTGAACATCGACACCAAGTGGGGTCTCCCCAATTGTATGCAGACACTTGCCCCCCTGACCACACCGCTGCGTATCCTCAGTTTGGCTGAAGTAGGCAACACTGCCTCCGCGGACCACCTCTTGCAAATGGCAACTATGCCGCTCGAGCATAAAACCACTGCCCTCGGGATTCCCTACTCGTGTCCAGTTTCCTTTCAATTTGATGGCGCTGAGGCCCTACAACAAAGCCTGTTCTCTTGGTTCGCACTGCTGGTAACGGATGATGCCCCAAGGTATTGTCCGGCAGCCACAGCTATAGGCATGAAGCTGTGCATTGCAGCCCGCACGGACAGTGCCCACATCATGTCCGTGGCACTCTCCTTGGCAGCAGCTCTTCAAACAGGGCGGTCTACGTTGGCCGTTGCAGGAGTCTTTGGTGCGGGGAAGACACGATCCCTCACCTTCCTCCTGGTATGGCTTGCGTTGACAACCAACCTCAAGATCGGAGTAGTTCCTAAAGAAAACCCTGCCGGTCGTGCCATCACCAAGTTGCTAGCTTTTCTGGCGCTAGACAATGAACAAGCCAAATTCTTTGTCAGGGCTGTGGGGCGTGAGGAAGCCGCGGCTAACGCAGCCAGCACCAGGTATGACCTGGCCATGCAGTACTGCCCAGCGGCTATCCCGAAAGCCAAAGTTGTCATTGCAACCACTGGCTTGGTGTGGGAGCAAAAAGCACACACGCACTCGCCGCTGCGAGTACATATGGAACAGGTCGACATTTTGGTGGGGGAAGAAGCACAACAGGACATGGACCTTAAGTCCGCCTTTGTCCCGGCGACCTACAAATCTACCGGTATCGATACGCCGACTGCATAGTTGAAACCTCAACAGCTGGCACCCAGATGCAAGCACGAATGCCCATAAATCTGGGATCATACGATCCCTTCTCCGTGCAGCTCCAGTCCTCCTTCAAGACACAAAATGGACTGAGGTGCAATTGCAGTATCTTCTGCATACGTGGCCAGATATTAAAGTTGCCACTACCTTTGCAAAACAAGACCCAAATCCCCAAGCAGGTGTTGCTGTCCTCATCCCTGCTGGATGGGAGCTCAGTTGTCAAAAAGTATTAGTTGAACACTATGCAGTAGCGGCCTGCGTAGTCTTCCAAGCCTGCCCGGTGTGGATTGTGTCGGTCTATTTGCCTCCCAAAAGTCCGAAGGCTCTAGTCGAGCAAATTTTCAAGGCCCTACTCACCCTCGAAACACACCCTGTCTTTATTGGAGGTGACTTCAATCGATGCGATCAGCACCATCCACAGATATGGGAAGACTTTCTAGGACAACTTGGTGCCACAGATATCGACCCCACCTTCCCCACGTATCGCTTTGGAGAGCAGCAGGAGTCGCCGCTAGACCGATTTTTGGTACCAAGTTTTTTCTTAGACACAACGCAACTTCATGTCCGAGTTGCAGGCCGCTATCGAGTTAACACTTGCCACCACAAAACCATCACGGCCTTATTGTCTATGAAACCTCGCTTGACCCCGCATCCACAATCCGAAAAACACTGTACCATTCCAACGAAAGTCTTTCTTGATCCCACGGCGTTCTCTGTCGGTGAAGTTGAAGCCAAACGACAACAGGCGTTGCACCTACTCCGACGTTGCATCTCCTTAGCTCAAGAAAGTTGCGCAGTCAATGTTCCGTTGTCTATTCACGTCAGAGCTCTGGTATGGAGCTGGTGGAGAAACTCCTCCAAAATTTTTAAACATATCTCACCTCTCACAAAGCTCTACAAACGGCTAGGCAAAGGTCAACTAGTCCTGCACGTCAACCGTGAAGTCTTGCAACACCTATATGAACAGAGTGGGCTGGTAGAACTTTTGCAACCATGGCCCAAGCAATATGATCAATCTCTTGCGCCAGGAGACGTCATTGCCACGGCATTGCAAACGGCCGAAATCGCCACCACTATGCTCACTCAGCTCCCTTTTGGGCAAGAGCATACTGACCCCGCGCGTCGCGCACGACGACAAAAATATTCTGGGATCGTCTCAAAACTATCTGTCCGCGGGGTACATTCTACCATGGTCCTCTCTTGCAGAAAGATGGCAAGGAGTGTAAAACCGCTAAAGAATACGATGAAGCAATGCTTGCCACACGAAACTTCTGGTTTCAGCTGCCAATTCGCTACGACCCAGCGTGGGCCCCAACGCTTGCAACGTATCGCGCGCACACCAAGCCCTGGCCTGAAGTCCCAGAGCCAGCGGTTGATGATTACATGGAACACCTTCTACTCACCAAGGACTCAGCTCCAGGGCCTGACGGCCTTCCCTATGCCTTTTGGCGCATGTTTCCGGAGCAATCAGCTACCATCCTTCAGGATGACTTTGACCGCATGATGTCATGTGAGCTCCCGGCGCCAACCCAAGTTGGTGTCTGGATACCGAAAGCCAAACAAGGGCCCACCGCAGATTTCTTCCGCCCGTTAGGCATGCCAGACACACTTGACCGGCTACAAGATGGCACTGCTGCTGCCATCTTGTTTCGCACCACACGACGTTCCTTCCATCCCGCGCAGACTATGCTCAATGCCTTTCGAGAGCCACAAAGGGCTGTTCTGGAGGTACAACGAATGCTCGAAGGAGAGATTCCGGCATCTGCACTATTCGCTGATCTCTCCAAAGCATTTGAGCGTGTCAATGCTTACTGGATCTTGCATATCTTGCACATTCGGCAGTGTTCCTCTTGGGTTATGCAGCTACCCAAGTACCTCCTGTTTGGGAGAAGAATCCGCCATAAAGTGCAAGGGAGGCTGTTGCCCCCGCGAGAAGTATTCTCGGGTGTTGACATGGGACGATCCACCTCAGTTTTTCTTTTGTCTTGCAATGGATCCAATTTTCGTTGCATTAAATCAGATTCCACGAGTCCTTCTTGTTGCAGGATATGTTGATGACACTACAATTGTTGGGACGCAACAAGACCCAGAATGGATCAAGGAAGTCTTCAGGTTGGTAAACACGTGGTCTGCTGCAGGAGTAGTCATGGATGCACACACCTGTTGGCAAGTTGGCCTGTCCAGAATCCCCCTGCCTGAGCAACAGCTGCTACGCTGCGCCGACTATGCTGAAACTTTCATTCCGTGGCATGCACAGGGGGAGGCTACAATTTCTGCTGCAGTCCGTCATATCCCCCACTATGCACATTACTTTGTATTACGTCATGGTGAACATTGCGCAATTTTTCATGCCACTCAGCGGCATGAATGGATGCACAATGGACACCCATTACTGCTGCAACTCGCAGCTAGTCCCTGTGACTGCAGATCCAAAACCCAGCTGCTGACCAGCGCTGCCTTCTCTGCTGTGCAAATTGTATCGTGTTGATTGCGCTGGGCTAGGAGGGCAATGTATCGTCCCGAATACGGTCAATTTAGGGCTCACCATCCATACGGGATGGTCTTGCCAATTACATGCTGAACAAATGGAGTATGCGCCTTTACGACTCTCCATGCCCTCACTCTTGGCCAAGCAACTTCTCAAGTTCCGTACGCGCCTTATTGCTGGGAACAAAGGTAGTCTCAGTATACATGCCAAAATCCTCTATTTCAACGCCTTCTCGCTTAGCCTGTTTTACTACGTTCAAACACATCGCTACTTCTCAAAGCCACTTCTCAAACCGTTGTATAAGGCATTGTCAGAGTTCCTTCTCAAACGACATTGGCTTCCTCAACTAAAGCTAGTCGGCCTGCGCCGATGGCTGCGACTTGGCCCGCTGCTTGACCCAGCTATTATGCGTGCTGTCTCCTTGTTCGGATGCTATCTCAGACAAGGGCACCATACACTCCCCTCCACCATCAAGGGTACAGAAGAATCGTACACCAGACAAGTACATTCTTGCTGGAAGTACTGGCAGCACCAGCTTGCCCGTGATGAGACACGCCAACTTGTTAACATCCTCAACCAACCACACGACCCCTCCCAGGCGGCGCGGCGCTTTCAAGAACGCTTTAAGCAACTTGCCATTGCAAGGGAAGTTGAAAGCGCAGTCTCCCGTCTCTCGAGCAGAATCTTTCGCAACGGTTGGGCGTTTGGGCCCTCCTTTGACTTTCTTCGATGGCTGTCCCAGATGCCGATCTCTCAGGTTGGAGCCGTACCGCGCTTTGCTGTCCTGCGGTGGGCACTTGGGGAAGATCCAGACCTTTGGCTACCCTTGCGCAGGAGAGTTAGTCGAAACTCGCCTTGTGCTTGGTGTGCTCAAAGTGCCAGAACATACCCATTTGGTCCCCATAAGGGAGCCCTTTGTGTCAGTTGCATTGGTCCTGACGCTAGTGAACTTGTTGAGCTTCCACCAGAGGCGCAAGCCTTTCTAAAGCACCATGCCCTCCGAGTCCTGCTCGGACGGCTCCTTCCTCATCTATCAGAAAAGTGGCTGGAAGAGCCTGCTGCACCAGGAACACAGGTCCAAAAAGGCATCAGGCGACGGTGGAAGCAAGCGCCGCCTGACTGCACCTCAGCTCCCCCAACAGAAGTGGAACCCAGGGAAACAAACAAAAGCTCCACACACAAACGGCAGCTAGCAACTGAAGGGCCAGCTACCCCAGCAGAGACATGGAGAGGGACCGGGACGGCGACTGCCACCAAACACAGCGCAGTGAAATCTAAGGCAGAGGATCGCAGAGAGCCTCGAAAGCACACCTGAAAATGCTGCAATGGGCACAGGCCACAGAAGCGCGTCCTGTGGACACACTGGCCTTGTCAGCTTGGCAGAAGCTCCCGCACCCACAGGGATAAAGGATGATCCCCGCTCTCCTGATGAGGATCACCATGGGAAAAGTGCTGCAAAGCAAAATAGCCCAATGAAGATTGCCCTCGGAGAGGACACGGTCTCGCTGAGGCCGACCTCACAGTGCAATCCGAACAAAGGGCTATGCAGGAACTGTACAGGTTCCAAAAGCACTCCACGCAAGCAGTCGCCATCTTTTCCGGGCAGCTGCTCCGGGCCTTGTTTGAGAAAGGCAAAGAGAGCTGCCAGTTGTGAGGCTTTTTTTTCCACGAGTACGGACGCCGTGTGGGCGGAGTGCCCAGGTCATCATTGAAGGGGAAGGAAACACTACATGATGAGGGGGAAAAGAACACAAGCAACCCCAAAACCAAACAAAAGCCCACCAAACAAACAACCAAACCAGGAACCAAAACGCCACCAAGGGCCAGAGGCCGGTTCCCCCTCATCTATAAGTGTTTCCTCTGTACGAGGGTGAGACAATTGAAAAAGCAGAACCTAACTGTGTACTAACTATGGGCCTGAATTCACTACGAAAGTCGGTCGGCAAGGTCAGCGCAAGAGCGGAGTGCAGCGGAGCCAATCAAAGGGGCTTCGCCCCACCCACAAAACTGTGACCAGGAGGGCCACTGCCTCGTGTGGCGAAAGTGAGAGTAGG
The DNA here is from genome assembly GCA_963970005.1 of Durusdinium trenchii. NCBI lineage: Eukaryota > Dinophyceae > Suessiales > Symbiodiniaceae > Durusdinium > Durusdinium trenchii. The sequence continues at coordinate 241,585 of CAXAMN010028650.1, forward strand.
GTGCTTTGCAGGAACTGCATTGTTTGTTGTCAGCCGGTCTGATCCTTGCCCAGGGGGGGATTCAGTTGTTGCTCTACCAAAAATGCCGTGGAAAAGGCCCATCTCGTTGCACAACCCCTTCAACTGATTGCACGAACGAGACGAGAGGCATATCGATGGTTAGGCAGTGGAGGCAGAGGCAAACGAATGGAGCTTGCTGACGAGGGTGATGCCATCCCCCCCGAAGGGAGGTCACCTTTGCACCCCTTAGCATTCAAGGAGTGCCAAAGCGGTACTCTCTGTTCCAGAAAGAAAGAGAGGTGCTATATGCGAGCATTCTCCTGTTGCATGCAAGGCCCGTGTGAAACCAGTGAAACGTGGACCTATCCTAGCATGGTACTTGTGCCTCTTTGTACAGCAATGGTCATGGCGTGGCTGCTGCAAGGAGAACTAAGGTTCCCTCTTGCAACCTTCCATTACCATTCTCTACCACCCGCCTCTTAGGAGCGAAAGCTAAGGCTCTCATTCCTGCAACCTCACTGACATTGTGATGGTGAGTCCGAAATGACGGCTTTGCCTGAGCTTTTTGGAGCCTGGCTCGCAAAATCGAGACAGCAGAATAGCAGTCCATTCCCACTGTCGTCAGAGCGTGGCCAGTCTAGATGGCTTCGTGGAAGTCTTCCCTCCATTGGTCGTTGGTATTTGGCGGCAGGAATCGGAGCCATTGGGGCTTGTCCAATTGCTCGCATGTGCAAAGCATTGCCCCGGGCGTAGGTACCTCTCCATGTTGTGCTTTTCCCTTTTTTACGAACTGTTCGAAGCTGCGTGCAGCCTGCAAAAGCACGCCTTGCGATGTAAAGTAGTTTTTTTTCCACGAGTACGGACGCCGTGTGGGCATGGTGCCCAGGTCATCGTTGAAGGAAGGGAAGAACAGTCTGATGGTGGAGAAAAGAACAAGGACAACCAGAACAACCCAAAACCAAACAAACCACAGCCCACAGGCCGAGTCTCCACCATCATGTAGTCTTTCCTCTGTGCTAGGAAACAAAAACTAATGACTAGCAATGGGCCTGAATTCACGAACGAAAAGCATGTCGGCGCAGGTCTGTGCTCTAGCAAAGTCTCCAAAAAAGGCTTCAAATGGACTTTGCTTCATGATTACTAGTGACCAGCGGCCACACCACAGTGCGGCAAAACCATGGTCACGATGCAGGTCAGGAGTATCGCAATGCTCCAACGCCGGTTGCGTCCATGTCAAAATGGAGTAGCGTAGCTATGCTGCATGCCGTGGAAAAGACCTTTCTTGTAGCACAACCCGTGCAACTGGTTGCACTTACAAGTCCAGAGGCATGTTACCAGGCGGTGATCGAACAGTGGCGGCCATAGCAAACGACGAAAGCCTGCAGGTAAGGGTGCGAAAGGGCACACCCCCCCGAAGGGAGGTCAACTCAGCACCCTTCGGCGCACAAAGGTGCCAAAAACAGAAGGGGTGTCTCCTAAATCCGTGAAGTGCTGCGTCATTGCAAAAGGTGATCTGCTGCGTGCAAGGCCCGTGTGAAACAGGTGAAACTTTGGACTATCCTAGCATGGTATCTGTACCTCTTTGTACAAAATTGGAAATGTCGGACATCAACAAAGGGAACTAAGGTTCCCCCTGGGCATCCTCCATTACCCGCCTGTTAGGAACGAGGAGCTAAGGCTCTCATTCCTATTGGCTCACAGCGTTGCGAATGGCGAAAATAGGTCGGTGACCCTACTTAGTGCTTGCGCATCTCACTTGCCGTAACTTGCTGGTGGTGTGCTTATCCACCATTCCAGCTGCGAGCACATTGCTGGTCTTTGCAGGTCTGGAGAGTCTTCTTCCCTTTGATCACTGGCATCTGTCGACAGCGCTCGGCGCTGCCTGGACTAGACGGGTCGCCCACCTTTGTCAAGTACACATGTCCTTCGCTATGTGTTGTTTTTTCCCTTGCTTGCACCTTGCTCAAAAGTGCGTGCTGCCTACAAGAGCACATAGCGCCATGGTACTTAGGGATGGAACCTCCTATGGAAGGGTACTCTGAAGAAAGGCTTGTTTTGCGATGGTCCTCAGCTCCCCTATGGAATTTGGCCTTGTATGGCTTCTGGCCTACCTGGACTCGCGCTAAGGCGTGCGCCCAGACTCTTAATGAGTAACTGTGAGACCGCGATAGCTGTGGCCAGAAAGGCTTGTTTTCATCCAAGACCAGGGGTATATCCCATGTTCGGGATCATATGCAGCCAGGGTGGCCATCTCATAGCAGGACAAATGGCGAAAGCATTTTCTTCAGCATAGACTCCTCGCCATTTGTGCCTTCCTGGCATTTTGGCAGGCCTCTTAAAAACAGTGCAATCCAAGAAAGCCCTACTTCCAATGTATCTTAGTGAGGGCGGGATGGCAAGCTCGACTAGGGCTGCACAGTTCATAAAGGCTTTGACTCGGATTGTTTGGAGAGTAGTCGGAAGGAGGACTTCTCTGAGGCTAGTGCAGTGCACAAAGGTGAATTCCGGAATTTCCTCAACATTGGTGTTGCAAAGGTCTACACTCTTGAGCAGTCGGCAACTGTCGCACGCATGCGCTCCAATAGCTACAAAATGCTTTGTGAGAGCGAGTGCGGTGATTCCCGTAGAGCTAAGACAGCCCGGCGCTAGCTCACTGGTCCTAGCTTGCAGTGCTGACCCTCGGGGGGATGGAAGCTCACTCAAGGTAAACTCAGCAAGGTTAATACACCCTTGGAAGAGGTATTGCCCAAACTTGGCTTCGCTGCTGAACATATTTGCAACCCCTTCCGATGCATACACCCATTGCAAGGAACAGCATTCCGCAAAGGCTTTGTATCCAAAATCTCGACAACCCGGAGCCAAGACACTGTTTAGTAGTTTGCAGTCACGGAAGACGTTATCGGAAATGCCTACAACAGTGGCCGGCAGTTTGACAATGCGGAGCTGTCGGCAATTTTGCCAAGCCTCTGCTCCAATGAGCCTGATGCCTGACTCTACACTGACGTGTCTCAGACGTGGAACCCCTGCAAAGGCCCCTTCTGGGACGATTTCTTCTGGGTTCATAGGGACATGAACGGCTAGCGGAATGTAATGGATAGGGCAACCCTCAAGTTGTTCTTGAGATGGCAGGGTAACACTGCAGTTCTTGAAGACAATGGTGTATGCCATGCCTTGCTGTAGCTTGTCCCAGATTGGGTCCTCTAGGTATGTCTGTGTGGCAGTTTGTAGAAAGTCGATGGAGCACCCAAACACTTTGAGATCAGTAACAGAGGCCAGATAGTCCATGACCTGGTCCTCTAGATCCTCAAATCGGTCAAACTTTGCAACACTGAGAGAGACCTTAAAAGTCACCCCCGAAAGCGTGGTCAGCATCAGGGAGCATTCCATGACCGGCTCCATTTCAGGGGGAGTGCTAATCATGGATGAATCGTCAAGCTCCATGTGCGGCACACTATTTGCAACTATTGTTTGAGCCAAAAGTGTCTGAGTCTGCTCATGGGCTGTTCCTAAGGCCAGGGATGTTTCCTGAAGACAGATGCTAAGGCACCCACCTTGAGCCTCTCATGGACTGGCATGATGTTAGGAGTACTCGTGGCATAGCTCCTCGTCAAAAGCGTCCGAATCGGGTCCTTCCGCGGGGAGCAGCTCCACCCACAGGGGTTTTTCAAATTTGTCAAGTGATTTCCGTAACTTCTTGGACTGAGCTCCCGGCACTAGCCTTAGACCCCGGTCTTCGTTTGATTGGGGACTCAGAGGAGTGCGATGTGGGGCTGCTACTTGGGGGGTCCACGTCCTGTGGGGGTAGCTCACTCCTTGCATCATCTTCTGCCTCCAGCATTTCATCTTGTGCGGGACATGCGTCAGGAAGGGCCGGACGATTGCTAAGGCAATCACCCTCTTCTTCTGCAGAGGAGGTGTTAGCACTATCATCATCTTCCATGTGCGCGTCATCTTCCTCCGGTTGCTCTGCGCTCGGGATAGTGGGCGACTCGGAGGAGGAGCTGTGGACTGAGACTGCTTCATTTGCGTCTTCATCAGCCATCGCAGCGTCTGTCGCCGCAAGAGAGGACAGCGATTGTCCCTCTTGCACTTCATGTTCCTCTTTTTCTGAGTCACGATCAGAGACTGAGAGGACATCAGGTGTCAAACTTGGCCGAGGCCAGCACTAGAAGGCCTGGTTGCGGTGGCAGGACAAGGTCGGATTCTGGGGCATCCAGGACTGGCTGCACTCTCCATGCGTCGTAGAAGTACACCCGGCGCAGTGCTTCGAAAGTATAATCCTGTGCACTGCGCTGTTCACGTGTGCTCGGCGTTGGTTGATAGCGCAGGGAGCTTCCTACGCTGCATCGTTGCCCTGGGCCGGAGCTATTGTGGAGAAGTCGCCACCGTCCTGGCTGCTGCCCGTCTGTTATGACCAGCCACTCTGGCTCAAGCGAAGCATCAACTGCATAACCATAGACGAGGTCATGCAAGACCGTACCACCAGGCAGGTGGGGCCCTTCTAATAGGCTAGCAATTTCCGCCTTGGTCAAGTGCGTGAGTGCAGCTAAGACGAGACGTAAGCGCCTCACCTTACCGTGATGGTGTTCTGCGAGACAGACCGGTAGAGGGCCGAGCCACATTGGGTGGGGCAGGAGCGCCTGCTGGAAGAATGTCGTGGCTTGCGCAACCTGCATGGCCGTAAGGTCCAAGGAGCCTAAAAGATCAGGCTCTTTGTTGCTGTCATAGGTATATATCGTTTGGACACCATGCAGGAGGGCTGCTAGGACTTGCAGGGCCCCAGGCATCCCTTGCATGTTCAATGGGCATGCTAGGATGGTAAGGTCAGTGGCTCGGCTGTACGCCACATTTGCTCGTGTGAAGCACTCCTGGTCATAATCTAGGTTGTGCCCTTCGCCACTGAGAAAGGTTGACACCCCGTGAATGACAATGCAATGTTTGGCCGTGGCGCCTGCAACTTTGACTGCAGTCTCTGCATTAGCCTTCTCGCCGGCAATGGAGAAATAATTGCGTAGATTCGTGGCCCCTTCCCGGGTGGTTGTAAGGGCCAAGATGTCATCAGTGTCAGCTCCTGCTTTGGTAAGTTGGTCTTCGAGATGTTGATACACTCGTACGGTAGGGTCATTCTTTGGGTTTTGCCTTGCCTGCACATTGGGCGAAGCATGGCACCAGTGGACAAATCGTAGGCCTGAGGCAATCCAGTGATCCTCTCGAATGGAGGTGGTACCTATTTGCCAAGTGTCTCCCATTCGGCTGCACAGCATGGGATACTGAATTCCTATTAACGGCTCGTATACTTCTTGGGCAACCCTTGCGCTCGTTGGCAACATTAAACTCCAGCAGTGCGGGCTTGCAACTCCCGATCTCTCGGCCGCATTTTGCGCCTGTCGGAAGTCGAGCGGGCTGCCCGGGCTGGTAGCTGCATATCCTAGACCCACCAGCAGTCCTTCCGGGAGGTCCAGATCCACTCTGGAGAGGTCTTTGTAGGTGGACTGTAACTGACAAGCGAACGAAGACGTGGCTTTGACCTTCTCCGGGCGAAACCAGCTACTCCCCAATGGCCTGTGGCCCACTACTTCAGCAGTTTCTTCTAGGTCACTAAGGCCAAAGCCTCGACCGTGCCGGAGGAGCATGTGAAAGACCCCTGGTATTTCATGCGGCATGTACCAGGTAGTGGGGGCTCGTAGCCCAATGGGAGCTTTGAGTAGGAGCGTGCGATGGGCTCTCTGTCCATCGGCTACTCCACCAGGGCTCTGTTTGGGATCACCAAGCAGTAGTCGAAAGAAGGGTTGTCGGGGGACTGTCGGCGCAAAGGCAGATTTGAGGTCCATATCCTGCTGCGCCTCTTCGCTAATGAGCAGGTCCACATTTTCCATATGGGTGTTGAGTGTGGAGAGAGTCTGTCCTTTCTGGTCCCAGACAAGCCCAGTAGTGACAATTACTACGTGGCAGCCAGGGATGTATGATGCCGCATCGCTTGCACGCAAGTCATAGTCAGTGCACGCTGTGTTAGTTTCTGCCTCTTCTCTGCTAACTGGCCGAATGAAGTATCTCTGGTGGTCTGGCTCTAGGTCAAAAGCTGTGAGCAACTTGGTGATTGCCCGACCCGCTGGATTCTCTTTATGCACGACTGCAATCTTAAGGTGAGTGGTAAGAGCCAGCCAGGCGAGGAGAAAGGTCAGGGATCTAGTCTTGCCCGCACCAAAGACACCTGCTACTGCCAAGGTAGATCTGCCAGATCGAAGGGCCAGCGCAAGACTGGAGGCCATCGAAACGATGTGCCCATTATCCTGCCGGGCGGCTGTGCCTAGGGCAACAGCAAAGCTGGCCGCTTGGGGACAGTGTTGCATTGTATTGCCGGAGGTCAGCAGCTGGAAGAGGGCATGCAAACTCTGCAGTAGGACTACTGTGCATTCTAGTTGATACGGAATGGGCACTTGGCCAGGGATACCCAGCACAGTGGGTTTGTGTTCTGCCGCTAAGCTGGCCATTTGTAAAAGGTGATCAGCAGTGACAGTATCTCCTGCTTCCGCGATGGCCAACACTCGGAACTTAGTTGCTCTAGATTCTAGCACACATAGGCTAGGTGGGGAGGCCCATGGTGCTGGGCACGCTAGTCCGGTTTCGGTTGGCGTGGGCAGCGGCACAAAATCTTCCGGGAACGGTACTAAGGCAACGTCCCAGTGCCGAGGGCTGCTCAGTCGACGAAGTTTCTCACTTGGCGATTCATCCCCTTTTCGAGACTGAGTAGCACGTGCCGTGCTCCTCCAGAACAATTCGATAGGCCTTCCCAGCCTGCGAGCCCATATGAACCGTACTTGAGGGGCTGCTAGCTAGTTGGTCAAAATTACAGCTCTGGAAGTGCGCTGGGCAAAAGATAGCCGCTTGCGACCCCGAAGGAAAGGCTATGCGATATTCATGCATGCCCTGCAATCCGGTAGCTGTGGGTGTGACATCCACAACTAGGCCAAACTTTCGAACAGTGGGACAGTGGGACTACTCCACAGTTCTTGTCTTGTGGTGGCTTCGTCGACAAAGGTGAGCGGCGGGAGAAATAGGGCTAAAATGACAAACACTTCTCGGAACGGGATCGGTGCCAAGAGGTCTCGAGCCATCTCTGTCAGCCATTGAGCACACGCACTTGGATTACCTTTGCCAACCCGGAAGTTTTTGAGCAGCAGTGCCTGTGCTTCTTCCATGGAGGCAATTTGCTGTCCGGCCACGCAGCTTTGTAGCAGCACGAGCAATTCTTGGTCGGGTCGGTGGAGGTTGGACACCAACAAGCTGATAGCACCTTCCCAATCATCGCTTGTCATTACCGTCTCAAAGCGAATCCAGGAGGCCAAACGCATCGGGGCAGCGATTCGATCACGGCGAGGAACAACATCAGGGTGTGTGAGCTTCAGCGTGGTGAGGCTGACTTGGCCTGTAGGGAGCTGGCACTGGAGCCAGTGCCAGTAACAGTGTTTGCGCTTGCCCATCCACCTTGCAGAGTCTGTTACATACGTGATGTGCAAGGATCGTTGCAACATGTCAAGCTCGTTCTCTGTCGGCTTCCAGTCACACAAGCAATCTTCGGCAGCATGGACAAGATAGTAGTTGTGCCTGTCAGGCTCTGCAGTGGCAACGAGTGCCGCTAAGACACTCTTCGGCATTGCAATGGCGCCTAGGCGCGCTGTGATCTGACTGGCTGGCCAGAGGCAACGAATTGCTAAGGCAATCACTGCTCCAGTGTAGCTGCCTGCACTAAAACCATTTACCGTAAAATGGGTGGGATCTTCTTGTTCAGCCGGCCGAAGACACCCAAGCACTGGCAAGCAGGCAAGAAGTCGTAGCGGCTGTAACGAAAGGAGCTTCCACCAAAGACCACTGAGGAAGGCCTGGTGCGGCAGCCGTCGATGAGCAGGGAGTAGCCTCGCTGCTTGCAGCACATGCTGTGTACGTTAGTACAGAAGGGCTGCCTTGCCATACCCAAGGTCTTCCCATTTCTGGCACGGGTTCTGTGTGAGCGCAAAGAGGGTAGCGACTTCATGCACTCCGGTCGACCAGCCATAGGCAACACCCCATTCCTGATCGTTAAGGACATCTGCGGGGGAGAGTGACGGCCCGTAGACTTGACTTCGTGCAATGGAAGTGCGGGGGGACCTCCCCGTCAAGGGCTCCTCCCCCAAGACCACCACAGTTGATCTGAAATACTGATGGTAATGGTGGGAAGTTATGTCCAATCCAATACTCATTGAGTTGGGCAATCATCCAGAGGATCGTGACCCATAGTATTTCACCCTGCTGACGTTGGTAGATGGCTTCGAACACTTGCGGTGCGATGCCTTCCAGGGGCATAAACGAGCCTTGGAGTTGACAGAGCAAGTCGCTGTTGACTTGAAGGAATTGCTCTTTTTCTCCGGGGACAAGACACTTGGGGTGAGCCAATGCAGCTTGCAGCTGCTCATACGGACATGCTTCAAGGTCCTTGTGGACTGCAACTATCCCTCGTAGCTTGGCGACTTGACTCCAGGGCACAAAGAGGGGAGGGGACAGCCGTTGCGGACAGGGAGTGCATGGGCGAGGGTCAGGTGCCTGACTACCCTGCGTCGAGTCGCTTTCGATCGCTTTTGCGAGTCGATCTGCTCTTTTGGCAGAAGTGTCAGACGAGGGCGTGGAGACTGACTCCTCTGCCGGAAGACAGCTAAGGCTGTCCCCCTGCAGTTGTGCTGGAAAGAGTTCTGTCGCTTGCGGACGAATCGCCCGGCACTTTAATAGCAGGCAGAAGCGCAAAGCACTGTTCCCAGCTACACCAGAGAAGTAGCCTGTAAATTTACACCCACCTACTGGTTTCCAAGTCTCAACGACCCATGCTGGGGGCAGGTTGGGCATGCCGAGTATCGCAATCGGTAGCGTTTCCCACCCTTGCTGCTCTAATTCTCGTAAAGCAGCCTGCGCTCCAACTTTGGCCTTGCCAAAGGCATGAAATATGGCAGGTCGCATACGGTTGCGCGGCAGCGCACTGGCTTGGAAGAGGTGTTCACCTGGCAACGACGCGACTGTGCATGGCCCTGTAAGCATTGGGAGCACTGAAAGTATTCCCTGTTCAAAGGTAGCGCGAGCCCAGCTGGTGACCCACGGAGTCCGCTCTCTCCCTGCAGGGGTGAGAGCCCTTGGATGGGATTGCCGTGGCCACTTGATTGTACTGCCTGGACCAAGTTCATTCGGGCTGGTAACGGGACTAGGCCAAAAGTGCTTACACATGTAGAGTCCGTATAAGGACCAGACCATGCATAGGTCAAGGGCGGTTTGCATTGCGATCCCAACAAAAGGGGTAAACATAGTGCCACTGATGACTGTGTCGCTCGGATTGACAGGTGGTCTGGCTCTAGATACTAAGGCAAGGCGGCCTGCCTGGAGGTTCTTCGCCAGGGTCGAAGCAGTCGTGTCATGTTCCAGCGGACTGTGCTTGCTGCGATTGCCGATCGAGATGACCAGACCTGCATTATATTCCAAGTGAGCCTCTGTGAAAAGTAGCATGCCAATCCCTGCACAGGAGCTAGACTCTGAACGCGCGCGCCCTATGAGGTCAACCCACTGGTGCTGCTGATGTGCCAGCTGCAGTAGGTCTTGCACTTCGAAAAGCGTGACTGGCACACAGTCATTGTCAATGAGTGCAAAATGCTGTGCAGGATACAAAAAACGCGCTGCCTCTAGGACAAAGACTCCTGCCCAGTAGTATGGAACCTTGTGAAGGCCAGTAGTAGCATCTGCACAGACCCAAAGTATGTCAGTTGCCTCTTCTTGGGGACCCACTAGGCACCTACGTGAGGCCCACCATGCTGCAAAAGCCGGCCAATGCGGGACATCTGCAGGCTTTCGATTGTCCACTATTAGGTAGATCATTTGATTGTTCATGATCAAGTCTCGGTGTAACATAAGTGTCTGAATGATGGCAGTAGTATCCGGCAGGTCTCCCTCTGTTTCAAGAGTGGCATACCCGTCGTCCTTTTTGGATGGCTGCGCGCGAACATCAGACAAACCGAGCGTAGGGCGGGCGGAATCAAGGCCGAAAGGACTGCTGAGAGTGTCTTTCATAGCCATCGCTGCATAAGCATCCTCCTGGGACTGCGTCACACTTGCCTCCGTACCCTGGCAAAGTTGGCCTGGCCATCTGCTGTCAGCCACTCCGCATGATCACGTGTGAATGCAAAGGGCACATGGACTCTATCCTCCACACTATCCGTTAGGTCCAGTGAATTACTGTCCTCCATCCACGGGTCATGTGACATTGGAGTTGCTCTGCTCGAAAATACGAGCGCAGCCCCCGCCAGCTAAGGTTGGCAGTTGCCCTGAGCGACGCAGGCAAACGAAAGGCAACAAGGTGATGTCAGCTAAGGCTGACCTCACTCCTGCATGCAGGGCGCTACGACCTGCTGTGAGCCCAAACGTTACAGCAAAGTGCATCTGCAGAAGATCAACTGCATCTAGCTTTTAGCAGGGGGCACCTTTCCAAAATATACAGTAAGAAAAAAGGGGGCATCATGTTGCTGCAGAGGCATGTCACTAGGACCCTGTCACTACTGGGCGTGATCATCAGCATGCGGGTGCAAAAGGGAGAGCAACCAGGCTACGTACACCAGGCCACAAAGTTGGGAGTGTAGGTCAGCCAGGGGAGTGAGGAGAGCACCCTGCACATCTTGAGGCATATAGTCTACTGTTTGTTCGATTTCCTGTACCAAAGCATGCAGACCTTGCACTCTGGCATGTAGGGCTGATTCGATCTGGTGGTGTGCACGTTCTGTATGACGCTGTGGGGGCGCTTGTTCCGTAGGCTGCGTGTCTACTCGGAGGGCCTGCTGTTGTTGCCTGTCATCAGTAGACCAAAAGCCCACTCGCCGAGGGAGGGAACCTGAAAAGGGGCGTGTCTGTAGGAAAATATCAAGAGGGTCTGCGTTCTCTGTGAAGATCCTAGCGCTCACCGCTTCAGCCAACACAGTGAGGAGGTGGCTTTCATGGTGCTGTATATGTAAAATCATCCTGCGGAGCCGAGTTCGCTTTGTGCCATAAGTTGTGGCCCCCCTAGTGTTGATTGCAATACAGCCCTGATGAAAGAGCGGGATGATGGCCCCTTCCACAGTTGCCCGAAGCTTTAGCAGGGCTGGCGGAAATTCAAACCCTTCCGTCCATTCTGGGAAAGGGGTATTTACGTTTTCTTTGACTGCGTCCACTGGAAAAAAATGCAGTAAATAGCACTGCGCCCTCCGCCCCCTATAGACGAAATGTACAATGAGGTCTAGAACCCCATACCGAATATCCTTATGGTGGAGCTCAAAGCGTACAAAGTCAGTGACATCGACATACGTACCATCATCGGCCAGAAACACTGGTTCTGGATGTGTCTGCATGACTATTTCGATGTGCAGTTTGGCTTCACAATGGTGTGTGTAGGCGAAACCCGGCTGGTACTATGCAAAAGAGGGCAGGCTGGCAAGCTGTTTCTCTTGCTCTGAGCCAAAGGTCTGCAGAGACAAAAGGAGACATTTGGCAGGGGGCCTGTGTCAACATGGGAAGAGGGGCATTGGGTCTCTCTACTGGTTCACTGGACAGGGCACTTCTTTGGGTGCGCAAATGCACGCGGCGGTGGTAGATGCTCATGCGTTCCGTCCTCCGCAACACGATATTGAATATGCCCGTGTGTGATACACTGCTGTGCAGGGAGTCCACTGCTAGTTGCCTGTTGGGGAGGCCAGCCGGTTGCCGGTTCCGTAGTTGGCGGCATCACCGTACCCCCTGGGCTGGCAGAGAGGAAGTGCGGCAGCCATGGCTGCCCCCCCTCAGTGTCAGGAAGTCGTGCGGCATGCGAGAGCACCGCCAGCAGCTTTTCATGGGTAGGATCAACTGGTGTAGCCTGCTTGGGAGGATGCACAGGCCTCTTTGGTTGGGTACGATCAGTCGTTTTCCGTTTAGGTGAGGCTTCCTCCTTCAGAGGGGGGCTTCTGTGTCCCGTTGTCTGAAGACCTGCTTTGACTGGAGCTATAGGAGTCGGAGCTGCCCTACCTGCTGAAACAGCGGGTGTTGATCTGCAAGTGAGAGGAGGAGAGCATCAAAAAATTCTGCCAGTGGTAGTCGTATGCGCAAGACCACCTCAACTTGTGGCGCCCCTCTGGGCCCTGAGTGAGGGAACACTGATGAGGGCCAACAATGAAAGGGGGCCATTGAGCAAAAGGCTGCTACTGGTTGTCCTGTCCAGGTTGGGCAGAGGCGTGCGATCACTACTCAACTTCGAGCCTGAACAGCAGCAGGCTCTGAGTTTCATGCAATGTGGAGCAAGAGAAACACAACCACCAGAAAGGTAACATGGGTCTATAGCTTGTTGAGAAGTGATGAAAGCCTTGCGATGTAAAGTAGGGATGATGGGATGCAGACTTCTTGCAGCGAGGTACATTTGAGAAAGGCTTCTTGCTCAATGATTCGCAAATTTTGGGGAAGACTGAGTTGTTGTAGCTGAAGTTGAGCCCAAAAAGTTCACTGACATGCGTTTGGGACAAATCCACCAGCTGCTGGCAGCTCACGCACGCGGCCGTCTCTGTCCTGTTAAAATCTGACGGATAGAGTGCGACCATGCCTGCTTCCAGGAAGCAGCAGTCAGGCAGACTTCGGTTCAGATATGTTGGACCGCGCCCTTTCTTACCCAAGTCGAGGCGCTGTAGGGCCGTGCATCCTTGAAAAAACACACGTGGCCGCAATTGTGCTTGGAGGGCGAGTCAATTGCCAGGGCACTGCGTCACTCCTATTTGTGTTAGGGAGCAACACCTCTTAAAGACCTTAGCGCCGAGGCTGACTACCGAGTCTGGACAACTTCTCCATGCAGCTTCCCTGCAATCCGCATTCCGGATTCAACTGGGACATGACGGACGTTCCGTGTGAAAGGAGAAGGCTTGCGGTGGGATTTTTATTCCCTTTGAGTTGCTCTTTGTGTGCTGCTTCTGCAAAGCATGGCCGAGCAATCACATAGTCGCAATGGTTGTCTCAGTTTGCTCTGTGTGGGGTCTGCTAGGACTTGGTGGGTGTCTGCTGCATCCCAAACAGGGGAGCTCTGCTAATACAGCATTTTTCAAAACTCCGAATGCCGGTATGTGCATTCAGGGCAGCTTCTCTCCTGCCAGCGTGAGAAAGACGCAGGTCAGTGGCACCATCCCTTCTTCACTGCAGCGAGGGCTGAGCCTGGGCGTATCAGCTGGCATGCTCCCTCTTGCAAGTCACTAGCTTGAGCCATGTCGCCAACAGGCAGAAACAAGAAGGTCTGTGCCCACCATACAAGCTCACGAAATGGACAACCAAAGGAAGTCTCTGCTGCATCCTGGCGCCATGTCTGTCTTGCTCAAGCACCAGGGCGCCCGAGCGCTGCCTGAAAGTGCATTTTATGGAGCAGGCATCGAACAGCTCTGCCAAGTGACTTTCACAATATCGGACGAGAGCCTGTGAAAACCGCAAACGACTTGTGGAGGTCAACCTTCTGGGCACGGAAATCACAGCCTCACTCCACTCCACCTTTGCCCACTTTGAGCCTTTCATTGCATATGGCTACCACCAAGACTCACACAAATTGGCAAGAAAGCTTTCCTCAATTGTGTCATTGTGAAAGCAAGCCACCAGTGCAAGTCAACCTCATGTACAGTGCATAGATGTCACAGCCCTTCTCAAATCTACCTTCGTCCAATGCGTGGCCATGATCCACAGTTGGCTGCCGCCACGGCAACGCAAATCGGCAAAAAAGCTTTTCTCAGCTGCATTGCGCTCCAAGAGGTGGTCATTCCAACCAGGAAATGGGCATTCGAGCCTTTTCTAGATGCGAGACCGACACGCACAGGCAGAACACAATGCTTTTTGCTGTGTGATAATTTTGAGCAACCGTCATGGCTGAAGCTGCTACCTACAGAAGGACCAGATTCAGACGTCTTTGATGAGAAGCTCTTTACGGAATCCCCTGACCTTCAGACAGTTCATCAAGGAACCATGGCGGGTGCCTGAGCACCAGTCTTGGGTGAGCATCCGTCCCTTGTGCTGCCTTTCTGGCTCAGAGTCAGGACTCATGTCGCAGCAGCTGTCCCGTGAAGTAAAATTGACCTACTTACACAGTTGGCAGACATTGGTTCAAATGCCGACTTCAGATCATCCTCCATGGAGCCTGCCGAATCTTCCGGAGCCAGCACCCCCTGAAAGAGAGCCGGTGATGGACTGCGGCCAGGTGCTAACCACCCTGTCGGGCGTGACGTTCAATGTCTCTCTCGACATTGCACAGTTTGACAGATTCGTCATGGATGACTGGCCTCAAAGTGTTCGAGTGTGATTGAATTTTTGCATCTGGCCACACAGACCTGTTTAGAGGACCCGACTTGGGACAGACTGCAACAGAGTATGGAACACTGCATAATTTTCAAGGATTGTGGCGAAGTTCTGCACTCGCAGGAACTCCTACAAGAAGGATGTCCTATCCACAAAGTTCTGCTTGCTGTCCATGTCACCTGGTTGCCGCGAGTTTGGCTAAAAAGCTTGTGATAAGTGCTGTTACTGCAGTGGGTTTAAACAGGAATTGCGAACCAGTTTAGCAGCTCCACCAAGTTTGGGCACCCTCTTCGAGACTGCATCAACCTTGCCGAATTTACTCTGCGAGAGAGTTCCTTCCCAAGCGAGCTGCCGTCACAATCCACTGCCAGCGAATTGGCACTGAGTTGCCTCAGCTCTGCAGGAATCGCCACAATATATAGAGTTGCAGGGTGGGTGTGTGCAGTTCAACCAGCTGGCGCAGAGCGTTAGTTGCCATCCTCTCCCTAGCTTGCAGAATGCATGTACCCATGGATTGCACAGTGCACACTCTCACCCAGACAAGATGGATTGTGGGAAGACCACAGACTGTTGCATTTGGACAGGGTTACTTCAGGGTAAACTGGGACATATCCCGTGTCCGGAATCATGTGTGGCCATGGGGGCCATCTCATGTCTGCACATGTGGCGAAAGCATTTTCTTCGGCGTAAATCCCTCGCATTTGTGCGGACCTGGCAACTTGACAAGCCTCTTCAAAGCAGTGCAGTCCAAGAAAGCTCTATTTGAGTGAGGGAGACAAAGCAAGTTCTGGTAGGACCGCACAGTTCATGAAGACCTTGACTCGAATCGTATGGAGTGTCCTCGGAAGATGAACTTCTTTGAGGCTCGTGCAGTGGACAAAGGCAAATTCTTGTATTTCTTCTATTTTTATGTCAGAAAGGTCAACGTGCTTGCAGGTGACAATTGTCACAAGCATGTGCTCCTGTGACTGTAAAGCCCTGCGTGTCTGCTTCCTTCTCTGCGATTAGCGCTCGGAGAACCACCTATCCAGAGCGATGCAGACAGAAGTCAGCCTCACCGAAACCAGCTTAGTGGATGGTGAAAACAATACATCTCCGAGTGAAGTACAGGATCCTCCAGCCGCAGACAACTCTGGCAGGCGTTGCCAGCAGCAGCCCTTTTGCAGCAGGTCTGGCCTGGAGAGAAGGCGGAGTGGAGAGAAAGGTTGATCCAGCTCAATAATCCACATCGCGTCCCGCTTCCCGCAGAAACGGTCGCTTCCGCGCGGAGCAGCATGGAGCAGCTTCCAGGCATCTGGCGTGCCCATCGCAGAACGTACCAGTCTGGTTCCGTGCACCTGTCCGCTGCAACCAAAGAGCAGCTTTGGGAGCGTTGCGGACAACCTGCAAGAGCATTGCACTCTCTTGCTCAATCGCTGGGTGATGCCGCAGGAACTGCCTAAAGTGGCCTGTAGTTTGCTCAGAGAAGCGGTTAAACTTCGCTGCTTGACCTTTTTGCAAGCAGCAGTGGCAAAGCGCTGGGATCAGGATGGAACTTCCGTGAGTGCTGTCCCTCTCCTCTGCCTGCGGGAGCTTCTTGCAGGCAGCTTCCAGAGCTCCGCAACATTCAGCTAGACATAGACACACCGGAAGGGCTCATTGCTGGCCTTGGATGCGTGCCAACGTGCCCTCGGCACATGTTCCAATTCCATCAGGCCGTCACAGCTGAAGAACACTCTGGCTTGGCAGAAGTGCACCAGTGGCTCCCCACAAGTGCAAGGGAAGCTCAAGAAGTGTCCAGGTGACCATCGATCCCAAGAGTTTGATCGACTAGACGAGTTCGAAACTGCCGTTTTTGAGCAGCTTCTGCCATTGGAGGATGTAGCATCTTTGGGTGCGACGATGACATGCATCAGCGTGTATGTGCGCCATGTCAGTGTCCCATTGCGGGTCACACTCTACAGGCTGGCCGAACTGCGGAGCAGACTTCTAACACCTGTCCATGGCCTCACAACTGGCAGCTCCACAGCCTTTTGGCTCAAGTTAAGTGGACATGCTGGGACTACCGCCCACAGAGAAGATGCCGACGGAGCAAGATCAATGCGATGTCTGCCTGGTGACGATGGCAGGAACGGAGTGTTCTGTGCAAACCAAATCACTCATTGTGAGGACATGATGCAACTGGAAGATGAATCTTTTTTTTTGCACGGGTAGGGGCGCTATGTGTGCCGAGAGGCACAAGTCACCAAGTCGAATCGTATGGGGAGTGTGAGGAATGAGTCTGACCAACACGGGCAGCGGAACCAAACCGAAACCCAAAAACCACCCAAACAAAAACAAGAACCTGACATTGATGTTTTTGGCTGCAAGGTTGGCCTCATCGATTTTACTACTCAGCTACTTGCCAGCAGCCTTCCATACAGCACTAATGCAACAAAGGAAGCTGCAGATTGTGGTTCGGCCCTGCATGGTAGAGAGCCACTCTATCTGGCAATTCCAAGAAGGTGCAGATCGTCAAGCTCCTCTCCTCAGTCGCAAGCTTGGAAGATGGAGCTTTCCAAGGCTGCTATGCCCTTCGGGAGGTGGTGGTTCCAGGCTGTGTTCGGTTCGACTCTCTCAGCAGAATCGGTGTCAGCCAAGCGGCAGAAGACAGCAATGTCCTGGCGCCAGGAGCACAGCTGGGCCGTTATGCTTTCGACAGTGCTCTGCAACCTGCAAAACTTCTGCTTGGACATCACGCAGGCAGGATGGCAGTTTGATTGCGAGAACGTGTGCATGCAGTGTGTGCTTTCCCGTGTTCGCGATGTCCACCTGGGTGAGCAATTCACAGCGCTCACGCCCGATGGCCGCTGCATCCCCGCACTGCAACTCCAACTGCCGAATGCCGCTGGCAGAACACTCGGACTCCGAGCTCAGACATTTCGACCATTTGCAGGAAGTATCTCTGGAAGGCTGCATAGCCTATCGCTACAACTGTGTCCGGAGCTCGACGACACGAGGGAATGACAGTATCTCCACACTTGTGGACTGACCGTGCCAAACTACCATGTCCGACGCGCGCAGTTGAGTGGAAGGCTTTGGTCTCAAGTATCTCGAGTCGGTGGCAGGGACTTATTGCCTTCGCGCAGTCTTCACAGTCGAGCTCTTGAAGGGTTTTGTTGTTTTCAACAGTGAGAAAGCACTCATGCACTGCGGAGACAAAATTGGTTGTTCCTCCTTCTTGTATGGGGTCCTGAAGGGCCGTTTGGGTGTCTGTGTCGATTGGGGTAAGTTCACAGCCGAAAGGTATCTGTGTTTGGCGGCAAGTATTCTTCCAACATTTCCCCAGCAAGTGTGGTTAGATATGGGCGGAGGAGGTTACAGTGTGAAAGAGGATACCCGGCTGGCCTTAAGGACAAAGTAGCGCTACCCTATGCGCTTCCAAGGCATAATGCCATTGCGGAAGCTGAGTGGCAACGCAGAGTCGGGTTGTTCTGTCACTCGCAATACTCACATGATATGGAAGTCCTATATGCCGAGCGTGCAGGATCAAGTTTTGCTGCATTCTACAACACTATGGACTTTCACCAACCCCATCAAAGCGGAAACGTACAACCGCACAGAAGCTGTACAACAGCACAATGAGCAAACTGAGCAATTTGAGCAAACAGAGGTGGCTCAGCAAGCCAAAGGAAACAACCCCCATTAGGGCTGGTTCCCCTTTGACGAGCGCACAACAACCCGTTTGTTTTTGCAGGGAGTTGCTATTGAGTTGCTAAAACCAAATAGACAGGTACAATAGCAGCCATTGGCTCACAGCTCTGCCCCCTGCTAGTGCAGACTCCCTCATGGACAATGCAGGCAGTGACACAGAGCAAAGCAGGTCTCTGCCACTGCCCCATGAGGCTTGTCACCATGGCAGGAAAGGAAATAGAAACTACCGTGCCGCTCAGCATTTACCATCATTGGGAAATGCTTGAAGATTACTTAGTCGAGCTCCTAGCCAAGTGCCACGACCTTGATACCTTCGGCTGTGAGCTAACGCTTATCTCAGAGGATGCCCGCAGCCCCCTCAACGACCCTATCCACGAGGAGCTCTGGGAGCATAACCGTTATCAATTGATCACCCAGAAAAGATTCTGTGTTGTAAGCTCGAAAGAGCAAATCAAAAGAGAGACCTATGAGGACCACCCCAAGGCAATCTGGGTCCCTACGAATGAGACAGGCTTTCTCCCTGCCAAAGCCTTTTTTGCCCTAGCTAGACTTCGGCACGTACAAGTAGAAGCAGGCTACCATACCATCGAGCGACAAGCGTGGCGATATTGCCACACCCTTATCATCGTCAGGCTGCCCGGCTCAGTGGTAACTGTTGAGAATGCCGTCTTTCAAGGATGCTTTGCGCTTACCACAGTGGCAATGCCAGGGTGCCTACATCTTGGCGCCCGCCTCTTTGCAGAATGTTGTGCCCTCGAACAAGTGGGGATACTCACAGCACGCTCCTGTCATTTAGCTAGGGGAGCGACCATCTCCCCCTATGCTTTTGAAGGATGCGCAAGGCTAAAGCAGATAGGTCTTCCCTTGACCAAAGCCATCACTGGTAGTCAAGACATAACATCCCCTCCAGAAGGGTTGCCGATGGGGTGCTTTCACTCGGCAGGCATACAAAACATCAATTTTCCACAATGCACTGTGTTTATTGGGCATAAGGCCTTTGCGCAATGCCAACAGTTAACGACGGTCGATCTATCGCTCACACAAGTAAGGACGGTGCAAGTGCAAGTGTTCTCACACTGTCGAGCCTTGGCACAAATTTCTCTGCCGAAGTATCTCACAGAGATATGTGCCGAGGCCTTTGAAGCTTGCGCCTTGCTGAGTACAGTAGCGCTACCACAGCCGTGTCGCAGCATTGGACATCGCGCCTTTGCGGAATGCAACAGTCTAGTCTGCCTCACGTATCGCAGCGCTCAGGCTGGCCAACATGACATCCACGTAGCAGCTAATGCTTTCGAAGGGTGTCTGGCTCTAGCTGTTCCTAGCGGAATCTGTGTCTTGTCCACATGGGGGATTGACAAGGGCCTGTAGTTGGGAAAAAAAGACTATGCGTAATTAAAAGCTGATGGCTGCCCGTGCAGTTGTCTTCCCCCTTATTGGACAACAGATACTACTGTGAATGGACTCTGACAAGATTTGGACGGCATGCAAGAATGATGTGGGACGTGATGCCATTAGGCTCGAGGTGGAAAGTATACTACTAAATGGGAGGGTGCCTGCCATGCTCGCTGACCACATTTCAGTGTCTACCTCGCAGTGGAGCGAAGAGAGAGCAATGGTAATACACCTGATCCTAACCACCCTAGCCGGGGAGGAGGCCCAGCTGGCAATTGAAATTCAAGAACATGATCGGTTTCAAGAATTTGAAAATGCTGTAATGGAGCAACTCCCCATGATAGGTGAGAGCACTACCTTTGGGTGTGAGTTAAAATTTGTATTGTTTCACGGTGGTGGTCAGCCCCTGCATAGAAGTAGCTGAGAGAAAGGGGCAAATGCAAGGGGAAGCCAAAGCCCTGCGTATCCCTTTCAATGAACACGACAGAATTTTTCCACAGGCTTGTGAGACTTTTGAGCACGTTACAAAGGTGAGGCATCTACAAGTTGATGCTGGATATCGCATAATAGGAGAAGGAGCTTGGCGCAATTGCCAACATCTCCAAATTGTGCATCTAGACAGCACGGTCACTTGCTTGCAAGCGCAAGCCTTTCGCCGCTGCTATGCGCTGCGACAGATCCTAGCCCCAGGTTGCAAACAGTTCGGAACACAAGCCTTTGAAGAATGCTGCTCCCTACTGCAAATTGGGATTGCTAACGATACCATCAATCAACTTGCTCCGCAAGCAGAACTCATGCCTCGAGCCTTCCGCAAATGCACAGCCTTGCGACAAATCAATCTAGAACTGACAGAATACAGCCCTCAGGGCCTTACGCGTTGTTTGCCGGAATGCTGCTTCCTTGAAGCAGGCCTAACTTCCCTGACCCTGCCACCTGATTTCACCTGGATTGGACCAGCTGCCTGTGAGCGATGTATGCAGCTACAACTTGTAGACCTTTCGCGTACTAAGATCACAGAAATCATGAGCTGTGCCTTTGCTCACAGCAATCACCTACGAAACTTGAAACTCCCAGGACTACTTCGAATGATCCGACAGGAAGCTTTCCTTCACTGTACGTCCTTAACAGAAATTTATGCACCTCCCACACTACTCTACATTGCACGACGAGCATTCGGAGGGTGCACGCAACTCTATCGATTCCAGAGGTACGGCAAAAGTGTGACATGGAGGGGAACGTACTCTCGCGAGAATGCGTTCCTGCGGTGTGATAACTTAGATATGCCGAATTGGATTCGATGGTTGCCACGCACGCAAGAAGACGAGGATCAATGGGCAGATGATTCCCTTGCCACCCTCTAGTAGGGTTAGGTGCAGACCCACGTTTGGCCACCATAGGTCCCTGCGTGCAACTGTGTACTGGCCCAGGCTAGGTCTGATGCCAACCCATTGGGGACTCACTCCAAAAACGCTGCCCATCGATAGGTCACTGAAGTGAGCTCGAGTAAATGTGCCAGTCATCAGAGCCAAGGGAGCAATAGAACCATATGGCGCACGCATCAGCACATACTTTCCTGATTGTTGCTAGTGTACTGACTAGCGCCCGTGTGCCGGTCCTAAGAGTACCAACCAATAGTGCAGCACAGCTCGACTTCGTTGATCTGAATAGTTAGACAGTCCCAGACTGCTACCTGTGTAGTGGTTCTGGATGAGTACAGTGTACAGCATTAGGAAAACGGCGTTTCACCATGTCTCACAGTTTCAGGTAGTTTATGGGGCCCTGCATGAAACGGCTGCTTCTGCTGGCCGCGTTTGAAAGAACCAGTCAGATGGCCGAAAGCGATTTTTTTGCAGCATCTCCACGACATGAGTGCCCTCTCCTGGAGCACCCTGTTCGTGGGCCACCGTTGCTTGATGTGCTCTGGTTAGTGCCTCCCCCCTCGGGGGGAGGTACGGAGTGGGCCACTCCACTGCCCTTGAACCCCTCTTTGTGGCCTCACATGGTCTTTCACTTTCGGTTTTTTGGAAATGCCGAGCTTGAAGGCTGTGGTCTTCCCATGCTGCCACTCATTTGGTTCCGCATACCTGTCACTGCCAGCCATCGAGTAAGCCATCTGGCTTGAATGTGCCCAACTTTGACTACAATGGGACATTCCTAGGTATCCTTGCATATCCGCATTCGCTTAGGTACTCACACATCAAACGACTGTGAAAAGACGACGTTAAATTGTGGCTCAGGTTTCGACCAATGTCCTCATTGCCGCCCAAGCTCAATACTCGTAGTGACTACCACGGGCATATGGCCCTCAATACCGTGTTTGCGATGTTTTGCCCTTGGTGCCTTTCCGCTTACACTTGTGCCTCCTTGTTGGATGCACTCCGTGCACTTCGTTGAAGGACAAGAAGTACTGAGCGTTTTTGCTGAATTCATCGCCCCTGTTTCACCTTTCTTCACGCCCTCACGGCCACTGAGTTACTTCACAGGTTGCGCTTGTTTTTGGCGGGGGTGTTTTTGGTTTGGGTTTTTGTTTGGCGCTCTGTTCGTTTTCCTCTTGTGTCGCAACCTGATCTGTAACTCACTCTCAACTCGACTAAGGTGACTTGTGCATAACCTGCACACACAGCGCCTCCACTCGCGCAAAAAAAGAAGTTAGATATGGGCGGAGGAAGCTGTCGACGTCCCAGTCGGCAGCCTGTGCATGGGATCGGGCCATGTTTGTCCTGCCTCTCGGGTGGATGGGACAATTAAACCGACAGCACAACGCCTGCAGCTTTGGTGGTCAACCTCTTGAGCCAATGGCTGGACATCGCTTGAAGTGGTGTCCGTATCTGTCCTGTGCATCATGGGTTGTTACTAGGATAATCCCCTGCCCCCCAGTTTGGACGGTTGCAGACAGCATCTTGGGATGCCGTCTGAGGCCCAACTGAACTGCTTTTAGCACTTGGATAGTGCTCCTACCCTACCCGAAGCAGCGCCTTTTTTTGCACGGTAAGGGCGCTATGTAAACCCAAACCAACCACAAAAACCAAGCAGATCAGGCTCATGTCCGCTCAAGACGCGAAAAAGAAAAAACCGAAGCAGCGCGAGGGGAGCGGTGGTGCACGTCCTGTTTTGGTTGGACAGCAGGCGCCAGCTTTTCCGCAAGATGGCCATGGCCAACCCAACAAGCAGCCCTTTCGCAACCTGCCCATAATTGTCTGCCACTGTTCGCTCAGAGAAGGTTTGCGCCGCCCTCTGCAGCAGACTCATTCCCATCTGGGACACGCTCAGGGACTGCAACCGCTTTCACCTAGTCGTCCGCTGCTGTCGGGCTGAACATAAAGGGCAGCTGAGGAGGAATGCTAAAGCCATCCGAGCACCGCTCACTCGCACTGGGCAGGTGCTTCCCCATGCCTTCACACACATGATCGATGTGAGACACGTGCAAGTTGAAGCAGGACTACACACCATTGGCGAGGCAGCCTGGCAACACTAATAGGTTGCTAAAGTACACCTACCCAGCACAGTAGTTTGCCTGAAAGATGGCGTCTTCCGCCGATGTTATGTACTCCACACCATCATTGCCCCTGAGTGCAGACATTTTGGGAGCTGGGTGTTCGAGGAGTGCTACGCTCTAAACCAAGTTGGGGACCAAAGCCAAACGGGCAATCAGCTTGCGCCGCAAGCGCGGTTCCATACCCGAGCCTTCGAAAAATGCCGCACTCTGCAGACACTCAATTTTGAGAGAACTGAACTTGATCCGCGGGAGGTACATAGGATCATACCAGAGGGTTGTTTCTCGGAGGCAGGACTAGAGGCGTTAATTCTGCCGGCAGACTTTACTGGATGGGGCCAGCTGCATGTGAACACTGCAACAGGTTGCAGGCAGTGGACATCTCGCAGACTGAAATCAGTGAAATTCTAGGGGGCACCTTCGCACATTGCTCTCAGCTGCAGCAGCTCAAACTGGCCAACACGGTGAGACGCATTGGGCGAGACGCCCTCTTGAGGTGCACTTCTTTGGGCGTGATACATACCCCACCTGCCTTGCTATACATCAACAAACGAGCCTTTGCAGGATGCACACAGCTACGCAAGCTCGTCAGGGTGGGCAAGAAAGGAACCTGGAGAGGCACCTGTGCAGAACAAGATGCTTTCGAGTTGTGCGAAAAACTTGCACTCCCGACATGGATTCGGCTCCTCCCCAAGCCAAACGATGGCCACGAAGAGTGGGCGGATTTCATGAGAAGCGGTGCAGAAGCGAATCTCAGCGCAACCGCACGTCCGTGATGATGCACGCACATGTGTCGGAAGAAAGGGACTCCTAGAGTAGCTCGGCCAATCGGATCTTTGCTTGCTGGCAGGTTCGGAGTGAGCCATATGCCTGCCATGTCAAACGCCGGCTTCGCTACCTCTACTGAGTGGATAGACAGTTCCCTAGACTGCCTCCCAAGAGGTGGTCAGGGAGACGTACCGTACAGTGTACAAATCCCTACTCCTAGGAATAGCGGCGTTTCACTGTTTCACGTAGATTATGGGGCATGCATGTCTTTCACTTGAGTGTCCAAGTGAAGAAGCACAACCTGCGGAGGTTGGTCAACAGAGCCGTGCCTGCAACACTATTCGAGAGGAATGCGAAGAATGTCGTAGTCAGGTTGTGTCTTGTCATGCCACACGGTGCAGTAACAGCAGCTCCCGCTTGTCATTTTGGAACTGCTGTCAATGTGCACACTCTCGTCACCTCCCCCCTTCGGGGGGGAGGCGAGAGACCTTGAGGCACTACCTCCTGCCTCCCTAAAGCCCTACCTTGCTCTCAGCAGGCCATGACACTCGTAAGCTTGACCAATGATCCCAAATAGCCATGCCTTCCACGACTTGCCCTCTGGGCAGCGGCACCAGTGCTTGGGCAACTGTGCACCTAGCAAACTTCCTTGGGATTTTGAATTAGGTGAGCCCCTCAAAATTGTGACTTCATCTCGTCCTCGTACACTGACCCAACGGTAGGCAAGCACTCAAGCAGCGACTGCGTGCTGGAAGCAATTTTGCACTGCAGGATGGAGGCTATTTCTTTACAGAGTCGGCCGACAAGGAGCAAACTAAATCTGTCATAGGCTGAGTCGTGCTCTTGGACACAAGTTATGACTCGCCTTGCTCAGTGGCTGGCTTGAAATGCTCCTCACACCTGCATTCAGTTTAGCTCACCGCTGACCAAACTGCCTTCTTCGAGATCGTTGCAACTACTCACTGCCCAATGAATAGGAAGTTAGCTACGAGATGGTCCTCACGAACTGAGCGCAGACAGAAGTATGAATTCACCGCCCCGTCTCACCCTCCGTTCTAGATCTTCGCTCCAGTTTTCACAGTCCTGAGGAGATATGAGCCAGGTTTGGTTCGTGTGGGGTTTTTGTTTGGTTGTGTTTGTTTGCTGTGCTTTGTTGTTATTCTGGCTCGTATCTTTTCAGCTTTCTCTTTGAATTCAATCAAGGTGACTTGTGCCTCTCGGCACACATAGCGCCCGTACCCGTGCAAAAAAATGCCCGGTTGGTCGTTCGCGATTGTGCCTCCGGTGCTGAAGGCGCTTTTCGATCTGGCATCTGTGCCCCTACAGTAGCCCAGACTCACTGCGAGTGGTTCTTACCTTCTCAGTGGTTGAAAGCATGAGCCTTCTTACAGCTGACGTGTCGACAGCGCTCATAGCTGGTAATGACGTTGAAGGAGGAGAGAATTTCTGCAGCAGATGCCTGCCAGTTCACCACCCGTTTTGACTGAAGAAGGGGTTGTAGGTTTTTGTGATGCTTCATGGAATGTGACCAGCGTGTCTGGTGCTGTGATTTCTTGGCATGGATGCTGTTTGAAGTGTTTTAGTAGGAGACAGGAGGTTCCCGCGTTGTCGTCTGCAGAAGCAGAAGCGATCGCCATCACGGAGGCTAGCAAAGAACTTGTAGCTCTGGGGATGCTGATCGAGACCGCTCGTGATGGTATTCCTCTTGACGAGATAGGCATGCCAGCCAAGACCACGGGAAGCATGAAGTTGCATTTGTACAACGATGGGAAAGCGGCTATTTCCATTTCTACCATGGAGGGTTTGCTTCGACGTGTCAAGCACATGGAACTGCGAGCACATTATGTGAAGTACCTCCATCGACGACGTCGCTTGACCTTGGAACATTGGGAAGGTGTTAATTTCCAACCCGTCCGACGGTCTCACGAAAAGTTGCAAGCTCATTGAGATGTGGCTGAACCTCTGTAATGCTGTAGGACTTGTACCTGGTTTGGATGAAGATAAGGCAGCATTGTTGAGGGGTTTGTCTCGAGACGCCGATGACGACGAACTTCCGCTTCGTTCAGTTCGAGAAGGGGAATATGCTCATCGTGCGTGTTTCTTGCATTTTTCTTCCGTTGGTCCTCGGAAACGTGACGGCATTGTGCCTGCTGAAGTTTGAACTTTGTCGAATGTGCTTTTTCCGAACAGTTTTCCGAGATGTGTTTTGACTTGGGAGAGTTTCTGAATCTGTTTTCTGTGTTTCCGTTGTTGTCCGTCTGTGTCCGGATCCGTCCGGATGAGTTCGGAGAAGTTTGTTTTGCTTTGTCTTGGTAGCATGGAGATTTGGAACCTTTGTCAGGTTGACAGAACTTTAGTGGAAGGACGTGTCCGAGAGCAGTCGTTGAGGTCCGACTAGGTTCGGAGGTGTAGGAGGACTGTTTCTTGTTGATTTAGGAGCCTTCTGTTCTGCGGTGCAGTGTTTTGAGTTTTGCTGAATTTGGTTTTGCGTGAGCCATGGAATCTGGATGACAAGCATTAGTGAGGAATCCAGTCTGCTTGACCGAATCTCTGGATAGCTACCTCTTTCCTAAGGAAATCGAGATGTCGTACTGTTTTTCCTACTTGCACTTGTACTTGCCTGAGGTGGACTGATAGATGCCCCAAGCCGTTTTCTTTCAAAGGACAGGAATTCTTCCACGGTGAGAGCTGAAACGAGGCCAGGAGACTGAGAGAACTTGAAAGTTGTGTTTGCAGTTGCTGTAATAAGGATTCATGACCCATGAGAAGTGACTGTGCAAGCTTTTGAGTTGTTGACATGTTGACAGGTGAGTAGAGCTAAGGCAATAGTTGCTTAAGCTGAACTTGCTTGTTGAGCATGTATGTGTTTGTTAGTTTTGAGTTTTGCATGTTTGCCGTTGGAGACGACTAGAGCGATAGTAGCTTGAGTTGGATTTGGCTGTGAAACGTGTGGAACAGATGTGCTTTGTTTGCCTTGTTTTCCAGTTTTTGCAGTTTGTTTGAGTTTGGAAGATTCTTGACTGTTTGATGTCTGTTTGTAGTCATCTTGAAAGCATGGTTTGTGGTTGAACTTGTTTTGTGAGTTTTTGCAAGTTTGGAAACCTGATACTGTCTCATCTCAAGCTGCCTGATCGAACGATCTAACGCCTTTTTGCCCGTGTGTACGCATTTTGACCTTTGGTGTCACGACCATGACTTCCATGCCAGCGGAGACTCCCATGACCAGTGGAACTGGCCCGGCTTCTGAGCGAGAGACTGTGGTTTTCTTTGCCGGAAGGGACCTCACGACGGTTGGGATTCAGGAGTTGGCTGACTGCCAGTTCCAGAATGAAGTGTTGTCCCAGTTGATTGAAGGGAGTGCTTTGAATGACTTCAGGGTTGAAGCGACCCGTTGGCGCAATTCAGCTTCGAACCAGGAGCGGTTCATCTACCTTTAGGATGCCAATTCGATTATCCCCACGGCTCCACTTCAAGAAGGCCTCATGGCGTGTGCGGGGAAGACCTTGGTTGAACTTCGCCAGGAATTGGTGGATTGTGAGACCAGGCTGTTCCATCTCCGCGCTGGAGCTGGAATGCTGTCATGGGGGTACTTCGAGAATTTGGTGAGTTTGCAGAATCTCGAGCCGGATAGGTCGGAGACTGGAACTCAGAGCATGTCCAATTCGATGCCGATTCCCACAGGAGAATTGAAAGTCGAATCTCTTCTGGACACCCTCGTTTGGGCGACGAACCGATTTGGCATGTTGTCATCGGTAGTTGCCAAGATTGGAGAATCTGCCCGCCAAATGTCTGAAGCATCCGGAGTTTTGAACCCAAAGATGGAGGCTCAGCAACAAGCAATGATCAAGATGTCAGAAGGATTGTTGGCATTAGCAGCGCACATAAAAGTGACTGGTGATTCAGCTGTTCCAGTCACTTCGGCTTTGAAAGGAATAGCCAAGAGCGTAGAGAATGCCACTTGGCAATTATCAGGATCTGGCAAAGTGACAAACATCTCCATCAAGGATCTCTTGTTAAGTCAAGGGAAATTGGTGGGAGAGACCAGTGTCTCTGGAGGCCACCCAAAATGCCTATGAAGGTATTGTTGCCATGAACGAGAACCAGAAGGAGGGCAATCTCCTGTTGAAGGAGCTGGTTGCTGGCCAAAAGTTGGCAATGGATCGTGTTGCGGCTGGCGGAGGACAAGCATCTTCGGCTGGGACCTTTCCTCCGGCGCCCCCGGCCCATCCGATCCTGGCAGGAGGAGCAGGACACTCGACGGGGGTCCCTGCTGCATTTGGTGGAGTTGGAGGGACAGATCCGGCGCCCCGTATCCCGGGGACGAACCTACCGCAACCACCGCTTGCGCCGGCTGCGCTAGCAGGTGCTCCAGCTACCCTTATGGAGCGTGAAGCCCCACAAGGCTTCAAAAGATTTCGACTTGCCAATGGGCAATACCTCACTGTTCCTGAAAGCTGGATTCCAGAAGATCCATCGATTTGAGGGGATCTGTTGACCCAAGGGACTGTTGTGATTTTTGAATGGCCATCTTCGCGGCCTGGAGGAGTGAAGAAGAAACTCCTACGTCACGCACCACGAAAAAGAAAGGGCGTTATCTTTTCCTTGTTTACTTGTTTCTTTTGTTCTTCGAGAAAACCACGAGCACCATGATTGCAACCTTGGCTTGACCTTGACTTGAGGCATGCTTGGATTGAACGTGATATGTCAGGTTGAACTCATGGAGAATTTGATTGGAGGCCATCTTGTTTTGTTTCTTGCTGAGTTGAAGGATTGAAGATTCCTTTTTCAGTTGAAGATGTGGAGATTGGAGAAAGGAAAGAAAGAAAACAAGAGAAAGCAAGAGCCAGAAAGAAACAGAAAGAAAAGGAAGATCAGATAGGCAGGTGGAATTAGACACGTGCAGTGTGGCAAAGGGTTTGTGATCTTAGAGTTTGAGTTTGCTGTGGCAAGACGAGTTCATTTGATTCAGGACGTTTGGAGCCTAGTTCATGACCAGGTAACCTCTAGAGAGTTTCTTGTGATGTCTTGTGCAGTTGCTTGGAGCTTCGTTCACCGCAGGTTTAGCTTTCAGCGAGTTTCTTGCGAGTTCACTTGTGCTTGTTTGCAACTATGTTCATTGCAAGTTTGTGTCTAGGTCATCTTGTGGAGTTTCATCTTTTGCAGTTGAGTGCAACTTTGTGAACTTGTCAGGTCTTGAGGTCAGAGGTTTGCACGGCATGGTAACCCTAGATCACCTTTTGCTTCCTGAGCTGTCAGGTAAGTTGTCCTTGAAAGCCTTGTGCTTTTGAGGATCTCGATGATGAGGATTTAAGGGTCATTGAGAGAAGGAATCATCCCATGAGATTCCATGACCCACCTCTGAGAGATCCTCTTTGCGCGTTTGTCCTTGGTGATTGCGTGTTGGTTGAAGGTCGAAGTTGATTCTTTGATGGATCTGGAGTTTTGCTTGGGTTGAGCTCGAGTTTACCTCTGGATTGATGTCATTGAGATCACCTTTGAGGGCAGAAGTTTGGATCTTAGTTGATGTCTGATCCTTAGTCGCTCCAAGAAAACGAACAGAAGAAGAGAAGAAGACAGAAGAAGAAGGCAGGTAGCCCTAGGCGACCCAAGAAGGGGTGTGAAAAGTAGCGTACAGCGCACGTGTACAGCGTATGGCTCACCTAGTGCTTGCTTCTTTAGGGAATTTTCGTTTTTAGAGTGCTTGGGGTTGGAGCTGAGTGGAGGTCTGTGCCCTTTTTGTGTTTGACCTTTGACCACCTTAGCAGGAGGATGTTTGAAGTGGCAACTTGTGGCTAGGAACTGCTTAGAGAACCTTTTGGTAGAGCACGATGTCTTTGGAGACTGTTTGAGAAGCCTTGTGTAGTTTTGTGTAGCTTGGAGATGACTAGGTGTAGTCATGTACTCTTTCAAGAAGAGTGGATGAGTTTCAGAGAAGCTTAGAGGACTTTTGGAGACAGTCTATGAATGACTGTAACTTTGGCTCAAGGAGCGGGATCGAAAAGGACGCGTTGCTACTGTGTTTTCACAGCTTCGGAAAGGGCTCCTGGATGAGCCCCTTCTTGGGCCATCGAATGTTCAGTGGCCCTGCAGTGGTTGCAGGGCTGTTGTTTGGCATGGCAGGCCGAGGCCAAAATGTTTTGCCATGTGGTGCCATAGAGGGCCCACACTAAAACTAGGTCCAGAGAGTTTTCCATTGGCGCTCCAACAAGTGGGGTAAACACTGTCCCACCCTGCGATGCATCTGTTGGGTGGCCTGGCCATGGCAAGGAGTTGGTGTCGGTCGTCGGCGAGATCGTCCGCTAGAGTCTCGGCTGCGGAGAACTGGCTGATTGGACTAGGACGGCCCTTGCTCCCGATCGAGATTACAAGTCCAGCATCATACTCCAGGTGTGCCTCCGTGATGAGTAGCATGCCTACCTTACCCTTGTTCCTGTGATCTTCAGGCGCATGCCCAACTAGGTCAGTCCACTGAAACTGCCAGAGAGATCAGGTCGGGGGTCTCCAACAGGGTGACTGGCACACAGTCGTTGTCTACCAGGCCAAAATGTTGCCGGGAGTAGAGGAACCTGGCCGCTTCCAACACAAACACCCCCGCCCAACAGTACGGAACATCTCGCAACCCGCTCTGTTGGTCAGCTTTAACCCAAAGAATGTCAGTTTTCTCCCTTTGCGGTCCCACGAGTCGACGCCGCGAGGCCCACCATCTGGCAAATGCCGGCCAGTAGGGGACCTCCTCAGGGCTCCGATTGTCCACAATGAGGTAGATCATATCACTCCGGTCAATGAGGTCCTGATGTTGAAGAAGGCATCGAACAATCTCTGCATGGTTAGGGACGTGGCCAGACGGGTCCATGGTCTCATACCCTTCATCTTGGTCTACCGGCTGCGACCGAACATCCTCTACTCGGCACTGCCCTAGGGAATGATCCATACCCAGAAAGGTCTCTACCCGGTTGGGCGCGCACAGTGCCCGATATGCTTGGGCTTGGGCTTCATTGGGGGAGCTCCTACAGCCGTGAACGAACGTATGCGCTTTGGCTTGGGTGATCCATCCTGTACTGGATTGAATATAGGGCGTGGCCGGGGCACTCTCATCATCAAGGCAGTCCATTAGATCTAGCTCATGGTCTTGTATGTCATGCATGTCATCATCACTACGAGGCGCCCAAGGATCAAATGTCTCAGCAGCGTGCCATGACATGGTGACTGGACACTGGTGGACGGTGCTCGAAAGCAGGCGGGCCACCAACTTGGGTTGGTTGCCTACCGTTGCGTAGACTTGACAGTAGTCTGGACAGGCGACGGACAAGGATGTGCACAAAGGTTACTAACACGACTCGAGGTGCCCTCCACTCGGGTGGACTGCACGTCTGCTCGAAAGCATGCGCTGGTTCCAAGAGAAGTGACATGGCCTGCTAAATCAGCAGATTTTTTGGCTTCAAAATTTGCCTTCTACGCTTCCATTTTTCAACATTTGAAGCCAAAAAACTGGCCAGGCCGTTTTTGGCTTCAAAAATCCGGTGGGTCTCAGCGTGTTTGTGTCTACGGAGGCAGCAAATTAGCACAGTTTGATGCCCAAGGTTTGGTGTTGAATGATTTGCTGGCTTCAGACTGAACCCATCCGCCACAAAGCTGGAAAGTCACCTGGCTCAACCAAAGCTTTAGCTGGCCTGGACTTCGCGAAAAGGCACGTTTTCACGTTTTTTGAAATGAAAACATTTCTGGCCTTGAATTTTCATTGTTTTCCAATGATTGCAGTGTTGGTGTGGCAAGTGCGAAGGCGTGTGAAAGATTGTGCGTGTGCATGGAGACTTTTTGAGATAGTTCTCTGTTTTGAGGCTTGAGACACTGTCAAGATGAGAGACAACCAACAGCGGGCCGTCTGACCGCAATACATGCAAGCATCCCGTTACATCTAGGCGTCAAAGCTGGAAGCCTGCACACAGCAGGCGCAAAGTCGCAAGTTAGGCCAGACAACCAACAGCGGGCTGTCTGACCGCAATACATGCAAGCATCCCGTTTCTCACGGATCGAACCCGTGCCTATGTGCCATTGCCCATTCTTGGGACCGCAGAGCATTGGGTATTGTATCCCAATAAGGGGTTCGTACACCTTCTGCGCCACGCGGGCGCTGGTGGGGAGCATGACACCGCATTGATGCACTCCAGTCACCCCTGATCTAGCAGCTGCACTGCCAGCTTGTTGGAACTGAAAACCGTGCCTAGGCCTGGTGATGACATACCCCAAGCCTGCTATGAGGCCTTCGGGTGTCTAGTTGCCTGTCCTGGCTATTTCCAAGGCCATTTCCTCTCGTCCAATGCGCCTCAGCTTATTGGCAAGGCTGAGCCGCTCCAAGTGTGAGCAATGTGCAAAGAAAGTGGACCCCAAAATCTCACTAATATTTGTTCGTGAGAGGTCTACTAATTGCAATCGTTTGCAAAGCTCACAGGCAGCAGGTCCTATCCAATTGAAATCCGCTGCAGGTGTAGCGAGACGATTCCAGCCTCCAAGAAGCAGCACTCAGGCAAGCAACGTGTCAAGTTGGCAGGATCATACTCAGTTTTCTCAAAGCTAATTTGGCGCAATGCACTGCACTTCTCAAAGGCCCGTGGACGAAATTGCGCCTGAGGAGCTAGTTGATTAGCAACGTCGCCTTGAGTTCCCATCTGCACTGAGGAGCAGCATTCCTCGAACACACACATTCCAAAATGCTTGCACCTTGGGGCAAGGACGGTTCTGAGTACATAACTTCTTCGAAATACACCATCTTGTAGGCAGACTACTGTGCTCGGCAGTTGAACCACTTGAAGCAACTTGTTGGTCGAGCTTGGTTCTTTGTTGATTTGGAGTTTTGCTTGAGTTGCACTTGAGTTCACTTTGAGATTGACAGAAGACGGCGCATCAAAGAAGGTGTGAAAGATTGTTCGTGCTTGCACAGGGTGGCTCTTTCTTAGGTGGGTTCTCCTCCACCTCAACAGGGTGGCGCCTTGTCCAAGGCCACACGAGCTGCAATGCACTGACGACTGCGAAAAGTCCTGACTCTTTAGGAAGAGTTGACAAGCTTTGGAGAAGCTTTGAGGACCTTTGAGACAGTCTATGACTTTGGC
Organism: Durusdinium trenchii; assembly: GCA_963970005.1. Classification (NCBI taxonomy): domain Eukaryota; class Dinophyceae; order Suessiales; family Symbiodiniaceae; genus Durusdinium; species Durusdinium trenchii. The sequence continues at coordinate 274,348 of CAXAMN010028650.1, forward strand.
TCAAGGAGCGGGATCGAAAAGAAACTTGACCGTGTCACAGGAAGAAGAGTTTTTTTGGATGATCTGCTGTGAAGGGCAGAGAAGCTCCGATTGCTTTCTGCGGCACTGACAATGCCACTTAGGCCGCACAGACAGCAGGAAATTTGGCAGCTTTGCTTGCCAGTGTGCGCAAAACGAACTTTTCACACGAGTGGAGAAGCAGAGCAAGGACAGAGAAAACCCAGCACACGGTTCAATCTGGTTGCACCCGAATGTTCTGCGTTCTGCAGGCAACAGGAAGATTCTGCTTTGTCCAGTGAAGTGGCAAGGACCATCCGACAGGTGGCTTGGCCCAGCGTCAGTGTTCAAGCAGTTTGACATGCCCTCATTGCTGGCGGCAGCGCCCGGTCACAACGTTTCTAGCAGCCACAAGCGGTTGCATTTTGTGTCCGAATTTTGAAGGACAAGGAAGGTCACGTGCGTAAAATTTGCAATCCGGCTACTTTAAGTTGTTGTCACCCAAATGGTTTGTCAGTTTCAGCGGTTTTCGTGCCGTGTGTTTGCTTGATGAATCACGAAGGTGGCCAATTGTTTTGGGCAGGTATTTCAGCAGGGTTCGTGTGTTTGTTTTTCAATTTTTTTTGCATTTGTGGGGGCTCTGTTGCTTTCACTGTTTTTTTCGTGGTGGCTTTGTGCGTGGGGTCTGGCAAATTGCCAACGAAGGTTTGAACAGTGACAAATCCATGTGCTTGTGTTGCGTTGTTTTGTATCTTGGTCACTTTCAATCTGTCTAAGTTACACAGCTTCACTTTTTGCTTTTGTGTGCTTGTCAAATTTTGATTGTGCATCATTTTTGAACACTTCCAGATGATCACCTTGCAGATTCTTTTGACCAAACAGGGCACCCAATTCAAATCATATTAATTGAACTGGCAAATATGCTGGATGGCAGATGCGTAATCTGGCAGTTTGGCTCTACTAGATTTTTTTTCTCATGAGTGTAATGGCAAGTTCACTTTTGATCTTTCACTTGTTTGATAGCAGATGTTGTGCAGGGACCCATTTACGTGTGTTTCTCGTCTACATCAGACATGTTGGTTATCATGGAGATCTTGACTACTGCAAATATGTTTGGATTTGCGTTGCCGTTGGGACAGTATTTTGGACAATCATTTAGCTATCAACCTTGCTTCATAACAGCTGCCACGCGTACATCACCGATGTGGGGTCAAGCAGAAGAGGACCTGCAGCGTGCATCGTTCCGTTTTGTTTCTGTTTTGTCCTGATGTGCCTACACAGGAGTTGCCCATTGATCGGCATCATGATTTTGCTTCCACCGTCTCGCTGGCTGGGAAGCGATTCAACGTGCCGCTGGCATCATTAGATATCTTTTTCAATATACACACCGTGGCTTGTGTGCAGAGATCCAAGAAAACTGCACATCACACGTCATCGTTTCCCCTTCAAATACACTATATAGTGGTGTTAAATTCTTCTCGTCCGAAGCATTTCTTCTCGGCGTCGAGACCCAGGTCGGGCGTCGAGACTTGGGCTGGTCGGGTACCATGCTGGGCTGCTCAGCGTGCAGCTTCGACCTGCTTGGCTGCGACCAAGCCGAGTCTTTCGTGGCTGCGGCAGTACAGTCGGGCTTTGCGGCAGTAGCACTGAGGTCAACGGAATTTCCGAGCACGTCCTGCATGTCCAAGGAGTGATGTTCTGGGTGCTTTGCTTGCATGTCTTTTGCATCCATGCTCTACTCTAAAGATGCTGCAATGGAAAGCAGGACGGGTATGCATAGCTCAGCTCTCTTCCATTCTAGTCAGCAGCCAGTTTATGTGGGGCAGGCTTGAAACAAGTGATTTGAGTCCAGCCTTGAATCTCTTCAGGACAGATCCGGATCGACGGTTCTGCCTGGTTTGGTGTGGAACTCAACGCCTGTTTGGTGTGTGACTGCTCCGATCGCAGCTTGGAATCTAGACTTTGAGTTGCTTAATTCTAGGAGGCTCCGTGACAGATGTGCGGTTGCAAAGCAAGACACCCTGAACGTTGGCTTTGGCAGCTCACTTCCTCTGGTCTTCGCTTCGAGGGCAAGCGAGGGACTGCTATGGCTTCAACCATCAGTGGCACACGTGAGCTGGGGTGTCCCAGGAAGCGGTTCGACCGGATCCTGGAAGGGAGGATAGAAGCATTTGTTGCGACACAAGGTGTGTGTGAACTGTCTTCAACTTGGGGTTTCCATAAGTGAAACTGGCACGGAAGTCAAGTCAAAACAAAAAACAAGCACTATGACCGGAATAGAATCTAGAATCTGTGGATAGCGAATTCCTGCGTTCCTTTGGCTACTCTCCAACTCTAGAGAGGCCTTTTTGGCCCCCCCTCGTCCCTCTCATCACCTCGCGGCTCACGGAGGCGTTTGGTCGCCAGGGGCACTCCAGAGCTGGGATTGGCCAGGTGGTGTTGAACTGCCCCAACAAACATCCGGAGGCGAGTGGCCACGTCTGATTTCCACCAAGGCTATTTCTTCTCGTCATTCACCACTCAAGTTCCTACAAAAGAATTCTGCCTGATGGGGATTTTCAAAAACCTGTCATCCCACCTGTAAAATCCAGTCGAGTGAGCCGATCCAACTGACTTGACCTCGGGACCCTTCATAAGCCCTTGACAGCTGGGCCAGTTGGTCGCTATAGTCCCTGGAATCCTAGTCCCACTTCATTCTTGGATCTGGGGCTTTTGGTACATGTAGAGTGGGACAAACCACGCGAGAACCTGGGGCAGGGGTCCTTGCCCGCCCCCCCCAGGCACCCGTCCACCCGCGCTGAGGTCGAAGTCTACTCGTCTTGGGTCAAAGAGGCGATTTCGCCTCGCTGGGCACCGCCCACCCGCTGGTGGGGCGGGCTCCTCGCTGTTCGCTGCCGCCCCTTCGAACGGTTCAAGGGGTTGACTTTTGGGGTGTTCTCCAAATCGATTTTTAGAAACAGTCGACCGTCGACCCACTTGGGTTTCAAGTTCCCCAAAATTGATTCCAATCATCGATCAAAGAGCATTTCATGCCTCAATTTCCACCCCTACAGTAGCAGCCTGCGCTTTTCAACAGTGTTGTCGGCAGGTCTCCCTTTGTCCGCAAGGCACCAAGTGCGGTCCTCAGACTGCGACCTGACTCCAGTTGAAAGCCCAGGCTCCACAGATGCTGGCTTGTCAAGTCAACACATGCTATGGGTGGTTTGAAGGTAGGTGCGCTCCTTCAAGTGTGTGGTTGGGGGACAGAGTTTACTATTCTCCTTCAATTCTCAGGATTTGATTTGCACTCTGCACCCAGCCATGTATGTGGAGAAAGCTGAGTTGGACCGATCACATGCCGAGCGATCACCTGAGGACTTCGATTTTTTAAACATATATCATATAACCATGAAGGCACCCCACCACCATTGTTTTACCAAGGATTTAAACTACAACAGGTCCACGAAGTTTTTGAACTGGCTTGAACTTCCAGGGTTACATATATATATATATATATAGACCGAACTTCGCAGTGCCACCGGTGAAATCGCCCGACTGCCGTTCGCCGTGCCAGCTTGGGGCGTGCGGATTCGGGAGAACACTCTACCACGCCAGGAGCCTGAAGGGGGTGTTGCGGTTTGGGATCTCTTTGTTCGTGTAGGTCTGGAGTTAATCTTTATAGATGTTTTTTGTGTTTGGAAGATCACTGATGGATTGGCGGTGACCCTGCAAACAAGTACTCTAAAGTTCACTGGGAGTGGTCGGACATGACCGTCAAACGTGGTGACATTTCGCTGGGTTTGAAGCCATTTGAAGAACGGCACTGGAGCCGAGTTGGGTCATGCAGGTTTAACATGTTCAACGAGTTCAAGCTGTAGCTTTAACCGTTGCGCGTCTGTTCACCCTGGCAGGACCCCATTCCGGTGCGCCTCAGTGGTCGACGGCATGGTGCTGCACCAGATGACAGGGTGTCGCTTCGCGACGAGCGACGAGCGACTCGCTCGAACGTCGCTCGCTCGGTCTCGTCGCTCTGCTCTGGGCTTGGCAGGTTTGGGGGTGAACGTCGCTCTGGGCTTGTGGGATCAACCGTACTTCTCAGCTCAAGAATCTCCAGCCTGAAAACCAGAGCGGTGGTCAGCCTTGTTTCTCACGGAGTCAAAGTGGATCTTGCGCAATTCTTACATCGGGAGGTTCTGAAGGGCATGTCCAACTGCCTCAGTGATAGAAACAGTGGTCTTACCTTCTGCACGGAGGCAAACTGGTTAGGACCAGACGCTTGGATTCACAGACTGCTTTTGTAGTAAGCAGAGTTGGATTCCTGGATCCTTTGGCTTTATGGTGCTTTATGTGGATCAATCGATCAGTCGTGGATAACTGGTATCGTCATGTCTAGAGAGTCATATATCACGGAACCACCTTTTCTTCGCATCCGGAAAAAGGACTTTGAGGGGCCCCAGAGTCCAGAAACTAGAGAATTATGATCGTTCTTTCTTGGATTAGCAGTTTGTCTGGCCAGGAAGAACCTTTTGAGTCTTAACCTTTTACAGTGCCAGCGGCACGGGAACTGCACGTGATCATTCTGATGTTTTGATAGTACGGTACACACCTTGGATATTGGACTGAAAAGAGCTGGACCATGGGAAAACATTGGATATATACACGTTGTTGGGGGGTTCACCTGTGAACGGCCATTCATTTCCGCCACACTGTTTGACCATTTGGGTCGCCAAACACTGCAAATTGGGGCCGCCGAATCTCCCAGAGGGGAGCCCGGGGAGCTTCAAAATGTATTGATCCTCTTTCTTTTAGCCTCCAACCTAATAGCGATGGCCTCCAACCTAATACCCTCTAATGGCAATGGCCTCCGTGTATGTATGTCTCTTCCTATCAGACATGGTGCTGGTGACAATGAATACAACCCCTCCAGTCATATCAGTACTTCCCACCCGTCCTTCGAGGCTCTCTTGAGCCCCATTTTCTGCTGACACACACGTCGACATGTCACACGTCCTTCGTGCGCCACGGCGACGTGCCACGTCTTCCGCGGCACGTCTTCGGCCGCAGATCCAAGTCTGGGTTCGTGTACCCAAGGGCAAACTGGCCTTCTGGGTGCGCCCACTGCCGGGGTTCGGTTCGACGGGTGACGGTTGGAACGTTGGCGACGACGTCGGGGCCCTTCCTGGGTTCGGGTAATGGGACATGCCCCGTAGAAGGTCGCATGATGTTTCAGAGAAAGCAGTGAGGGGTTAAGACTCCGTCTGTACTCTATAAGACTCCGGAGTCTTCGAAAGCAATTGGTGCAAGGTGGCATTGTGGTGGTTGTTTCGCTTTCTTTTTGCACAAAGGTTCTTTCTGACGTGGGTGGTGTCACAGCATTCTTTAAAGACCAACCAACAGTGTGTGAGACTACGGAGGCCGTTTGCTGATTGCAGGCTCAGTATAGGCCTGACCTTATGACAGAGCAGTCTCGGGAAAAGCCGCAAAGAAGCCGCTGAAGCCACTTGCTGGCAATGTCATACTCTCAAAAAAAGGAGCTACAGTCTTGCACAAGAACTCGTCCCTCCTTAAGCAGCATCTCACCAGGCTTTTCGCAGGTCTGGTTCTCTTGTTTTCGCCGGTGGCTTCAGTGATCGCCTTCGTGAGTGACGCCGTTCGCCTGACGGTGCAGGTTCCACCCAATCTTCCGCTTGGCCCAGCCTCTGCACAGGCGTGACGGATGGGATCGGTTCTCCACGGCTCCTTCGGGTTCGACCACCCTCCGGTCGAATTCGCGGCCGTTGTCCGAAGGGGGGCGATCCCGAGGGACCGCTACTGGGAAATGCCTGGGTTCAGTGTCTGGGCAGGATTTCCAACAGACATCTCCATGGACACTTTGCGGCGGGCACTGGAAAACACCTTCTTCGTGCCCTTCAGGTCAACTCGATAGACGATCTGACTGAGCCATTTACATGTGTTTGCTTCCCAGATGTGCTCCTCGATGTGTATGGGATCAGGTGATATAGCTTCGATCTTGTCCATCAGCTGAGTTTTTCACCAGAGCCCTGTGGCATTTAAGGCGTCGGGTTTATTCAGCGTTTCTTCGACAGCTCCGGTCGCCTTCATTCTTGAGGGGCGCAGAAGCGCCCTGAGAATCCGGGCCTGAACCAACGCATAGGCTTTGGTTCGGGTCCGTTTTCCTGCCTGAAACGGTGGGTGGAGTTTCGGTCCGACCCCTGCCACGGTCGAGCCGGGTACGGATTCTTAGGGGTGATACAATCCATACCCAAGCGCCATCCGGACCGAAAAGCGGTGTCTTCCTACATAGCGAAAAACACATGAAACCATTTGAAGAAAAACACACCTCGCGGAAGCTCGCTTCATGCATGTCAGAATCAAGGAAGCAACAGCCAAGTTTCGGTGAAGAAGACTAGCTCAGCTCTGTCGGAATATCGGGTGAGGCGGTGGGGGGTGAGTCTTTGGGCTTCCAGCTTTTCTGGCGAAGCCATCTTGAGGTTCTTGCGTGACCCGCAAACAGATAGAGAAGAAATCCCTTCAACATGTATTGGACATCGTTTCGATCTATTTGCGAACTCTATACTTCCCGGAAGATTCAGAACCTCCTTCCATCATTGGTGAAAGAAATCGAGGTTGAGATGGTCAGTGTCAAAATCGCCGTTTGGCCCAGCCGATTTTCCTTTGTTCAGCTGCACTTGGTGAGGTGGAGGAGTCCACGTGTGGTCGAGACACGCCTGCCGGGTGACTCAGTCATTGTGTGCATTAGCTACAGAGAGATCGGATTCATTCCGGATGTCCATGGCGGAAGTCACTTGAAGCGCGGGGAGAATCAGTGCACCAGAGCCAGGTTTTGGGGTATCTGATAATGGCCCCAATGAAGAGGATAAGGGGTGTCCATTAACCACCCCAAACCGGAGCTCTCAGGGCCCTGGTACTTCACAGACTTGGGAAACCGTTGCCGAAATTCGACCCGTTCACCACGAAAAGTCACTCAGTTGTTCGGTGGTGCATGGTGATGCCATGGTTACCAAGGATGGAATCTTCGAAAGTTCTGCATTGGTACAACAGACCCATCGGTTTTCCTGCACACTTCGCATCGGTTCTTCTCATCGATCAGCCACCAGAACGGTTTTCCGACCGAACGGTGGTGCAGTTGCGGCGCTTGCTGACGCAGCTGAATGCCGGGCACTCCCAGTGACGCCTCGTTCACGCAGCGAAACATGCGGGGTCAAGTGGGTCACGGAGGGTCAGGTGCGACATGGGTGTGGGTCAAAAACCAGGGGGGACCCTGGTCCCGAACTGAACCGATGCATGTCGACCTCCCCGGCTTGGTGAGAGAGAGTGAGTGAGTGAGTTCGGCGCCATGACGAAACCCCCGGCCACAGCGGTGCTTTCACCGCTGCGCGACCACCAGTTCCGTAGCGCCGAGGAAGAGAGTTTCGTCGACGAGAAGGATTGGGATTCGACCGCTCCGGCGAAACGGCGCCGTTCCCGCCGTCCTTCATAGCGTTCGGACGCTACGAACGGGGCTCCTGGGCCTTACTACTGAACGGAACCAGGTTCGCTACGAACGGGGGCTGCTGGCATCGCTACGAACCGGAGCGATCGGACGCTTCATTTGGGTTTGTTGCGGCCAAAACGTGGAAGGGCCCAGGGTCTTAAGGAGCAGAGACGCGTAGACTGTGAGATTCGGTTTCTGGGTTGGCAAAGCACCTGTGTGAATTGCTATGCATTGTCATTGACGGAGCTCTTTTCCACCTCTTGTCTTGGCTCTGTTTCTGCACTAGAGGACAAGCCCACGGTTTCAAAGGGTACCCGTAAGAATCAATGAAACAGCAACATTTAACATTTCCATTTTGGTCTTAGTTCGCATTGCTTCTTTTTGTGTCGGCGCAGGCGGTCTTTCAGCCTAGTTCAAACAGCACCTTTCTGATGTTCGGTGGGATCTTCGAAACCGATACCCGGCTCACAGGAGCTGCGAAGTGCGAACTTCGAGATGGCATCACAGGTGGGGTGAAGAAGGAGGCATGAAAAAGGCTCGAAGCCTAGTGTAGATTGGTGATGATGCAGGTAGGGTACGTTCTTTTTTCGATCCGGGAGACCCCCATGGGTTTTGGCGTTTTGGCTGGGTAGAGCTCTATTTATACATGCAAAACATGTAAAGTTCTTATTTGGTGATTTGTTGTATCGGAATGCCATACAGTTTTCCAAGCATACGTGCTAGAAACACATCAAACATGGTAAAACACGGGCCTCCACAACGTCCCATTGTCAATTGCAACCCTTGTTACTAGTGTCGTTCTTGTTCCCTTCGTAGCGATGGCCTGATGGCCTCGTTCGTAGCGGTGGCGTGCGGACCAGGAGCATGTGCAAAGCACTGCCAAGCTCTCGGGTCCTACAGTGTCACAGGCGGATAGACCGGTTGCGAAGACAGAGCGAAGCACGTCAGGGTGTCTGTACCTTGGTGTCACCAACAGCTGAGTCTTCTTGAACACCGGTTTTCCCGGTTCCTCCCAGAATGGTCACCAAAAGAAAGACGAAGGCGGCTTGCTCAGGCTTGCTCAAAAGTCCCAAACGGAGCTCTACAGCTCTATATACAGCTGAGTCTTGTTTTTTTTTTTTGTGTGGTCAGTGGTCCTTGGCCCATGTCTCAATAATTCTTTGCAAAGGTAGATGACTCACAAAGGCACCAGTTCAGTGCTACTGCTACCACGTGACGTGCCACCGCTCCACACTCCAGATGAGCCCGACACTGAGCTCAACGACGCTGAGTGACGTTGAGCCGCGGCCCGAGCCGCAGCCCGTTGAGCTTCGAAAGAAAGACTACTTTGTTGGGGAGTACGCGTGTCTATAGATGATTAGATGCCAGCATTTCACTTGCTTATATACAGGCGTATATGATATAATATACTATTCAATAAAGGGTTACTGTTTTGGTGGAGGGTTGAATGGAGCGACCGTCCCAAGAAAAACCCTTGCGGCAAAGGCCATGCCATGTTTGGAATGTTGATGATCTACATCCCCCATGACCCATGCCCAAATCAAACCAAGTCTTCCGCCATGACACGGACACCGGACTTCTGCCACATGGGCCCAAGAATGGACTGGAAACAAACTGCTTCGGAGTTTGAGACCATCACCCTTTCCACTTGAAGTACTTTCTTCCACTTCCTTTCCTGGCCCCAAAAGGATGTGGAAGGAGCAATGGGGGTAAGTAAGTGGCTGTGGATTGATGTAGGTTGATCATGGTCTTATATGGGTGTGAATTTCCACCTTCGGGGAGACCCCGGTCTTTGGATCGAAACTCCAGACCCGAAGGCACCGCCCCAGCACCGCCGCCACCGCCCGGCCGTTCTCCAGGAGTAGCTTCAAGAGCCTCATCCAAGCTGCGACAGGGGTCCCCATGTCGCAACAGAAGCTGTTCTTCGGGTGCGCCGCGAACTGCTCTGCCGCGCCGGCTGGGGGGGGGCGCAACGGGCGAGTCGTTCCACCCGAGAACTGTTCAACGCGCTGCTGGCAGTTCGTTCTCGGGGGCATCATACGGCCGCGTGTCGGTTTTTTTTTGCCAGTATACGTGGCCAATTCGGGGTCAGGGATCCAAAGACCTTTGTGGGACATTGTCTAGACATCTCAAAAAGCACATCACTGGAACAGGGAACAGCGAGAAGATCTGTGGTACCCTCAGCCATTAGAAGCATACCCGTCATGTACAAGCAAACAAACATCTGGTTTACAGTCCGAAACGATGCAACTGAAAAGACATGCTGTAGTTCTTAAGACGTTTTTGGATGTTTTTGGTACACTTTGAACAGTCTTTTGCTGAATTGGTCAGTTGAGCTGCACTGTCCGAAGCAAACGAACGCTTCGTGAAGGCCCCATGTTTACCAGGCGTAACTAGGCATCGGGGCATTGGTGCATCACTTGCTCGGCCACTCGAGAGGGTGGTTTCGAGCGTGAGGCTTCAATGCTTGAACCAAAACAAAAGAAAAAGACGATTCGCAAAGAGACATCAAGAGAGAAAGATTCGCAAAGAGGTCACCCACTCACGCATCCACTCACTCACTCACTCCCTCACCCACTCACTTGCAACCGGAACTCGCTCTTCCCAGCTCCGGTGCGGACGTATCGTCTTGAAGGCCCTCTGGGCTCTTGGAGGACAACAGCAAGGCCGGAGCGAGGTACTTCGAACGAAGAATTCACGCGGTGGGCTCTTGGCTTTGCCAGCGATGGCCAAAGCGAGGATTTCTCCTGATGGCCTCAAGCGTTGTTGGCGTTTTGAGGTCTTGATGTTTGTTCCATCTTCTGCAGGTTTCTGGAAGTTTCACCATCAGTTCCACGTGCCTCTCCGAGGCGCTCTTCCAATATGAGATTGGACAAGGAGCCATGGTTCATTTGTCCACTCGTCAGCGCCTTTGATAAGACTGGAGGGCACATTGCCAACATGTTTCTAAAAACGAGGAGAGCGACCATCTCTTTTTTTGTCACAACCCCGGGGTGTGGGGTGAGCCCACTGGCAAACCCTGGCACTGTTGATTCATTGATAGTCAGGTCTCGGAGCGCCATGCCGTCCTCCCCAAACGGCGATGCCGCGATCCAAGGTCGAGATCCAGAGCTGGTAGCCCAGTTCTATGAGGACCGGCCTGAGAACAGGGGAGGGAAGATACAAGTTTTGTCACTTTTGGCTTGGTTTCCGGGTTGTTTCATGGCAGATTTGTGGAATGAGTTTAGCATTTGGGGTGGGAGAAGTGGGGGTCTTGGGGCCACCTTGATGGACAAGAGAGCTCCCTATTTGCAGTAAAGGTGGTATGGTGGAGGTATTTAATTATGCATCTACTGGATGTAGGGCAGGCAATCCACTAGTTCACTAGTGGATGTGCTCATCCAAATTGGGGTATCCACATCTATATATAGTTGCTTCGCTGATTCCAGTCCACCATGTCCAGTCCAGTGTCGTCTTCGTCGTCGTGTCCTTGAAGTCCATCTGTGATCCAGGATGCCCGACGAAGCAAGAGGAAGGGCAAGAAGGCAGGACGGTCGTTCTCGCTGCTGAAGTAAGTAAGTCAGTCTTGAGAGCGTACTGTGACCACCAGTGGGTGTTCGGTGTATGAAACAGCGGGTACTGTGCACAAGCAGAGGCAAATGACCCAGAGGTTCACGCCTTTGCCAGTTTTACCAGTGTGGTGACAGGCCTGCTCCACCGGTATTCTTTCCTCTCCTTCATGCACAGTTATACTTTTGCCCTAGAAGTCCAAAGACTATATTTTGACCGGCTGAAGTAAAGGAAGTTCCCTTTCAGGTCCCCTAAAGACCATTCTTTTCATAGTCTTTGACTCCCAAGGTTTGGGCTTGGGGGAGGGCAAAGTTACGACGAAGAGACGCGTCCGCTGCTGCCAGACTTACCATGGCCTCGAGAACCCAAGACATCTCTTGGATAACAGTGCCTTGTCTGGGGTGTGTGGACTGGTTGATTGGTTGGTTGGTTGGTTGGTTGGTAGGAAAAAGCACATATACCCGAAGTAGTTTTTTGTTTAAGGCTGAACAAGATTAGAGCTGTTCTGCCTTCTTCTGAAGGCATGGCTGACCGATAGACGGCAGTTTGAAGTCTCTTTGTAGGTCACTGGTGCATGTAGCAAAGACTCACCCAGTCAGCTGTGTTTCGAGATGCACCAACCAGTCTCAGAGAGGCCCCGGGACCCGGTCTGACCAGGTGATCCGAAGTTAGGAACTTCCGGGCGACTTGGGTGGTGACGCTCGTCCAGTCGACCTGGACTTCTAGGGAAGGGTGCTCAGTCAGTCGGACGCACGACGAACAAGATATGATGAATGGTCAACCACTGATGGCGGCATCGGTAGCAGAGTTGATTGGCAGGATTCCTCCTTAGCAGAGTTACGTGCACGGGACTTTTGCGTGGGCTTCAATGACTTTAAACACACGGTTGGTGTGATTTGGTCGGATTCGGCTAGCTGCGCCTGCACAGTGCTTGGCTGATGGGTTGGTTGTTTCGATTGTGTGGCCTGTTGCCTCAATCCTGGCTGGTTGTTTGGTGAGAGCCCATCACCTCCTCACAGTTATATATGGGTTTGCGTGGTTGGGGGTTCGGCTTGTGGTTGCTGGTTTGGCAAGCGCCCAGCTTGCGTGGCTTGGACCCCCAGAGAGGTGAACTCCCGTGTTCCCTGGGCTCAAAGAGGACGGACGGCTCAAAGGGATCGGAGATGGCGACCTTTCGCTTCATCCATGCTGAAAGCGGATGGCCATTACACATTGATGGACTCGGTGACAAGCTGGCCTCACTCCGCTATGGCGACTGCCGTGATGATTTCTCTGCCTTCTGGATCGAGCCCGCGGGGGAAGGAAGAGTCTACCTTCGGAACCTGGCAACAGAGCTGCCCTTACATATCAACGGCCTTGGGGACCAGCTGGCGTCCGTGCGCTGCGGGGACTGCATGGATGACTACTCCCAATTCTACTTGTGCACGGCGCCCTTTCCTTCACAGTCCACGCCGGACGGTCTCCTGCTGCTGAGCGTGGCGATGGGCCGGGCCCTGCGGATCGGCGCGGATCGGATGGCGTCGACGATGGAGGAGGGCACGGATCAGGCGGGTCGGAGAGAACGGGGCAGAAGAGCAGATAGGTGGGGTACACCTTGAGTCACTAACTGTAGAAGTTGAACACCCACTGACTTACAGCAGGAAAGTAGTCGTTGCATGGCCAGAGCTCTGCTTCGATCGTTCTTCGGGTGACATGTGAAAGCAAACACAGCACGTGTCAAAAATACATACCTGGAGAGTCAAAGACTATAAAAAGAATGGTCTTTAGGGGACCTGAAAAGGAACTTCCTTTACTTCATCCGGTCAAAATATGGTCTTTGGACTTCTAGGGCATAAATACGTTGCTCTCCAAGACCCCCCCAGCCGATGTTCTGTTTGCTCTTCGGCCGGTTGTTTTTTTCGGAGCGACCGGAAGCTGAAGGAGAGCATCTTCAGATTAGAAGCTCATGCCATTGGTCTTCGCACCTGCCGACTGTTGGGCCCACAGCAGATGCCATTGCACGTGGACGGGCTGGGAGATCAGATGGCCTCTCAGCGCTTTGGGCACCTGCAGGATGAATATTGTAAGTTCAATCTGGAGCTGAGCCCGGAAGGACTGACGATGCATTTTTATAGTTCCTCTTGCAGTGTCTCGGTTCGAAGGCCAGAGGCCAGTTCATGTCTGTGAATTTGGCTTTTGCTTTGGAGCCAAATCCTTGGAGGCTTCGATTTTCTTTGAAGGAGGCTTCTTCCTCATCAACCTGGGTTCGGGCTTGCCACTGCGCGTGGACTCCGATGGGCAGGTCTCTGTTTCCGCCGACGCCCGGGATGCCTTCGCGCGCTTCGCACTGGATGCGGCGACTTTGCCCGGAAGCTTCTACGTCAAAAGCGTTGGAGCTGGTAAGGCCGCTGGTGCTGGGCAAGAAGCGGTGAGAGGTAGTAGTACAATGATTTCAGTAGATGGCCCAGTAGATGGAACAAAAAACCCAGGACTTGAAGCCTTTGCAAGTGTTAGGACACTTGTAGACAACCTTGTAGACGTTGGAGAATAGACGATGCCTTCTACACTGAAATTGATACAGAAACCAACTCTGTGAGCGTGCGGGTTGCCAGTGTTTCTTGTATAATATTATGTGTTCTTGTCATCTATGTCATGTCTTCAAGTGTTTCCCCCTTGCTATCTCGCTTTCACAATGCCAAAGGCTTTTTGGTGCTCAGCACAGACTCCCATCTCTTTGGAGAACTAAAGCTGCTTATCAACATTACCAGAGATCACATTACATAGATGTGGAGAAACTCGAGCGCTCATCTGTGCGACGGGTAGGATTGATTCGGGCTCCAATTGGGGGCTGATAGATAGAGAAGCTTTCGGCTTCTCCACAGAAGATCACAGCGCTCGGCTCGCTTTCGGACCACGGTGAGGCCGTTTGCATTCATGAGAAAATGGCGATCTTGGAAGATGATCACACTCCTGCCACTGCCTTCTGGCTTCCAATCTGTCGAGAAGTCTCGGAAGCGAAGAGCAAAGGCGACATTCCAAGCGGCTACGAGATGGTAGGCGCGCAGAAAAACACGCGGGGCAGGTCCCGCGTCAAGACTCCACCAATCGACGTGCCATTTCTTTGGGGGTGTTGAAGCTTTGTGGATCTCCATCCGTCATCCGTTCTTCAAACCCGGTTTTGGGGAAGCTGTGGAAAGAAAGCCCTGAAGGTACCCGACCCTTAGGAAGGGGTGGCTTCGGGGTAGTGCACTGCTGTCGTAGCTTGCTGGATGGTCGCCTTTGCGCTGTGAAGACAACGTACCAGAAGTTGCTGGGGTGGAAGTGATCAATTTCTTTGAGCCAATCCCTTTCCCATGTCGTGGAGCACACTTTTTAGCTATTTGGGAACCACTGTATACTGGTAGAAGATCTTCTTCTTCTTCTCTTTCTTCTTCTTCTTCTTCTTCTTGAGGTTCGAAGAGAATGAGGCATTTCTTCGAACGGAGCTGGTGAACTTGGCCCATTTGCCATCTCATCCCAATTTGCTTCGATACTACACCTGCTTCTTGGAGAAGGGTCGCCTTCACATCGTCACGGAGTTTCTCGATGCGGTGAAGCTCTACCATCTCATCAAAGGATCCAAGGCAAAGCCACGTGAACATGGGAGAACCTCAGCACTCGCAGCATGCATCAGTTGCACCATGTTGCACCCTCATCGTCCGTTTTGTGCGTCCTGTCCGTTTTGTCCGGACCCCCACCACCAGATCCAGGTGGGTGAATATCCGAGCCCCAAGGTCAACCAGGGTATTGACGCTATTGACGGTCTTGACCTGTATGCAAGGCATGAAAACAGAGGTCCGGTCTTTCTTAAATCAACAGATAGAGACTGTGTCAGTCTAGAAGGCACCTTTCAGGGTGTTTGTTCACCAACCCTGTAGGCGTCACCCAGCCCTGCGGAGAGCGTCTCTTGCTGGTTTTTGCAGCTATTCAAGGCTGGTGGGGAGAGGATGGTGTATTGATGATGCTGGAAAGCACTTCTCGTCGCCAGGGATTCAGTTCTGGGTGTGTAGTGAAAAAATAGGGAGACCTCTCAGGCAACGAATTCTGAAGGAACATAGACCGCTGATCTCCTTAAGATACGCGCCCAACATGCTTAGCTTGCCAGGGATTGTCGTGTTTGCACTCCATCGGAATGATCCATCGCGACCTGCACGCTGAGAATGTTCTGATTTCGCGCGACGAAAGACGCGAAGTTTCCACATGCCCAAGTGCAGTGAAGATCATTGACGTAGGCGCGCGCGGGTGTGGGAGATTTGGGGATCCGGAGTCTTGTTGTGACCACCGACCGAATTGGGTACCTCCTATATCAAATGTCGACCTGTCACACCAGGACTGTCCAAGATCTCAGAGCTGCTTGAGCCCTCGGTGATGTCAGTGAAGGGTGTAGGTGCGGGGGGTCTGCCGAGGACAACGGCGGGGGAGTTGTTGAAGTCCAGATGTGAACACTCTTTACTGGGGCCTCTGATTTTTGAATTCGTTTCAAGCTCCAAACTTCAACAATCCGCGCTTGTTTCCAGCGCCCGATGGTTGACTTGTGAGACGTTGGGGGGGTTCTGTGCGGATCGAGCAACCCTGATAGGTCCTGCTTGGTACTTTTCGCCAGAGCGCCGGGCTGGAGAGGCCTTTGATCATTTGGATGATGTTTGGGCTGCAGGATGCATGTTGGCCGTGCCGTGGACTGGAATAGATCTTTTCCCTCAACATGTTTGGCTCGTTCCTAGACTCGCCCGGTGAGTGTCCCACAAGAAAACAAGACAAGACTGGAGACAAAGAAAGAATGAAGGGAGACAAGGCGGACACAGTGACCAACAGACCAACAAGAAGGGGGACACAGTGACAAACAAGAAGGGGGACACAGTGACCAACAAGAAGGGGGACACAGTGACCAACAAGAAGGGAGACACAGTGACCAACAAGAAGGG
>CAXAMN010028650.1:290317-325779 GCA_963970005.1 Durusdinium trenchii
GACACAGTGACCAACAAGAAGGGAGACACAGTGACCAACAAGAAGGGGGACACAGTGACCAACAAGAAGGGAGACACAGTGACTCACTGTCAGGCACTAGGCCCGGGATTGGCCACTTCTTCACCCTTGTTCGTGTGTCCATGGCTGCACCGCGGGCCCTGGCCCTTTCGACTTGTCCGGACCTTGTTCCCTGCTTGGCCGCGCTGTTTCGGTTTCCCTTTGTTTTCTTGTGGCTATGAATGCAACTGTGATGCAGCGTTTCAAATGTGATGCCATCCTGTTTCCAAACGTTTGGTTTTCGGTTGCATGCTGTTCCCACATATAGTTTCCACCAACGTTGGACTTCAAGGAGTTGAGGTAGAAAAACCAGCTGAAACTGTTTGGGGTCTCACTGGTATAGTCTTTGATATACACTCCAACTCACGTTCCGTTCCCAAAGAAGTGGAGTTCACCTCTTGTTTGTCCATTGTAGAGAAGAAACGAGTCGTCTGAGAGGGGCCGTGCCATCCACGTCCGCGTGGTGTGTTTGTCAGAGTGTGAGTGCGGAAAATGGGTCAAGATGTGTCAAAGGTGGTCGAAGTAGCCTTATCATTTTAAATATATTTTAATGGTGTTTTGTTCGAGCATGAACGTGCTTTTGAATGGGGCCATTGCTACAGCAGTTCGTTTTGAATGGATTCATGAGCGGGTTGGGATCGTGGATGTCCTCTAGGGGTGACAACCTGTGCTTTTCTGCCAAGTTGTAGTTCAAAGGGTGGCTGACTTCAGTCCTTCAGTCCGTTCCTTAGACCTCGGGCCTCAGGAGATGATCATCAGCGAAGGCTGCTACATCCAGAACTGCCCTTCCCACGGTCCCGGTGGCATTGACTTCTCCTCCAGACCCCAAGCAGTGGAAAAGCTGCTGCAACTCTGTGAGACGAGCAGCGCGGCGGTCGGCCGGGTGCCGCGGAAAGCTCTGGCAAAGAGGATCCACCGCGCCCTTGCTGGACAGATGGCCGAGTTGCTGGAAGACGTCTCAAAAAGCGCTGGGGGTGCGGTGATGTGGAGAGGAACTGGGAGATGCTTTTGGGGCCTCAAGGTGGACCGGGGTTCTTTAAGGTTTTGGGTCAGCAGCTGTGCTTTTTCTAGATGGTATAGACCAGCGATCCCTTCAGGACAGTCAATCCTTTTTCTATACTCCTATTGCACGGTTATGTATGTGCTGAGCAGTTGAAGGTAGCCCTTTCCACCGGGTTCAGCTGGAGCAGCCCATGGGCGGGTTCGGCCCCCCCTCGCTTCCGAAGCGTCACCCCGCCTCCCGAGGGATCTTCGACCGGATTCGCCAGTTCATGAACACCAAGGCGCGGAGAATGCTCCTGAGATTCCAAAGGAAACCGACCGGAGCATGGTACAGGGTTCGGTCTTCCTTTTTTTCCAAGAAATCCTCGAAGGTGAGACCTTTACTGCGGCTGTTGATTGGAATGTGGATCCGAGAATGAGCTGCAGATGCCACACCTGGAGGACCTGGAGTAATGGAGGACATCCTGAAGTATGACTTAGAAGGAACAGTGGAATTCCATGCAATTCATCCCAAAGGCCCAAAGGTGACTGGCTAACTAAGCACATCTGGAACACTTCTTCCCATGAGAGGAAGCCCTGCGCCAGGGGCGCCAGGGGGCTTGGACTCATAGGGATCACTCCCTCGTGAGCCGAAGTGATCTCCTCCAGGTTGGCTCGAAGATGGGCAAGGACCGATGGTGAGACCGGTCGGACGTTTCTTGGGACCTGTGAGTGAGGTCAAATTTGTTTGATGTTAGTCTTTTTTTTTTTTTAAGTGTCTCTCTCTCTCTCTCTCTTTCTATATATATATATACTATATGTGTTTTCTGTTTAAGTCTATGTTTTTTAGCGCTATCCACGGTATATCTTATGACAATGACGGTGTACAGTCATGGTCGATACCTCGAATGTCAGAGGTACTTGTCTGACAGGTGATGAGAGTACACCCACGGGACTGCGGCTTTCGAATACATGAAATGCACATCTCTTTGCAGTCTGAATGTTTGAAGAAAGATGTCTGAAACGAACAAAAACAACAGAAAACACTCCGCGTCCAAACCGCATAGCGAACGAGCCGCAGACTTTTCCTGTCTGGACGGTCTGGAATGGGAGTAAGCTGCGGGTCAGGCGCGGGCTGTCCTCCTGAGTGGGTTAGCCCCCAAAACACCGACCGCAGCGGGTTGGTGGCGCCGTGTGAGTCTCCTGGCAGGATCTGGTGATGATTGTGCCGGACTGGAAGAAAGCCGGGGTCGTGCCATTGGAGGCCGACTGGAGTTCAACGAGTCAAGGGAAACGTTTTTTTTCCACCAGGCATTTAGATTGCTGGGATCATCTTTGTAATTGAAACTGTATGATTGAAGATGATGAGCTTTTCTGCAAGGAGTTCTTGCACCACTTGATCCAAAACCATGTGAGCGAGAAAGAGACCCCTTATTGGCGCAGGAGTTCTTGAGCCGTTTTTGGCTTTACTTTACACGACCCGCTACGTCTGCACGGGACTTGATACTCCTCAGCTGTTTGTCACGCAAACTGTTAACAACTCAAGATGAAGTTGTGTGATCCATCCAGGTACCAACTGCTCATGTCTTGGTGGTCCAAAAAGTGGTGCTGAACACCGCTCTACCCCTCTGCCACCCTCCGCCACTCTCCGCCCCGCTGGTTTGGCCAGTATGAATGGCCCCATGAACAGCCCTGGCACGATTACAAGCTCATGCGCGAAGCTCGATTCGGGACGGCTGACGGTCAGTGCGGTTCGGCTCGATGTCGATCTGTGCAGTTTCGATTCGGGACGACGAATGGGGTTGATACCGTGGATTCTGTGTATTGAAGTTTTAGAGGCTGACACCCAACCAATGGGTAGACGGGTCTATTTTCCTGCTTCCTGGCGGTCCGATGTCTCCCTGTTTGAGACCCAGAAGTCTTTGTAAGAGGTTGAACTTGGGGGAAGCACAGGAAGCAGCACATGAGGTGACCGGACCAAAAGCCAACGAACTTGCAGACCTCAAGAGTTGCCAGTGAGTCAGTCCAAGGGGGAGATCTAAGCTTGACCTACTACCACTACTATCACCACCACGACCACGACCACTACCAGTTCGACTACCACTACCGCTACCACGACGACTACTGCTACTGCTACTGCTACTGCTACTGCTACCGCTACCACCACGACTACCACTCCTACTGGGATCCACTTATTTGGCTACGGCGCTTATGGCTACGGTCGCCGGTGACCTCCTCGCGTGACCTCCTCGTGGCCGAGGCCGGACAATGGCATCTTCGACTTTGCAGGAAGAATCCGGAAGAAGTGAGGGGGCCCGGTCTGTTGCGGGTGCCCGGTCTGCTCTCACGGCTGTCCGGTTTGGCCTCCGGTTTCGGTTTCGGCTGTCCGGTGATTTGCTTTGCGGATGGATGGCTGATTTTGCGGGCTGCACAAGTGGACCCATTGGTTTCCAATGAAAATCACCTCTTCCAAATGTGGTTTAGGTTTAAGGCGGTTTAAGGCTTTTAACTTTGACTTCACATTCTTCTTAGAGGTCCCAAGTCCGGCTACTTACGAGAACAATTGTTTCCCCACGTCACCCCACTTGTCCAAGCTTCTTTTTCCCTTTCTCCCTCCCCCAAGTCCCCAAGTGCCACATGAAACGGCTGGACACGGCCACAGATCCCCAAGGTTTCATTTGCTTCCCCGTTTGGCCGGGGCAGCGGCCTCGCCGAAGCTCATTGAGGCCGGCCGTGTTCATCGACGCGTGAAAATCATGCGGGGTGGGTACAAGAGGAGATACCAAAAGCAGCAGGGAACAAAAGCAAACTGCTGTTGGTATCAACCATGTTTTTTGCAAGTGTTTTGGTATATTTGAGATACCAACAGCTTGAACACACTTGGAAACAGCTTGGACATTTGTTTTCAAGTGTTTTCAACAAGGTTCTTTTGTAGGCTGTTTCCAGAGGTCATACAACAGTATGGTCTCAGGTGAGTGCACTGAACAGAAGCCTTGACACATGCCCACGTGAGTCGGAGAGATGCAAATTGCTGTTGGTCAAAAAATCCTCAAGTTGAAGCATCCCATCGATCTACAAATAATATACCTCAGAGTAATACCTTCAGATGGACACTGTTACGGCCACCAAGCATGGAATCTCTCGATTCCGTTTGGAATCTCTCGCATCGATGGTCAGCACGTATTGGACAGGCACATGCGGTCAGCATGCAGCGCACGGGCATCCTGAGCAATGACGCCTCGCCACGAGCAGATGACGGATGACTCCTCCGCACCTGTGACTCGGTGCTGCAAGACTCGGGTGGCTCTTCTCGCACCGGTGGCTCGTGAGATCCACCCCCGACGACCGGGAGAAAAGACTTTTAGACTTTAGCGAAGTGAACTCGAAGTCTGTCAGCAAAGCGAAGTCGACAAAAAGGCATGCTCATGCTAAATAGCAACAGCCTCGCTGGCCAGGCTATCCATAGGTGTTTGGCCAAAAGCCTTGTAAAACTTCTCAGTGGGGCTAGACTTGTCACAGTAGCTGGTACATTGAAATGGTTTTGTTGAAAAGTACAGGGTCTACATTGAGTCTAGATTGAGTCTATGTGGAGGACTCATGTGTACAGCAGATGGCACATGATGGAACTAAGAAGGCTTGTTGGATGATGAACTGCAGTCCTTGCAGGTTGCCGCTGCGGTCCTGGCAGGTTGCCGCTGCTTTGTTGCCTGAAAGGGTCCGCCTGTTGACCTGGCTTGGCCGTGGCAAAGGTTGACCTCCTGGAGCTTGTTTTCATGCTGGTAGGTTGACCTCCCTTGTATCTAATCTATTGTGACTACTATTGTGTTCATTTTCCTGATCAAGAGAGGTCCCCTGGTTTGGACCCACAGTGCCACAAGCTGTTTCTGCTTTGTCACACCTTTGCCACAAGCTGTTCTGAATAGGACACATTTCGTCTACTAGGGGCGCTGGTGGTTGGTTTCAGCTTGTAGCTTGCTTGACTCATCCTGAAAATGAGCCAGACCGACCCAACGAGGGCTTGCCGCGGAGCTGAGGCGTCGGTTTCGCCTCAGTAGATAGAGGCTCCGTGTGCGCCACCCAGATTGACGGGCGGAGGCTCCGGACCTCCGAGGGGAACGTTTTCCAATCCCTCCAAGACTTCTCTTGACTTCTCTAAGCCCGACTTCTCGTGCTCCTACCAGCTCCAACCTATGGATGAGTTTGTTCCTAAACTGCGGCTCAGCAGTTTCGCGCACGGCAGGTTCGCCACCCCTGCGACTTCTTCAGACACCCTGCGACCTAAAGACTCGGTCACGCTGGGTGTCGCCTTTGATTTCCGCTGCAGCGCCTCTTTAAGCCCTTCGAGCGTTCCGACTCCCCCTGGTTGGTTGGGAAATAGACCAGTCTACAGTCTACTCAGCTGGTTGGGGCAAGATCACTAGGGGGTCTCCCCGGCGCGGACCATACACCGCCCCCAGCCTTGGTGGGTTTGCGGACCTCCATCAGAAGATGCAGCCCCGGAAGTCATCCGGGGCGAAGGAGGACGAAAGAACATTGCGAAGACATGAGCTTTTGCAGAGGATTCTTGGAGTCCCAAGTAGTGTTTGGGTTGGAAAGACTGGCATGGAATGATAATCCCTGTTCATTCTTCGGCTTCCCATGAGGACTGCAGACACCTTCTTAGTGCAGGACCAACTAATTCAGGGCCGCGATTGCGTTAGGCTATCTGCCCTGGAACGCACGCTTTGCTAAGCAAAGGACGAAACATTTGGCAGGCTGTCGGAGTTGTTCTCAGCATTTGCCTCTCAACTTACTCCAATCCGCCGATATGAGCATGCGACAGCATCAGGTCATATTGAAATTCCTAGGATTCGGTGTGAATTCAACTCACTTAGATTAACATTCAGATTTCGACCTCCCTGACATGGATTTCCGCATGACACAGTCGGAGCAGTTTGGGCAGTGAGAGTTGAAGAAGTTGAGTTGAAAGACCCTGGACGACCATGAAAGTGAACAGTGAAGGCCTGAAAGAGGGGCCGTCAGCCAGGTCGATGACAGCTCCGGTCAGAATGTGGGTGATTGCTTCAGAGGGTCAATTTTTCTGTCTTTGGCTCGAGCTGAACATATTTTCATGTGGAGTCATGTGCTACTGCTTCATCACCATCGCATGAATGCCATTCGCAGCATGATCGGTTGCTATATCTATATGGACTCGGTCCTTGAGTGAACCGCGAAAGGTGTTTGGAGCCCAGACTCCATCCAACACATTTAGGCACATGGTTCCGCTAAGTCCATGAATTCATAAAAACTGTTCACTGTTCATGGGTTCAGCTCAGCTCACATGGTCTTTTTAGATCTCCCACCCTTGGCAGATTCTCCTACGATTGGGGATCCTCGCAGATGACTCCGGTAGCAGCAATGGCACGACAAGGACCTTGGGTCTGTCATTCCGGGGCAGACGCTCGATGGGGCTCGCTCGGACTATTTAGACATTTGATATGCGTTGAACTTAGATATTTTTACCAGGAGTTTCAAAGGGGTGCTATCCATGGAGGTTAGGGGTGCCCATTACCCAATCACTTGGGGACTAAACACCACCCCTTTGTGACCCCTGGTACATGTTTTTTATTTTTATTTTAGTTCATGTGCCAACTAATTAGGTGCACGTAGGCTACCGGCTAGTTCCGTATGGCTGCTTGAAGCGTAAAAAAGTTTAGTTCATGTGTATTCTTTTTTCATATCTTTAGATATCTTTAGATGAGCCGATTTTCACTTCAGTGGTGCCACATAGAGTCGAACTGGACTTTTCTAGAGACAAGGGATGTTTTGTTTTTGGCGCCTTGGTGTGCGGTGCATTTTTTTGTTGCGTTTGTATTGTTCACATCTTTTGTCACACTTGAAAAATAGACTCGTAAGTGGAGAACCTGGAGAAGCCTCGCCCTTCATGTCGACGCGGGTGTCGACTTTGACCACCAGTTCAGATTCTTTCCTTTCCATCTTCGCGCTTGTTTTGGGGAAAGCCCCTGCACCCGCTGCTCGCTTCCGCCACCCGCAGCGATGAGGCCGCAGCAGCTCGCCACGCTCGGGGCACGGAATCGCCTGCGACTGGGCGAGTCGATCGACCGATGGACGACGCGCTGTGATGTCTCGGCCAGACCTTTCCCTCCAAACTTCAGCGTCTTTGGGAAGAGAGACACTGTGGAAGCAAGCACCAGTGCAACAGAGAGCAGCGTCCCAACCTGGAAACCGGCCGGGGAATCACTCAGAGTGCTTGTGCTTCTGTTTTCTTCGTGCCAACCTGGACCCTCAGCGGTTTAGAGGCGGACGCCGTAAACGGCCTCACCTTTTCCTCCGGTCCCGGTGGGTTAGTGTGGTTGGGGGAGTACTACTTCTGAAGCTGAGAGGTTTTGGAGAGGCAGGGGAGTCATAGTGGTTTTGGGAGTACTTCTCTTTTGGCTTTGCATCTCAACATCTGTTGCTTCGCTGAAGACGCTCGGAAGTTGAACAACCGTCCAAGTCACGGCTTCCCAAGGTAGTCTGCTCTTGCTGGGTGCTCTGCAGGCCGTTTCGCGTTCAGCGCCAGCGTGTTGTTTTTGTGAAGCCCTCAGATCCTGGTGAGTTTCGACGGCCCTGCCAGGCAGTTCTGGTGAAAGAGGAATTCAGAGCCCTTATGACCGGAGTACCATCCCTACGACCGTACTGGTGGTAGTTACTTCAATTCTGGATTCTGGATGGTTGAGCCTCTAACCTTAAATGAATGGACTTCTAAACAGTTATCATTCCATGATCACTGTCACCATCTCATTTCTCGTTACTGTGAGATGAACCCAACCATATTGTTCAACATAGGGAGATTCCAACAGCTTGGCTAAACTGCGGCTTGGCAGTTTGTCTGATATGTCAGACTGCGGCTGTCACCTGCTATGCGTGAGGCAGATATGCATTTTGTGGACTCTTCCTATACCAAGGATTCACAGCCCCACCAAGCTCAGCTTTCCTTTCTCGTCCGGTATGCATGGAAGTGAGCGCCCGCCTGCGGCCGCAGGGCGTGCCCTTCGTGGGGCGTGCCCCGTTTCACGAGTCGCTGGCCGCACAGGGCACGCTGCTACGAGCAGCGGATCAGGAGGTGCTGGCAGTGGGAGGCTTTCTGACATAACTTCTTCCGAAAGCGGCGGGCCCCATGCAGGGTTTGAAAGGTCTAAATTATGGCTGTGGGTCAAAACCCAGAGCCTCAAACTACCGGGTAGGTTGACCTCCCAGGTAGTGTCTATTCTGTTCAGTCTTGGTGGTCAAATATGCACCCAATGTTCTGGGATGTTTGTTCCTTTGTGACGCGGCAAAAGATCGAGTACAACGGGGATGCTTGAAGGGAAGCCAGGCCGAAGCCAGGGCGTCTTGACGCGTCCCCTCCCGCTTGGACAGGTAGAAGCACTTCTTGCACAAGCCAAGGCCAGACATGGAAAGCTGCCCTAAACATAAGGGCACCCGCAATGACTCAACAGCTGTTTGCAGATTGTTCTTCAACTCATTCCCCCCAAAAAGGGACACGAGCCAGAATATACAGTCAAGAAACCATGCTGGTGAATATTCAGATAACTCATCTATGTATCAGTCGACCGCAGAATTGATGTGGTCAACTCCGAGAGTTTTGACATGCGCATGGATACCGATCCCCAAAGACTACTTGGTAAATGGAAAAAACATACTAAAAACCTTGGCATATGGACTAACAGTGACTAACGTTTGGCTATCAGATGCCATCAAAACCTCCCTGCATTTCAACCATTCACACGCAAATGGCTGGTCTCCAGGCCTTAAGGGAAGAGGCTGAGCGCGACGAGGACAGACTGCGGGATGGGCTTGGTCAGCATGAGTGACACCTTTCAGTTCAATCACGAACAGAAGAAACAACCACATTTGTATATAGAATTTCTTTCCCCAATCCAGTGCTCCATAGAATTTCGCTGAATTTTGCAAGTGAAGCGGTAGCCACTCCGAGTGCTGCTTCATTGCTTCTTCTTTCATCATCTAATTAAGTCCATTTTTGACCTCCGCTCCACACCACACCTTTTCTGAGGCGGCCATCCGCGCGGCGCGGGAAGCGGAAGAGGCCGAGGCGGCCGCCCAGGCAGCTGAGGCTGCCGCCGCTGCCCAGGACCTCGCTGCGCTGCAGGCTGCCGCGCAGCGGGCCACCGAGCTGGCGGAAGCTGCCACAGACCCGGTGGCACAGGCGAGGGCGGCGGTGAAAGCGGCGAAGGCCAAGTTGGACATTGCCAAGTTGGAGGCAGAGGGTCGGCGGGTGGGTGGGACTGAGGAGTTTTGGTTGGTCCAAGCAGTGTGAATGTTTTTAGAAGCACAAAGATGGCCCAAGTCTGTTGCAGTCTAGACTAGCTCCATGAGGGAGGAGGTGTTCTAGTGGGTCTACAGGAACCTCTGACCATCCCCGCTCTTGAACTCGACGCCCCGCCGATGTACGGGGCGGACTGGTCATGGTCGATCCGTCGGGCGCATCGGCACGGCACGGTCAAGTCACCGCCCCAACACGTCCGATCGCACGAGGCCGCAGGGGCAGGAAGCTCAGGATCGATCTCTTTCTTCGTCCGGGTCTTCGTATATTTGGTTGTCAGATTTGTCTGCATCTTCCAACTTCATTGCGCAGGTGTTTGCAAACATCCAACACTGCTTCACTGCTTCACTGGTCTTTTGTCCACAAGAAGCTGCTCAGTCTGCCCCGCAGTGCCTTGCTCCTAAGGTCAAAGCTGCTCCTTCCGCGCCGCCGAGCGCAGGCGCGGCGAGACGCTTCGAGCGGCTCCGTCGACCGGATCCGGGTCCTGAGGATCGACCGGTCGACGGTCGGATCCGCCGATCGACGGTCGACGTCCCGCATCGACCCACGGAGACGATTTCAGGTCGGTGGATGGGTCGGATCAGCGAGGGTCTCGTCGGATCGGGGTGGCGCGGTGAAGCTTCGTGTTTGCGGCCGTCCACTTGCCGTGCTTAAGGTGCTTCTGTGTGTGCTTGGTGAGTTGCTTGGTCCGTCTCAAGGCTGAGTTCCTGTCGGAACATCCTCTCGCTTTCGTGTCTGTCGAGGTGTCTGGGCGACTGGTGTGGTGTCGGACGCGTGGTGTTGTCGGGCTTACCAGGGCGGTCGCCGCGTGGTGTGATCTCGGATGGTCGGTATATGCTCCTGACGGTGGTGAGCCATGCCTGGCATCTGGTATGGTCTGTACGCTTGGTATGGGTGCTTCGTGGAAGAGAGCGAACGAGCCGTAGGAAGACCAGTGACTGATTCTGCTGCATCTCAATTTTCAACGCGATTCCTCACACTGGCCAGGTGCCAATCCGTCAGGGAGATTGGAGGCCGTTTTTTTGTGGACGGGTTTTCTCAGGACGGGCACAGCATATGTTTTAAGCGTTGGTTGAAGTGTGCTTTGGGCATAAAGTCTCATGTGTCGAAGAATTGTGATGACATGATTAATGATTTGTTTCTGCTCATGGTTTTCGCACACTGAACAGGATCAGTCAGTCTGCAGTTTCAACCTACCGTGAGCTGCACCCAGCACCGGATTGGACGGCTCGCACCGTACGCGAACATGTTCTTTCGTTCGGCGGGAAGGCACCTTGTCGCGGTGGTTTGAGTTACTTTCCATCCGCAAAGTCCGCAGTTGCCAAGAGTGGCCCAAAAGTGCATCGCCTGGGAGTCAAAGACTATAAAAAAAATATTATGGTCTTTGGGTGATCATTCTTTTAGGCATTTCCCTTACTTCAGTCAAAGATCGTCGAACTGGACTTCATAGCGTTTCATGTGCGAGTCAGGCTTCGGTAGCGGAATTTTCCAGGTTGGGCGGCCAGCATGTCTCAGATCACGGGAAGCAATCAGCTTGTTCCATACTTCTTTTCTTCCATTTCACCCGATGAAAATGGCCATCTTTTGATCGAATTTCCGCCGTCTCCCCCGGTTTCCGTCATCGGGGCCCCCGACAGGATGTGAAGTTGAACTTCTCTGGGACCGTGATGACCCAGGCGACCTGGTGGATGTGGATGGCGGCGTGGCGGATGTGGATGGGGAGAGGGAGGGTTGAGGGGGAGGAGCGGAAGAAGACAACTCTTGGTCGGCCAAGAGGAGAGAGAAGCACCCGAAATCACTGATCAAAATGAAACGCTGGCCTAATCGACCTGGAAACTTGGTGTAAGTCTTTTCCAGATCCCGACCGTTTCTCCCGTTTCGCCCCAGCTTGGCTGCTTCCGATGTCGCTTCCCCTTCGTGCCGTCGGCGCGTGAGGAAACTCGCGCCGTGCGTGTTTTTCCGGGGAGGCAGAGTGGGAAGATCTCTCGGAGAAGTTCAAGGCACCAGAATTCTCTCTGGAAGGGCTGGGAAATTCCATGCTTCGGCTCCGAGTTCACCGCGGTTCGGTGAGATTTTCTCATCCCAGGGGGTTCGGTTGAAGCGGTGCTTTCTCGTTGCTGGTGGCGCACTAAACAGCCACTTGCTGCTGTTTATTATGCTTTCTTTTCTTGGGGAGAGTAATGGACTAATCTGTGAAAAGAACCAGGCTTTGTCATCAGAACTCTGAGATGGGCTATCCAGCATATGAGGGAGTCATACTGTGGCGACATGGTTGGCATGCAGGAGTTGAATCTGGAGATACGAAAACAGAGTCCAGGTGCACAGAATTGTTTTTGGTGCTCCTGGATCGCTAAAGATATCTCCACCTTATTCAACCATGGAGTGTGCCAACTACGAACCTGTTCTCGCGGACTGTAACTCCAAGTTCATATGCCAGCTGCACACACCCAAACTGGTACTGAGGAGCAGCAATACCCTTCTTTGTACGGATGTGCTGACAGCCTTCCCCTCTATTTGAGTTTTGATAGTGAAGACAGCAGAAACTTTGAGCAGACCTGGAGGCAGCTTGCAGCACCCTCCTGGCCAGGCTGTTAGTTGAGGGTTGTTGGACCCTGTCTCAGGTCGAACCATTGGTGACCTGTTTGTCGCCGGGTCCTGGTTTACAATTTGCAGTTTTCAGGCTTTGACCAAAACTACCTTCAAACTCACCCGTCTTTTTCGCTGACCAGAGTGGGAGGTGGGCTGAGGATGTAGTCCAGCTCGGCAATTGAAGAGTCTTGCAGGGGTCAGAAGTTTGGAGGACCCCCTACCAGGACCCACATGGGATACGGGCTATAAATAGACGCCTCAAATGGTGGGCCCTGGTAGTCTAGCTTCTCCATGCTTCTCCCCCAATCGCGATTCGCGCGCTTTTTTTGGAAACGACACCCCTCCATGCTGAGCTCAGGGAGCTCAGCGCGTGATGCAGGACATGAACCTCATCGAGCAGTTTCAGACGAACTCGAAAGTGGGACCACAGGTGAGCTTCGCAGCGAGGGGCGGAATGGTGAGCTTCCTATGCGTCACGGTGCCACAGAAGTCACGGTGCCGTCACATGGGTGTTGAAGGGGACAGTCGTGGAGGCTTCCGGCAAGAACAAGCTCCGCCAAGAAACAGGTCCACGTGGTGGAGAGGTGGCGAAGGTTTGCGATTGTTGGGTTCGGTTGGACAAGAGCGACCCTGGTAACAGTGGTTTTTGATCAGCGGCTGGGCGGCTGTGTCGGTGCTCAGGGCATGCGGCATGAAATGACACCCAACCTTCAGAGCCCGTGACATGCATTGATGTGCCTCGCTTGTTTCACAGGTCCAAGCGTTTTGCCTGTCTCATGAACTGGGAAAGCTATCAGAAGCCAGCAGCAAGTCACACCATTTCATGTGCATAACAGGCCCACTGGGGCAGAGACAAACTTAAGAAAGAATGATACAGAAGACCTTTGGAGATCGGCAGTGAAACACATGTTTCTACAACAACATGTTCTCCAAAAGGATAATGGGGTGCAGCAGCCTAGGCTCGCAGGTACAGGTGCAGAAGCCGCCAAAAAACATTTCAAATCGGCGCCCCCCCCATGGGCAGCTGCCATGACAGATGAAAAAATGCTGTCATTTGAAGCTGCTAGTGCGGCGCTCAGCTCTTTCCGATCGCGTCAGTCTTTGTGATCTTTGCTTCGACAGGTTGGACTCTTCGTCCCACGCTCCAAAAGAAGGCACCACCGATTTGAGAGCCCTCCATTGCTCACATTGACTTGCTCCAATCGCTGGGCAATTGGCAATCTTGGTGACCTGTGCCATCCTGTGCCCCCTCCCCCTCCACAACATTCAACAACCAGGTGGACATCCTTGCGCCATTTTTGCGAGGTCAACCTCGGCTGGTGGTTCCCTTCGTTGACCACGAAGGATGATGTCAGTAGTTCGATGACTGGTCACTCTTCTGGTCGTTGGAGATGATATAGAATACGGAGGAAACAAATGAAACACCTCTGGGTTGCCCAAGTGCACGCCCTTTCGCTGCCGAATTTCCTGCGTCTTCCAAATCTTCCCAGCCCCGAGGCTTGGTGGAGATGAAGTTGTCCAAAAGCCATGGCATTTGTAAGGTGCGGGCCGCGGGCCGCACACGCACACGCACGCACCTTTGCGCTTTCGATAGGGGGCAGCGCTTTCGATATGAGAGGATCGGACCGGAACGGCGCTCTGATCGCTTGGATCGCTGGGTGAAAGAATCGTCGAAGCGATGAACGTAGCAGGTTTGTTGGTGAGTTGTGTTGGTGAGTTGAGAGTCGACTGACTTAAGGCCTTACAAAGGGGGCCGGTTCACCGACACGGAACCACCCAGGATGCCACAGCGAGAGAGAGAGAGAGAGAGAGAGTGCACCCACCACTTCGAGTTATGTTGGACCACACGCATGGCAGTTTCCCTCGCAGACCAAGTAAAGCCTGGTCCGGACATGTCCAGAAGACCTTGCAGTTTGTAGTGCAAGAAGCGACGAACGTAGCTCCTGGCATCGCTACTAGTAACAAAGGGCATCGCTACCAGGAGCAAGGACGCTACTAGGAGAGACCTCAGCACTTCGTAGTGCTGTCTTCTGCCGCATTTTGGGACCCGGGGACCCTTGTCTTCGTGCAAGGTTCCTTGTCTCGCGGTGGTCCCCGCCTCGACGCGGGTTTCTGCGCGCTTCGTTTCTGCGCGGGACACCCACGGCCGATCGAGGTGACCAACCTCTACAGCCACTGGCTACTGCTGGTGCCGAGGGTCCGAATGCAGATCCTCATGGTCACCTGGCAAGAAACCAACGAACATGGGACATCCCTACAGTTCCAAAGAACATGTCTATTCTATTCTTATTATTTTTCTTTTGTATATTGGGCACCCCGATCCTCCAATAGGCACCCCCGACATGGAACTGCTGGTCCTGACGGCGGATAGTTCCGCGGCTCTTTTTGAGGGACTGAAGGGTTGAAGGGTTGTTGTGAAGTACTTCAACAGGTGTGGCTGGTTAGGGGATGATGTGGCGAGTCTTCCCCTTCCCAGTTCTTCTATTGTTATGGGACTTGGTCTCCCGAACCAACCGAAGCGAACTACGAAAAAAACCCGTCTCTCGATCTACGAACAACGAAGGGACTGGGATCTCAGGCCGGAGTTGGCATCTCCAACTACCTTCTTCGCACTTGTCTAGGCCCGGGCCGTCAACAGAGCAGAAGGAACTGAAATGACCATGTGACCACCATTTTGGGGGGCCGCAAGTGTGTCGCTGATGGCTTCAGCCCGTGACAGGATGATGGTTTGAACACGAGGGTGGAACAAGATGAGGGGACACTTGGGGGCGATGCTTCTCTTGGGCTTCTGCTTTGATTGGCTCATCACCCCGCACTGCGGACTGCCCACTGCGGAGCCAAACGGCCGCGACACCGTGAACCGTCGGCGTGAAGCGTCCTTCGTGGGGCCAGAACCGCATCGCCACGGCCACTGCACGGCGAACATTCCCCAATCCTATGACCAGTCGGTCAACAAGAACATCACTGTCGGCTTCGAGAAAGGGCCCTTGGCCTGGAACCGAATTCCATTCATCCACTGGGAGGTTGGGAGGGTTTGCAACCCAGCAACAACCGAATGCAAATGGGATGTGCATGAAAATAGTGAGACCTCCCAAAGACGCGCCCGCGACCGGCAGGGACCTGTGCAGTGCCTCGGCAAGTCATAGACCGAGACTCCCAGTTGGGCCCACCAGGAGCCAGGGGATGTAAGGGGGAAGGATGGGTCAGGTGTATCATGATCCTACCTTATGTATACGATATACTTAAATTAACATACTTGCTATTTACTTACTAATACCGGTGTGTCACGATCCTATCACATACTTCTACTACCTTACTATATATAAAGGGATACTCTTCCGCCGAACGGGCCGACGTTTTCGGGCCCTCGAGCGGGTTGCCCGGCGGGCTCTACCTTCGACCGCGCTTTTGCCGAAGGGGCGCCGTGAAACGGGCGCCGCACAACGTGGGGCGGTGAAGTCACGGGAGCGTGCGGGCAGTTCCCCAAATAGAGGTTTAAGATGGTGTGGGTTTGAGGCTCGGCTTCTGTTCACTTTAAATCTAAGTCTAAGTCGGACCAACAAAATGATGTGGTCACCTCCTGGTGTATGTCAGGTCACTGACACGTTTCCAAGATTCCTGGGCGGCCGCCCGGGGTTTTCAGTTCGATCCATTGTGAGATGAGGAAAACCAATACGGCGGATTTTGGATGCGGGTTTACAGCAGGTCTTGTTTTATTGTTTAGGCGGCTTTGGCTCCAAATCCATGTTTTGGAAGTGATCAAACATGTTCCATGTTTACCTTTTCAATGCTTCCAAGAAGCTTGACTTCTCGGTCATCAGTGGCTTGACCGAAGCACGCGGCCCTGCACACTTGGTGCAAAACAAGTCTCACAGGTCTCACAGGCTTCAAAAATGAAGAAAGACTGAAAGACCATGGTAGACCTGATCTATAAGAAGAACTCTGGGTCTTAGATGGGTTCCCACAGGAGACCAGAGTTGCTATAAGACCCATCTAAGAAGAAAGCAACTTTCTTTTTGTGGAACCAGAGTTCTCTTAGATGGGTTCTGGTAGCCTTGTGTAGACTCAACCGTTTCCCTTTGGGTCCTTTAGATGACCCATCCGTGCCACATATGAGACGTCTTACCACACATGGCATCTTGGCATCTCTCCAGTCGACATCAAAACCATTTATCTAGGGCCACCGACATCGACCAGTCGCGAGAAGGTTTTTATATCATTTTTGTGACTGGGAGACACTGGGAGAGGTGGGAAAGACCCTGTTTTGCACTCCCTGGAATCATCATGGTTACGTGGATGCACCGGTGCAGCTGGAGGAGCTCGCGTGGTCACCGTGGTCACCCAAGGTGACCACGCTGCCACTTCCAAGGAGTCATTCCAAGGAGTAGAGTTCGTAGTCTGACCAAGAGGCCATGCCATGCACTCCGATGTGATGTGTTTATTGAATGTGGACCATTCAGTTGCCTTACATGCCTTCTTCATGGCAGTCAAGGTCTTGATGGTTCACGAGTACAATTGGGATATGCAGTTCAAGGCGCACAGTGCGTTGGGCGCAATTGCGTTGTGAGCCAAAGCAGGACATGACCGAGACACAGTGTGTCTTGCACAGGGTGTCCTTCCTTCGCGCACGTGTTCCCGTGGGCTTCGTGGCTTCGCGGCTGGTCGGGGTCGGAGGGTCCATATGGTGAGTTCCCATGTTGATAGGCATAAATCGGGATGGAGGTGGGGATGTGACGAGAAAGTTGGGTTTTACAAATGGTTTTATATACTGTAATTCTTCAGAACGCTATGGAACATTCTTGAATGCCCAGGTTTCGCTGTAGCTCTCTTCAAGCCTGCCAGGGAATGCTCCTGGGTGCCTTCTTCTGGGGCTACCTCGCAGGGAACTTGTTTGCAGGCATGCGTGGGTCCATCTGGGAAGCGCCGGCCAAAGCCACGCGAGGGACTGGCTGGACTTGCGGTTCACCACTCAATGCCCGTTCGTCAAAAAGAGCTGGCAAGTTTCTCAGAGCAATCATTTCGAAGAGTGAGTAACCAACTCTTGAGAGAATGCGCCTTGCTGGCTGATGATTGTTCCGATGCTGAAGAGAGGGCAGAGATGGACGCTCCCCCTTTTCCCCTGTCCACCTACAACTGGCTCAGGGGCCATCTCTGCGCGCTTGGGCGCTGGGATGGTCTTGGCTTGTGCGGCCATCACGTGGAGTGCATTGGCCATTGCCATCCCGATCCTTGGACATGAATGTGTAGCTCAAACAGGAAGTCGTCCCTTAGTTCGCCACCGGAAGAAGGGAAACAGCCAAGACCCATTGCTTGGAGACCTTTGACCTTGCTATTAAAATACACACTGCTAAGATGAGGATGAGAATCCACCACGACCGCCACCACGTGGCCGTGGAACCCTGCCCGGGGAAACTGCTCGCACCGGTTCGTGGCCGTGGAAACGTGCTTTTCCAGAGCTCCCAGGAGCCGTGAGGTCCCATGAAATCCCAGACACACCTCGACCCCCAAAAGCCGCGCCAAACGCGGAACCCTTTCACCTTTTTCAACCCCTCCCGTCAGGTCAGAGGGACCGCCTGGAAAAACCAACGACGTCGGCGGCGTTTCTCCGACGTCTCGTGCGGCGAGGATGGTGGCGGACTTGGGATTTGGATACACCTGGATGCTCCTCACCCTGTTGGGCCTGGCCGAATCTCCTCTCATGCCCACCACGATGCAACTCATCTCCGCCTATGTTCCAGCACCTTGGACCTTGAGAGGAAGAGTGAGGGCATCAGGTCTTGTGAAGAGAAGAGTCACAACATCAGATGTCACAGAATCCTTTACCATGTTTTGGGCAGCATCTTTTGGTGCGGCTGCCGAAGTGAAGACTCAAGACATTTGAAGAACCTCTGAGGCCTCTGAAAGAGGTTGTTCGCTGGCGGCACGAGCGCTCTCCATGCGTTTTGGTCAGATCGTGGCGTCGGTATTGGCGCCCTTAATTTGCTCTCAGGCAAGGGCGGTTGGGCGCGAGATGGGTGGCTCAGCGTATGTGAAACACCTCGTTGGTTGAGTATGATCGAGTTCCATGAGCTGAGACTCAGTTCTTCTCTTTGACTTCTCTAATGACCCTGAAAGGAGGAGTTCGCCCCAACCCCTCAAGGGTTTTGAGTCTTGCGCTTGACTTGATATGGCATCACGTGCAAGTTCACATCACTGACATTCATTTTTGATTCATGCCCTGGCGCGAGTTTAGACACAATGCCATGGTTCTTGGCTTCGGCTGGCAGCTCTGACTTCGCCAGGCCGGCTGGCGAGCCACGTTCGCCATTTTTGGGACTGTGAGCTTGATGTGGCTTGGCGGATGGCGGCTGCTGGTGTCGGGAGCGCGGGCGAGCCCTCAGATGGGTCGTGACTTTCCGGGCGCCAGGTCCGCCCTGAGGATCGGCAGAGTCAGGGAGTCAGGTGACTTTCGAACCCAACAGTTGGAACAAGGGAACCCTCCAAGAAAAATTCCTTTTATGTATGGCAAGGGGGTCCCCATGGGTCCGCAAGGCGGAATGTTCTGGAGCTGTTCTGTTTGGGATTTGGTGTTTTTCCAACCCCCTTTTTCGGCTCCATTCCCCAGCTTTCAAAGCCTGAATTTGCATCTCAGCTCCGATTTTGGGGTGAAGCTGAATCGCCGAAAACACGTCCATGATCTTCCACCAACCTGGCCCACCACAACCAACCGGTCCCAACCGGCGGACGGAACGCGGGGCCCGATGTGGGTCGTCAGAACCCCGAGCATCAGGTTGGCCTTCCTGTGGCTGGGCTTTGCCATGACGAAGTCGCGAGAGGCCGGCATGGAAATCGCGCGGAAGATGTGGGAGGCGCGGGGTTCGGGGGTGGGCAGCAGCAGCCGCGTGGTTCCGCGCGCGGAAGATGTGCGGACGCGGATGTTTTGGTTGGCCGGCGCAGGTGGAAATGAGAAGGTGGGTGAGAAATGGCCAAGGAAGAAGTTGGGGTCATTCGTGGTGATTCTGTGGCATCTCATTTCCACACTTTGTTTGCTATCCTGGGGATATCTTCAGTGACCAGAACTAAAGTATGAGTGAGTAGTACAACTCGTTGTTCAGGTGGACCCCAACGGAAGGAATCAGGAATCAGTCCTTGGAGAAGTCGAAGAGCAAACTGAACTAGAACATTCTGAACTTGTTCCCAAGATGATTGACCCACAGCCGGGTTGCAACTTGCGAGAGGAAGAGTTCGGGTGGAGATGTTCCTCCCACACCTCAAAACACTTTCGTACCCCCTGCAAACAAATATGGAACCTTTTCCTGTGCAACCCAGTGGTTTTGGGGTTCCATGTGGTCCTGTGCAGGGAAGTATACTTTTTTTTTTGGGGGGGAGCAACTTGAACGATTTCAACCTACCTCGGCCCTGGCCCTTTTTCCTAGGATACCTGTGATGCAGATGTGGTGGCCACAGGCGCCGGCAGATTTGGGCCACCGGCTCGGCTTGCGACCTCTAGATCGGTTGAAATGCCAGGAGGATGGCAAGGGACAGATGGCAGAGGTGGGGCCTGAGAGTCCAGAAGATACTCCCTTGGTCCCGTTGGGGTCCGTGGTGTCAAAAACGGAAGTTCTGCCTTGGGCTCCAGTAAAACTCATGCACTCTGCACGTCACATCGTTGCGTGGTCGATAGCACAGTTGTGAAAGGAAGACAACTGTCCGATATAGAATGGCTCTTCTGGACCATCCCACGTGTTCGTCCCAACTTTTCCTTGACGAAATCGACTTGACTGGCGAACACTGGCAAACGAAAGGGGCACCTTCAGAAGCCTTCAGATCTGCGAGTGAAGTTCCTCGAAGCTTCAAATGGCTTCCTCTCACCCTCCGATTTCGACTCTTCGACTCTTTCCTCTGCAGCCGTTGAACGCCGTTTTTCCAGCGATTCGGTGGGTGGCACCGATGGCAGGCACCAATAGCAAAGGTGGCGAGCACGGTGGATCTTTTCTGCCACTCTGGGCGTCTCCCGGCAGAGAATTCGGCGGATTTTGGTCCGCTCAGAGGTTGGGAAGGTCAGAGCCACGGCCGCGGTTTTGGGGCCAAGTCCGGGGGGTCAGGGCGAAGTGGGACACTGCTTGGGTTCCACAGTGACCTTGAAGAGAGTCTGTCGAGGGGTTTGCGACCTGACGGCCGCAAGCTCAAGATTTATCTGACATGTAACTTCAGCTCAGGCTAAAGCATCCTGGCTTCCTGGCGCTGTTGGCGGTACATTGCAGCTTTGCGGCACCGGGATTGGGCAGAGGGGCTTCCAGAGCTGTTGGTTTTTGCAACGCGAAAACCATGAGGTGCCCTCGTCCTCTACGTAGATAGAAAATGATAGAATACAAAAAGGCTCAGATTTCCTGCCCAGCAACCATCCCAAAAAGCACTCAGAAAAGCATTTTCCCTTAAACTTGGTCATGACATGTACTGCTTGGTCGGACCCGATAGTCCACATTCTCCGTCTCACCGTAATGCCACAATGTTTCAAGACGCACCTGAGTGCTGCGACCAGCGGATGTCCCAGGTAGCAGCAACTTTGCCATGTACACCATCATGCTCGGGGGGCCCAGCACGGCCCAGCCCAACACGTCCAGGCTGGCGTTTGCCTTTCCACAGACATGTGGAATCGGTGTGAAACCTGGGGTTTTGCAGCCTCTATGTAGTCCTTGTGGCATGCTTGAGCATGAGAACGCTTGCACCGGAATGTGGGGGAAAGGGGAGAGGGGCACCGGTTCTTCTTCTTGCCCACAGAGGCAGGTGAAAAGACGTGAAGGTCCTTCTTTCTATTCTGCATCCCATCTGCGCTTTCAACAAGTCTTCAATTCCAGTCGGTCGTGGAGCTTGAGTCCAGATCGACCTGACACAGGCCGTCTGGGACTGGCATATTTATCTCTTATCTCTTACACATTGGGGGTGATTGATTGAAAAGGGGTCAATCTGAGGTCAATATGTCAGTCCCAGACAGGTCGTGCCTGGGCTTTTCTGGCCGATCCACCTCATGGAAGAAGCGCCATTTCGCTTTTTCGGACCCAGCGCCCAACGCCATCGCTCCACTCCTTGTCAACTCACCCCCGATCTTCCCGAGGTCTTGGGGCCCGTCCTACTTCACAGAGGTACCCGGATGGTCAGACCGGTCGCCTGCTCGGCCACGTGGCACCGTCAGCCTCCATAGTGTCCATGGCCTTGGCAGAGAAACATGTTCGTCACTCTTCCCCAAAGCAGCGGCCCGCAATCTTTTTGACAGCTTCTCACACCCTTCCCATTCCACATGAAGGGACGGACCACAGTAAAATGTACTAAACTGCAAGAGATCTCAGACGAATTCTTTCGAACAGACGGCTACATAGGTTTGATGTTGCTCTTCGTAGTTTCCGAACATTAGTTTCTGAAGGAAACCGTAAAGTTTCTGAGGATTAGTTTCCGAAAAAAACTTAAAGTTTCCCAAGATCACCTTAGCTTCCACAGAAAAACATCCGAAGAAAAGCGTAAGTTTCGGAAGACAGCCGTTTAGTTTCCGAAGATTAGTTTCGTAAAGTTTCCGAAGATCACCTTTTAGTTTCCGAATCAATCTTTGACCAGTTCTTTCATTTCGATGAGCTGTGGAATACAAGAACGGTTGGCAACCTCCTTGTGAATTCATCTTGGATTTTTAAACCAATGAATTAAGGTGACTCATCTCAAAAGCTACACTTTGACCGAGGTGTGGAGGTCTTCAGTGTGTCATATTTGGGTTTGTCCCAAGAGGAGGGGAATGGGTGGCAAAGGACAACAGATGACCCTCCCAGCAGCAGACAGTTGATGTTGGAACATAAGTCTTGGGGTGAGAGGAATTTTAATATCCACACACCATTGGTTCTTGGGAGTGCCAGCAGCACCTCAAGCTTGCGATTAAACACACTGTTGAAACCCAGAAGTTCAGAAGAGCTCTTTCTTCCCAAAGCACCTGAGAAGTTCTCGCCAGGTGCTGGAGCTGCCCTTGGAGAGTGTGGGGCTCTACCTCATGTTGCCGGCGGCTTTTTCAGGTGCGTCCGCTGTTCCGAAGTTGTTGGAGTTTGGACATGGAGAGAAGTCATGTCATCGATTGGGCTGTAGTTGATTACTATTTGGATTAACATGGATTAACTATTTGTATTTTGTATCTCATTGACTCATTTGATGTTTTTTTTTTTTTTTTCTCTCTCTCTCTCTCTTCCTTTTCTTGGTGCGTGGGACGGAGACTTTTGGTGTTTTTCAAAGCTTGCGCCCCCTTTGGGCAAAGTTTTGCTTCAAGTACAGGAACATGTTCAGAATCTTCACGAGCACCAAATCGCAGCTTTATCCTTAGATCTCACTCCTTTCAGAGAGATCCCACCACATCCCACATCTTTCTCTGTAACCCTATCCACTGTTCTTCGTTCCTTCAAGCCGCGGCCCACAGTAGTGGGCGGCCCACCTGAAAACCCCGCAGGTGTTGGATCCATCTTGGGCGGCCTTTGTACCGATTGGCTGCAGAGCCGACGCTGCCCGCTGCTGACCATGCGACGGGGGACCGACCGACCCGTGTACCGTTGGGTTCGCCGGAGGTCAGCCGGCCGGATGGCGGAAAGCCCCCCCCCACACACGAGGCAGGAAAGAACATGGGGGGGAAAGAACACTTCTTCGCGTCGCGAACAACAGACCTCCAAATGATAGAAATCCCTCAACCCGGATCGAAGGACCCTCCGACCAGCCGTGCAGAGGATCCTTTGCCCTGCTGCTTTGGCATCAGGCCTTGCCTTGGCCTCTCAGAGCGGTTCATGGAACACGCGTGGACGTGGACATTATAATAAGGTAAAAGGACTTCTTTCAGACCAAGAGTGCGGCAACGGAGGTCCTTTTTTAGGGGTTTTGGGAGCACACACCCTGAATCTTCCCGGAAGTCCACACCTTGGCAGTCCAACGACCCCAGTGATGAAGGCTGTAGGCTGAGGTCCGCTTTGCAGCTTTAGGTGAGGACTAAGGGAACTTGCAAAGGACTAAGGACTCTAGGTGGGTCAAGGACTTTTTAAGGATGCACACCATGAACAGCTGTTTTGGGGTCCTCAAAATCACCAACCGCCAAATCGATCGAGGTCTTGTTTGGGAACCTGCGCAGCATCCCTTTTGCAAGCCTTGCGATGATAACAGCTGCATTGCCCGGCATCCCAGTCGGACGTGAACGTCACGGTTCATCCGTGGGCACTGCGGGGAAGCTTGAAAGGCCACCAAGTAGATTCGAAACTTGAACACCAAAAGGGATCCGAAAGTGTTCTTCGACCCTTCAAGCTTCTTCTTTGTTTTGGTCCACATTTGGCAGGATTCTTTGAAGCCAAAAAGGGGGCTCCTGGCACCTTCTTCCGTCGCGACGGTCGCCATGTTCGCTCCGGGGCTGACCGAGGGCCGACAGTCAGTCGAAGGTTCGACCTCCAAGGCTCGACTCGAATGATCCGGATCCGAGGTTTATGGGTGTCTTGGACACGGCGATGAACGCCGTGTACCTGGATTTAGCGCCGCAAAATGCCGTGGCGCTCGTGAGCCTGGGCAATGGTGTGGCGGGGGAGCCTGGATTGGAACACCTGGATGGAGACGAAAGATGAAGAACTGGGCAGTAGATGGAGCTTTGAAGATGGGAAGATGATGGATTTGGTCATGTTGCCAAAAGGATTTTCCTGCGTTTGCCCGGAGACGTCTGGTTTTGGAGGCCACCTTGCCTGGTGCCGCAGGGCCTGCGCTGGTGGCGGTGTTGCTGGAGACCACGGGGCTTTGGTCCTTGGTCTGGGGCATCATCGCTGCGTGCTTCGTGGCGCTTCGGACAGCAGACCGGGAGACCGGGCCGCCGGAGACCAGCGATGGGGTTGAAGCCAGCTTGGGTGGGGTGCAGGTGGTTGAGACGCTTCGCCATTTCGGGTTGGGAAAGTGTGGAGGGATGAAACAGATTTGGTCACGGAATCTCTGTTTCTTCTTCCGCAACCAATTAAGGGATATTAAGGGGTAGGGTGTTCAGGGAAAAGAACCACCAATCAGGGAACAAGAAACCTGCAGCCCCAAATCAAGTGTTCCTTGGCTCTCCTTCAGACGTGATCTTGCCTTCGGGATCTTTGCGAACGGGATCTCACCCACGATGTCATGGCCAGCTGTGTGAAAGCCTGCCGAGGTTTCATCTGCAGTTTTTGTGCCTTGGAGGATGCGGATTATGGGTATATATGGCTGTGGGTCAACATTTTGGTAGGTTGACCATGTCTAGTAAAGTAGTCTATTCATGTCTATTCGCTTCCATTTCTGTTCATGTTTGGTATGTCACGTTTCTTTTTTCTGGTGCCATGACCCACGTCTTGCCATCCGTGGGCCGCCCGTGGGCCGCGGGGTGTGGAGGGATGACGAGCATCCATTGGCGGTTCAGGCGATCGCGAGTCTTGACCATGTGAATATATCAGGACCCGACACGGTGGGGTCTATTTATAGCCCCTTAGCTGTTAAGGGGTGTCCATTAACCACCCCGACTGGGGGTCCTGGTACATGAATATGATTGATGATTATTGAAGTAGAAGAATCTCAACACATGTGGAACCAATAAAGGACTCACGTCCGGTCATACGATGCAATCGCAAAAAAAGCATCACCGTCACTGAAATCAACCACCTCATATGCCTACCCCTGAAATCCACCACCCTCATGTAGGCACATAGGCCATACATGGATGGTCTTTGTTCCTTTCGTTTGACCCAAGCTTGGCGCCGAAGGAGCAGCTTCTACCAGAAGCTTCGAAGCGACGCTTTTGCCACGTTGGAAGACGTTCTACCGTTCTACCAGCCATTTTGTTTTGGGACGTGTACAACGAAGAAGCGATTTCCTTGGCTCACATGTCAATCTAGGTGGCAGCTTCAGTACTTTTTACTTGAGATGATTATGGTTTCCACCGACATACTATCCGTTCGTGAGTTGAAACCGCCGAGTTCAGCACGTCCTTTCTGTCTTTTTGGATTAAAACAACTGGACTTCCCATGGAAAGACACCGGAGTCCACTGCACCGAGGCTATCTTTGGCACCTTCGGCTGCACAGTGGGGGGCATTTGGCATGGCCGCAACCCGGGCCGGTGGACGAAAAGATGCAGGGAGACTGTCATCGTAGGATCGGAGGAAACTGCAGCATCAGCAGCTCTTTTTCGTCGTCGGTTCTCTCGGTGGGTAAGCCTTGGTGGGTAGAGCTCTGGAAAGTCTAAAAAACGTTCTGAACTCGATGATGAGTGACATGTCGTTCTGTTTGACAGAAGATGTTGGGTGCGTATTTGTTCTCGTTTGGAGGTCGACTATTCTTCCCGGAGCCGGAAGCGAGGAACCTCAAACATGGTCTTGGACGTCTGAATCCCTCAAGGGACCCCCCAACAGGGGAGAAGTCAAGAACTTCGCCA
This sequence comes from Durusdinium trenchii, assembly GCA_963970005.1. Lineage (NCBI taxonomy): Eukaryota > Dinophyceae > Suessiales > Symbiodiniaceae > Durusdinium > Durusdinium trenchii. The sequence continues at coordinate 315,686 of CAXAMN010028650.1, forward strand.
GGAAGACAGATTTGCGATTTTCGAGATGGCAACATCAAGAGATTTGAAAAGACTGGGGAAGTTCCAACTTCGTGTTGATGTAGGAACCTGTCAGTTTCAACTGCCTTGGTTTTTTCGAGACTGCGCCATCCCCAGACGATTCCCCAGACGTCTTTTCCAGACCTGAGGATCGACGGAGGATATCGAGAAGCGACCCCCCAAGTACATGCAGCTTGGAGCAGCTGAAGCATCCAGTGTTGGTGTTGAAGCACCATGACATCCATTTTCACTCCAGAATCGAGTTTGAGCAGCCTGAGATTGAGTGAATTCATCCTTTTTTGCGCCGGTGGCTGCCAGAAAAGGTGCCGGTGTTCTTCCATCAGTTGGATGCAATTCAAAAAGGGACCTGTAAAGGAGAGAATCTTATACCAGCTGCTTCCGTTCGGGGTCACCAATGGATATCTCCACACTACTTACAGGTCTCCACACAGGGCACCTTGACAGGAAGCGCTAGGTATAGAATATGATTGAAGGGTGAATCTCTGTGAGTGAGGGGCCAGCTGGTCGATTCTGCCAAGCCCCAACTCTTGGATCTCTGGTTGGTCGACTCCGAACTGAACTCGGCCACCGCGAGCTGGACCCATCGAGTGAATCTGTTCATACTCGGAACTGATGGCTCTTCTTTAGACTTTAGACCTAGGTGTCTGCCATACAGGAATGATGTACTGTTTCTGTAAACAAGAATGCCCATGGTGCCAAGTACTCCCCGGATAGTGTAAATGTTGGAGAGGATGTTGTGATTGATGTCGCAACTCCTCCCAGAGCAGCGGAAGTTCTCATCGGAGCGGATCAGAAAACACGGCGGTTGTTTTTGGTGTGGTGTTCGGAGACCAAAGTCTTCGGGAGACCGAACGAAGTGCTTTTTTCGCTGAATTTCCAGGTGTTGCGAATCAGGTGAGGTTCATTTTTAGCATGGATGCATCCTCTTTCTGGGGAAGATATATGAAGTCTTTTCAGTTCCTGGACAGCAAATCCAAGATCCCCAAGCTTCTCTTGACCAGGCGCTCCAACATAGTCTGGCAAGTGCATTAGTCTGGTCAAGTGGGAAGGATGAGGAAAGAACTATTTTGTGTGAGAATCGATCCAGTAGCTTGGGAAGGCCAAAGTTGCCGAGGGTCAAACTCAACTTTCTATTTTCAGTTTGATAGACTTCTGTTGTTGAAACTCGCAATAACCGTGCCCATGAAGAGGGAAAGTCAACAAGATCAGAAAAAATGACATTTTAGATCATTTTAGGGGTAGGGCGCCTCCCTGCATGCTCTGCGAGCGAGGCAAGTGTGAGCTGGGTAAATCCTCCCAGTGCGAAGGCAGGTTCGGTGGAGGTCTGTTGTCATCAGCATGTGTTGAACATGTGTTGAACACAAAGATCAGAGGGCAGATCTGCAGATCTGGCCCAAATTTAGGGACACACCCTTTTTGGTGGATTCAACTTGATTCAACCTTCCTTTGTCACAGACTTGCAGATGCCCCATGGCTTTGTGTTTGCGAAAACCCGTCTCTTTCTCGCCGCGTCAGGTGCCAAGAATTCGGGCAACATGAAGACAAGCCTCGATTCGATGTGAAGGTCCAGATTTGCTGCTTGGTTGTATAGGCGCAAAAGATCAAAGCATCAAATCATATGAAATCCAAAAGCACACTTCTGAGTTGAAAGTTGAGGGCTCAGGGTCACAACACGGGGAAGTTGGATTTCACGGTCTGTCTAAGCCAGGCAGGACAGCTGTTTGTCCAAGCCCCAGCAATCTCCCTGACCCTTGTACTTCCTGTTGCGATAAGATAGGTTCAGAGAAATAATGAAGCCGGGTTGTTAGAATTGGGTGAATCAACAATTCCCCAAGCTTCTTTCCCAAAGGTTTCAACTTCCCCCTAACTAGGATGGTCAATGGAGACATGGCACAGGTGGTGGAAAAGTAGTGAGAGGGGGTCACATGGAGACACCACTTAAGAATACTTTAGAATGGTCACATGGAGCTGAAATGCCCTGAAGAGGGTTTCCTTTTACCAAGGGTATGCTTTGCATGACCACGGTTGCATTTTGGAGTTTGCTGCCTGGTGCACTTTGGGGTGTGTTTGACGCTGGGACTGGGAGTCTATTTTTTTCCCACGTGTATGGCACTCTGTGCCCTAGATGCTTGTGTAAATTGAAGCAGTTGCTGACACTTTAACAAACCACTTGAAAGGGCACGGAGTTTGCGTGGATGGTTGGTTTGTTCATGTTTCCTTCCCATGAATATTGAGGGAAATGGCGGGGCGGAATGAAAGCACATTCGACTCTTCCACATCGAGTTCCTCGGATTTTCCTTTTGACCCTCGCAGCTTTTGATTGCGAGACTTTTGGATCATAGACATGGAGTGACTTGGAATGCTATCAACACAGATCCACATGGAGGAAGCAACCTGCAGCTAAGAGCTGGATCGGCGAGGGTGAGTAATTTGTGAGACAAACCTCAGCAATCTGGACCTGGACAAACCTCAGCGACTTCAGAGTCTCCACAACAAGTGTTTCACCAATGTTTCTCACATCCATGTCTCTGTGAAACTCCAGTGTTTTTCTAGGTGCGGTGAACTTCTTCTCCAATTCATTTCTATGATCCGCGCACCACGGGGTCGAGCTCGCCGGAAAAAGCGGATCGCCCAGTTGTTTCCCGCTTCGTCGGTTGTTGGGACCGACTGCGGTGAATGTGGCAAGTGGGTGACCAGGAGACGGCAGAGAGCAGAGGTCCACCTTTGAAACGAAATCAGCCATACTACTGCCAATGTTCAAAGAGGATTGACTTTTCAATCTATTCTGGAGGAATGTTGGAGCCAGAAGTGGTGGATACTTGACTGTGGGCGACTGGAGCCACAGCTTTTGACCTAGACTGTACCTAAACTCTGCAAAGCACCGACCTTTGGGTTGCTACAATGGTCAGTTTGAGCTCAAACATGATCGCCCCGAAAGCCAGAACTTCAGGAAAGAAATTCATCAGATCCAAGCTTTTCACGCTACCCAGTCTTTTATTTGCTCCACTAAAGGAATCTCGAAGCAGGGGGTACGTAGTACGCACGAATCGAAGTGTACCACCATCTGCACCATGTGTCATCCGCACGAATCGTGCCACGCGTGTTTCGCCACGTGTCCCACCCAGACAGTGGTGGCTCCTCTCTCCAGGTGTATCGACGGAACACATGGGTCGAAGGCCCATGAATTCCCGTTGGATCGCCATCGCATGCATGTCGCCGTGAGTGTGCCCGCTATGGGCGAGGTTTGGTGAGAGATGGCCAGGATTGGGACAAAGTCACAACATCCACACCCGTGCGGATGGAAAGTCGGATTCGGGACAACCATAGGGTCGACGACTCCATTCTTTTGCAGTCAGTAGTGCCATGGCACATCTGGATGTGACAGACAGGTTTCCCTCAAACCATGTGGTTGCACGGAGTGTTCTACCATCTAAGTGACTTAATTAAGTGTTTCTTCTTGATGCTACCGGGCTATACCAATGTTTCAGCTGACTAGTTCACGCTGAAAAGCTGGGTTTCACCAGATTACTCCAGTCATCTCCAGTTATCCCGATAGTTCTGTTTCTTCATCTCAATTGTTTATTCTGAAGATTCAAGGCCCAAAAGGTTTAGTTTAGCTAAGATGCAACACTGCAAGACTCTTGCCGGAAGTGCTGACTGTTTGGATATCATGATCAGGGAGTGTCACACCTTCACTCGGGTCTGCAAGCAACGGTTTTCATAAGCAAACTGAATACGCCACACATTGCGTTTTCATTTTGATCAACAAACGCGTATTTCCACGGCGAAGACACCCAAGGTTCTTGGACATTGGGAGGTAACATAATCAATTGTGCCATCACACTCATCATGGACAGTTGAAGCTACTTCTGACCCAAAAGCTCTTGTGGGTCAGAAGCCTTTTCACTCTGGCAACTGTTTGAAGAAACAGGATCACGTGCCTTGCCACCAAGCAAAACTGGACTCTTCGACAGATTCCAGTGCCTCACTGACAAGTGACCAGTCAGTCGATGCACACGCACACCCAGTGCGGTGATCTCAGTTTCAGGGGTGATCCCAGTGCAAACAGAATCCATCCCTGTTGCATCAACCGGAGCAGTGCGGCACCGCAATCGACACATGACCGTACCAGTGCGGCAATCTTTGGCAGGGCACAGGAAGGTGCGGCCGGACGCTCTCGGGAGCATCACAGAGTGGTCGCAGCGGGTCAGGAGAAAGACTTGCAGCGTGGTCCGGCGCCCAGGTCTATGTGTGCAGGTCAGACTCATTCTGAAGGTGTGGATGGTGTGTTTTTGAAAAAGGATCAGACTCATTCACCAGGTGTGGATGTTTTCTTTTTTCTAAAGACATCGGGGATCAGTTTCCAGCTGATCCATTTGCACCACAGTTGGCTAGATGGCGTGCTTCTTCAGACGGGCCTTCTGAGTCCCATGAGGGGCATTCTGAACTGCTCTCTCTGAGCGCAGCATCGGATGACCGGATGCCCAGCTTGGTGTGCTGGTTTGGAAGCAAAGTTGAAGGCCTCATCCCCCCCAAACAGGTGCCCTCCCACCAGTTTGGAAACAGGTTCCTCCAAGAACACGGCGCTCGTTCCGCGAACGAGCCGCGAGCCGCTCCCCAAAACGGCGAACGAGCCCAATCAAGTCGAGGTCCACTGACCTGATATCTTCCAACCATCCAGAGGACTGGAATAGAGACACATGAAACCATACATTCACCCAGAAAGAAAAAGACGCGACAGAAGAATCCATCTACTGTAACTCTTTTCAGTCTTATGGATGGTCTGGGGGGCCCGGGGATTGGAAAAGAGCTTCGCGTTCCAGGTCTGCGACCTTTCACGGAGCGAAAACGGGTTTTGGGGAGCGACCCGACGTCCAAGTAAGCACAATGGTGCGTAACGCGCACGGGTTGGGTATGTGATACCGTCATACCTGGTCTAAAGCCAAAACATCACAGTACAGTTGCACCGTTGTTTGACCTGCCAGGACTGGTAATGAAATTCCCTTTCGATGTTCTCCTTCAAAACCTGTTAGTAGTTCGTGGTGATAACCTGTAGACCCAATCCAAACAGTCAATCCATCCTCCAATCCAGCCGCTTCATGACTTGACTTTGGCAGCAATCCTTGGGTGCTTCCGGACCTCCTCAGCGTCCGTCTGCTGCCGGCGCCGCTGCCGCCTTCCACCCAGCTTCCGTCCGCCAGGGACGGCGGAAGCTGAAGGCGCTCCGCGAGGGCGTCGCCGGCCGTAGGGTCGCTCAGCGGTTTTGACCGGCCCGTGGCGGTGCCGTGTCAGTCGACCGACGGGTCGACCGACGGGTCGACCGACGGGTCGACAGCTGGGTCGACGGGTCGACCCCAAACCATCAGACTGGACCATCCTGGAGGATTGGAGGATTGGAGGGTCCAAAGACCCGGAAAACCGCACATGCTTCCGGATTCACCGACCAAAGACACGCTCCGGCAAACCCGCGACCCTGCTTTTTTTTCCGGCAAACCCCCACCCTTCCAAGATTCTTTAAACTCGCCGGGCTTTGCAGTCTAAAAACATCTAAACACCCTTAAGCCTTATAAGCCTTAAGTGAGACAAAAGTTGTGTCGGTCAAGAACCCTTAAATCGGTGGACCATGGCCATCAATCCCCAAATCGAGGTGACGGGTGTTTTCACGCTTTCTTCCGGAAGCTCAGCGAGCATGAAGCTGGTGTTCGTCGCCGCCGACCTGCCCAGCCTGGGCTCAAAGATGTCATACCAGGATGCGGAAAAATGAATGCAGCATCTCCAAGTCACATCCATGCTACAACCGATGTCAGTCATGATCATGATTTGTGTGCCGATGTCAGTCATCTGCCATGTCTCCAGCCAAAGCCAAGTGTTTCCAAAGCGACCTCCCTTGTAGACTCTGCGTCATCCAGCACCGGTGCATTGGAGGTGCGACCGTTGCTTTCATCGGCCACGCGGGGTTTTGGTTCTCCGCCGCGACGAACTCGCGCTCGTCGCGCACTCCGACCAAATGACGAGTATGTTCCTTGACGGAAAGGCATTGTTCCCTTACTGTTTACGATTCAGTTTGTATAGACCGTTTCACTGTTTGGGTCCAGCCCTTCAGCCTTTGGCTAAATGAAAGCACATCAAAGGGCCGAACTATGCCAGGCCATGTCCAGTCTTGAGCCTGCTTGGGCCGTGAGGCTTCGGTTCCGGTGTCATGCGCGTGAAGAAGAGCGGTTGCGGTGCAGAAGTCTTGGTTTTGCAGCATGTCAGTGGAGGTTTTGTTGCCCCCAACACCTGCGTTTATCCAGCCGTGGATGCCCACATTGGTCCAGACTACTCCAGATGTAGCTTTTGCCGTGCTCCCTGGGGTCCCTGGAGCATGAGCTTTGGATTCTCTCATGAAGCTGTCACCAAACCGGGAAGACACGCACGTTCGCTTGACAGCGCGCGCCGGAAACGCGCACGGTCACCGGTCGACGGCGGGGCGGGGGCGAGCGAAAGCCGAGGATGGAGGAAGCCTTCCGCGTCCTTGTTTCTTCAAGTTTTAATGTAGACTCTTGAGGACCATACACCCCCCAGATGAAGAAGATTTTCCATTCAAGGGGGGCGGGGTGTATGGTCCTCAAGAGTCTACAGCTCCAGGCTGCAGGCTCGACTTTCAAAGCCTCCCCGACACAGATGGGTTGAGCCTCGGACCTGGGGCATAAATCTGGGTGACGGTGATCCATGCTTGTTTTTTGGTAGCATCTTGAGAAAAACCATTACCCCCACATGAAGAGGCGATAAACGTGGTTTTAAATATGTTACATGGTTTCACCGCCCATGGTTTGGGGGGGTTATTCATTAAGACTCTTACTAACTCTTTTGGGTGTCAAAGGACGGCGACATGGAGCATCGACGCGCGCCCAAAAGCGGTGCTGAAACCCAACTGGGGTCCTTCACCTGTGGCAGCATGTCTGTGCACCCGTGGCAGTGACTGTCCGAGTCCAAACAGCTGGGCTTCGCTTGCTGAGTCGTTCCGAGTCGCTGGGGTCTGTGGGCCCTGCCGAAGGTTCCAGCGCCCAGCACCCGGCACCCGTGGGCGTTCGGAGGAACGAAGGCTGCGAAGCCCGGCTTTCGAGCCCTGTGAACACTCTGGGGGAACTCGGTTTTCCTTTTTTTTAATGTGAGGTCGGGTTTCGGCCGGCCCCAAAACACGCACGACCTTGGCCGAACCTGCGGAGCCTCGGCCAGGCCACAGGGCTCCTGGGCACCTGTGCCCCTGCGAGGAAGCCTGCACCGCCGTTCACCGGCTTGGCCGTCGTCCCAGGTGCGCGAAAACGTCCTGCGCATCGTTTTAGGGGCGTCCGGACGCGCAGAAGTCGGGGTGTCGCCCCCGCGGTGGGAACGACGATGAGTTGGTCTTCTCGCCATGAAATCGGAGTTTTCATCGCACGAGGTCGAACCTGCCAGGTCACCTGCCTTTTAAGTCGCCAGGTCGACCTGGCTTGTCCGGTGGTTCGAGTTTGGTGAAGCTGGAACACGGACCGTGGATTCATCCACCTGCTTCTTTGGGTTTTGTGGCCGGAATAGCAGCAATTGGTTAAGTTATGTATAATATTGTATAATTTGTAATTTCATATGATTTATATTTATAATCCGCTTAATATATTGATATATGATACATGATATACAACTCAATATATTCTTTCATGGCCATCAGAAATGGTGACTTGACCACTTCTTGAAGTTGCATGGCACCGGTTCTTCCCCACATCGGTTCTTCCAGGGCATGTCGCCCTCTGCCATGGCCGCAGCAGCTCGGTCCTCAGCCGCAGCACCTGGGTGACCGGTATGGGGTTTGTGTGGTACCATTGGCCTAACGGAAACAGCGCGGAGCCGCGCTGTTTGGATGACAAGTTCTGTGTGTTGCGGAAGCAAAGCGAAGCATGGTGATCGGATCCGTGGATGGGATTTTGCCATGTGGTTGACTCAGAGATTTTCATGCTCTCACTGGTAGAACAAGGTCGATGAAGAACCGGTTGCCTCCAGTTGAGTTCATTTCAGACACACATCCACATGAATATGATTGGATGTCCAGGTGCTGTGCTCCTCAGCACTGAAGCACAAGCAGCTCCGGACAGCTGTACGGGCTCCCCGTGTGGCATTGCTGGCTGAGGAGGACCTGGCGGGTCTGGGAGTCTATTACAGTGGATTGAGAGTAGATGGCGCAATCCCCCAGTTCGGTGGTTCAAATGGATCCCCATCTGTCTAAGACATCTGTGCCAGTGCCATCTTGAACCTCTGAAACCACTGTAAAGCATGCTTTTGGGGATGACACAGGCAGGGCCCACAGATGGGGACACCGACCTGCCAACCTTTCAGGGCCCTTAGACGTGCGTGCGAGCCATGGAACTGACAGTCATGGCCCACGCGCCGCATGTCGTGGCACCCCGGATCTGGGTGGATCACCTCAATGACCCGGAGGTGCGACCTGCCTAGCAGAGCTAGCAGAGCTAGCAGAGCTAGCAGAGCTATAGGGTTTCTGGGCAGTTCGGAGCGCGGGTGTCTTAAGCATGCTTAAGATGATGTTTTCACGAAAGGTAGCTTCGGCTACCTGAGTTCTCCTTGCTTTAGCAAAATTATATTGGGGGTGGTAGAAGTCTACGTGTCCTGATTTCGTTGATTTAAGATATGCTTTTAGATGTCGGGGGGGCCCCCCTTTCGACTCCACCCTGCGCCACTCTGTTTCATACACTGAGTTTGAGGCCGACGTGCCTTGCCTTGTGCTGCGAATGAAAAGCAAGTCCAGCCTCACATACAAAATCAAAAACTCCGTGACTGCGTTTGACACTAGCTGCCTTCGACCCCACCCTGCGCCAGGGCTGATCCGAGATGATGCTTCCTGCTTGCTGCCGCTCTGCTGCTGCTTGCTTGCTGCTTACTGCTTGCTGACTATGCTCAAGTGATGGGTCTCTCATGCACATGCAGCTGCAGCTGGAGGTTGGCATGCCTTGCGTTGCACTCCAGCCGAACGAGCAAGCCCAGCCTCACGTACAAAATGAAAGACTCCGTGACTGTCTTTGTTCAAGCCACCAATCCTGGCAGAGCTGTCGTGCATCAACTAAGCGAAAGAGATATATTTAATATATCTGTTTTTAATGCCTAAAAATGTTGATGATGCACCGGGATGCCGGCGGCATCATTAGCATTGCCGCTTGCTGTGTACCGGTCTCGTTGTTAGCCTTGAGCTGGGTACTAGGAATACGTCTTCACTAATTCACGTGTGGCATCTGTCGCCTTCACGTGACAGAACCTCTTGAATCTTCAACGCAGAGTCATTGCACATGATATTCGTCAGCTTCGCCAAAACATTTTCAGAGATGTGCAAAGCTCATGCTTGGAGTCCTTACACGTTACGTCAATGCTATCTAGCTGGACACAAGAGTTCGCAAACGTTGTTTTGGAATTGCAAGTTTGACAAGGAGACAGACATGCATAAATAGATCTACATCTACATACATATAACGTGTACATATATATATATATATATATGGCAAGACTTCGCGCAGGTATATATGTATATATACATATATGTATATATATATATATTATATCTACAAGTTTTTTGGTTTTGGAGCTGATTGCACGTCGGTGAAGCAGCGTCGGGCTGGCGAGCCGGCATGTCGCAACGTGTGCCTCATTGTTGCGGCATCTTGGACTTGGTGACTGGGTTCGGCACGAGGGCCGCCGATGAGAGCAGTTACTAGGCACACATACTTCATGGGTATCTAGAACAGCGAGGCGGGAGTAGACGATGGAGATGACTTGGTTTCAACAACCTTCTCAACACTGTTCAAAACCATGTGCGGCTTCTGTTCCTGCAGCTGTGTTGTGTCGGTGGTGGCGCGGCAGCCGTGGACGTAAGTGATATATGGTTCACTGGTTCATGAGCACTCAGACTTACAGAGGATGGAGTAGCGACTAGGGAGGTTGTGTTATGAACAACGTTCCAAAAACGCAGTGGTCATCCGGAGAAGCCTCCGGAAAACGTGATTCGGTCTTCGCGTTTCGTGATTCGTCCTTCGCGA